>JAPPVO010000016.1:183523377-183908398 GCA_030407325.1 Camellia japonica
AGATGTGGTGGAAGAGTTCCAACCAGAACAGGGCCCGACAGGGCAAGAATGTCAGTGACGGCCGGAAGGGTCGGAAGAACAGAGTACATCGCCGGAGAGCGCCGGTGTCAAGAATTTCGCTCAGGATTGGAGCATTTCGAATACAGGAATTATTGAACAGCCAGCTGTATTGACACAGCCGGAACAGGAAAGATTTGAAGATTCCGAGAGAATCAGGAAGGCAAAGGCCCATGTGGGGACTGAAACTGCTATGTGCACAGAAACAGAGAATGCTGCGAGCATAGGGATGGAAGGTACCGCGAGTACGAGAACAGTCATACCAGAGCCGGACAGGTGTCTGTCGGCTGCTGATGGAATGTGGTGGGAGGATGAGGATTTATGTCTTGCCACACGATGAAGATTGGGGAACAACCAACCCGATGACACCTGGTACCTTGGAGAAGTCGACCATATGACACGGAGCGGGCGGTACTTCAAACCCCCGCACCTAGATCAACCAGAGGCTTCTGGAAAAGATAGGGAGGCTGAGAAACAAAAGGAGAAACAACTTGAAGAGGAGGCTGTGCTCAAACAGTTAAAAAAGATACAAGCAGACATCTCCATCTGGGGACTGCTTATGGCATCACGAGTGCACAGACAGGTCTGTCTTATCAGCCATGGACAAGGCCAAGCTTTCGATAGAAACCACGCCAGAACAGCTGGTGGGATTAGTCTTTCCGGGAGAGCTACCCCGACGCTGACTTTTTCCGACAAGGAATTGCCACCTGAGGGGGCAAACCATAACAAACCACTCTACATCTCTGTGGAGTGTAGGAATAAATGGATACCGGTGGTTCTTGTTGATACCGGATCCGCCATCAACGTCTGCCCGGCAAGGACAGCGTATGCGATCGGTTTGAAACCGCGGATTTTGTACCAACAGCCCAGGTGATTCGGGCATACGACAACACGAGTAGAGAAGTCATGGGGACGGTGAAAATTCAGACTAAAGTTGGGCCAGGACAGCATGAGATAGATTTCCATGTCTTAGAGGTTCCTGCAACTTTCAACCTGCTTTTGGGGCGGCCGTGGCTGCATCAGGTAAAGGCAGTGTCATCCACTTTGCATCAAATGGTGAAATACCCCATGGGAAGGGAGTAGCCATTGTTTTTGGGAATTCATCGATTCATCCACCACCGGAGGTATCTACGCCTGTTCTAGAAATTGAGCATGGTATGGAGGATGTGTTCATATCAGGTTTTACCTTGGCTGCTAACGAGGGGATATATGTCAGTGCTCAAGCAGTATACCTCATGAACAAGCTCCAACACATCCCCGGGATGGGATTGGGAAAGAGTGGCCGGAAGGGCGTCGCAACATTGGCCGAAGTGCCACACAACCCACACACCTTTGGCTTGAGTTATCTGCCCACCAAGGAGGATTGGGTAAGGAAAGGAAAGGAGATGGCCGGGAGAGCCAGAGCGAAACAAATGGGGAAACCTTTTGAGTTGATGCACCGGCCCATCTGGGGTACCCTAAACGGACGCTTCGTCCAGGAGGGGGAGGACTTTCCATTCTGTGGCTTTCCAGAGCCGTGGCTGAATGCCGAGAGGAAGCATGTGCCGGGGTTCGAGATTTTCTTTGACCTACAATTATCTGGGGATGATGTTGCCGAAGAGCAGACAGACCCGACGGTTGAGGTTGAGCAGAACAGGAAATGGAGTCTGAGGACACCGAACTTGAAATGGGGGTAGCACTGGCATGTCTACTTTCAGATCCTCCGATCGAACAGAAGTGCTTGGGGGATAACTTCTCGGTGTCCATGATCAGGAATGAAACGGCTGCGGGCCTACCATCAACTATTTTGGATGCATCCATCGCACCCTCTCTCGTTTGGCAGTACGAAGAGGGATTTTTGTCAAACAGCACCGGGTCAGGTAGTGAGCCGGAATCTGATTCCACCGAGTCTTGTGAGTCGGAATCAGGTTCCAGCTCAACTGAGTCTGAGTCCGGTATTCCTGGGGGTGATAACCCGGATGCCACAGTCCTGTCCAGGTCGTCTTTTTCTTTCTCTTTTGAGTCTGTTGTAACAGAAGAATCGGACGGTTTGGAAGTACATAATGAGAATGATATGGATGTGGTTTCTGAGTACTTTTCTGTGCCTTTGATTTATTGCTTGAATCAGGACTTTCAAAATTTTGACAAAAACGACGAGGAAGAAATTCCTCCGGTTTTGCAACGATTAATTGATCAAGAGCAGGAAAGATTTGTTAAACCTTTAGTTGATGAAATCACTACTGTGAATATTGGTACTGAGAAGGACCCGCGGCTGGTCCAGATCGGGTCCACGTTGTCTTCGGAGGAACGCGAGCGCTTAGTCGCTTTATTAAAAGATTTCAAAGATGTTTTCGCGTGGTCCTACGAAGACATGCCTGGAATCGATCCTGAGATTGTACAGCACCGGATCCCTCTTGACCCCGAGGCCCGACCTGTCAAACAGAAACTCAGAAGGATCCGCCCTGACTGGGCCATCAAGATTAAGGAAGAGGTCACCAAGCAAATCGATGCAGGCTTCCTGCTGGTATCCGAATACCCGACTTGGTTGGCCAACATTGTTCCAGTGCCGAAGAAAGATGGCAGAATCCGGGTGTGCGTGGATTTTAGGGATTTGAACAGAGCTAGTCCGAAGGACGACTTTCCCTTGCCGCATATTGATGAGTTGGTGGATTTTACAGCGGGGCATGCTTTGCTTTCGTTTATGGATGGCTTCTCAGGCTACAATCAGATAGTGATGGCACCTGAAGACCGGGAAAAGACTGCCTTCACCACCCCGTGGGGACCTACTGCTACAGAGTGATGCCATTTGGTTGAAGAACGCTGGAGCTACATATCAACGGCCGCGACCACGATATTACATGACATGATCCACAAAGAAGTTGAGGTGTACGTGGACGACATGATTGTCAAGTCCAAAGAAAAGAGAGGGCCACTACACCGCCTTGCAAAAGTTTTTCCAAAGGATCAGAGAATTCCGATTGTGGCTGAATCCGCAGAAGTGTACGTTCGGTGTTACAGCAGGGAAAAATGCTAGGTTTCTGATTACACGGAGGGGCATCGAAGTCGACCCTTCCAAAATCAAGGCCATCTTAGAAATGCCACCACCAATGACTGAAAAAGGAGGTGCGAGGCTTTCTGGGTAAAGTGCAATTCATAAGACGGTTTATCTCAAAATTAACTTGACTTGTGAACCACTTTTTGGTCTCCTGAAAAAAGAAAGAAGAAATTCCAATGGGACGGCCGATGCCAAGCTGCTTTTGAACAGATCAAGAAATACTTACAGAACCCACCCGTGTTGTCACCACCAGAGCCAGGGAGACCGTTGATATTGTACCTTTCAGTGACCGAAACTACAATGGGCTGTATGCTGCCAAGAATCAGAGGATAAGGTGGAGAGGGCCATCTACTATCTGAGCAAGAAGATGCTTGAGTATGAAACTCGCTACACACCGTTGGAGAAGGCTTGCTTAGCCTTGGTATGGGCTACCAGGAAGCTGCGGCACTACCTTGTTAGCTCACTCCGTAATGTTGGTTTCACGACTGGATCCCATCAAATATCTTTTCGAGAAACCGGCACTTACGGGTAGGCTAGCTCATTGGTTGCTGTTGCTTTCCGAATTTGATCTGAAATATGTGACACGCAAGTCAGTCAAGGGAAAGAGCAGTAGCAGAATTCTTAGCCGATCATCCAGTGGAAGGGGTGAAGCAGTTGAGTACTTATTCCCAGATGAGGCCATTTTGCACATCGAAGATGAAACTTGGACGATGTATTTTGACGGAGCGTCAAACCAGTACGGGTATGGATAGGAGTGTTGCTGATAGCACCCTGACAATTCCCGTATCCCTCTAGCATTCAAACTCCGGTTCAAAGTCTCGAACAACGAAGCAGAATATGAGGCATGCATTGCCGGTCTAGAAGCAGCCCTGGAACTAGGGGCAAAACGGTGGACGTCATCGGGACTCGAACCTTGTTGTGTCTCAAGCAAAAGGAGATTGGAAGGTCAAAGAAGAAAAGATGATAATGTACCACCAGACCTTGGATTTGTTAATTCCTCGGTTTGAGAAGCTAAACTTTGCTCATCTAGTAAGAGAGAACAACAGGTTCGCAGATTCACTAGCAACTCTATCTTCCATGATAGACATCCCGTTTGGAGTCCGGATGCGTCCAGTCATCATTGACCAGAAGTTTGCGCCAGCATATGAAGCGATCGCTGCCATAGATGAGGTTCAGGACGACAACCCCTGGTATTATGACATTTGGAACTTCTTGGAGAAAAAGGCGTATCCACCAGGGGCAAATGCCAAGGATAAAAGGGCAATCAGAAGAATGGCTGTTCAGTTCATCATCTGCGGGGTAAGCTGTATAAGAGAGGTCATCTGGGAATGCATAAGCTATGTGTGGAAGCTGAAGAGTCGAAGCGCCTGATGGAGGCCATCCATGGAGGAGAATGTGGTGCACATATGAACGGGTAATGTTGGCTCGGAAGATCCTCAGACAGGGTTACTACTGGTCTACCATGGAGGAGGATTGTATCGGCTTTGTTCGGCGATGCCACAAATGTCAAATTCCATGCAAACCGCATGAACATCCCGCCGTCGAAGCTGTACAACATGACTTCACCATGGCCATTTTCAGTTTGGGGAATCGATGTGATCGGGGCTGTTACTCCGAAGGGGTCGAATGGGCATGAGTTCATCCTGGTCGCGATAGATTACTTTACAAAGTGGGTCGAGGCCCAATCTTATGCAGTGTTGAAGGCTTCACATGTCGCGAAGTTTATCAGAAACAACATCATCTGTCGTTACGGAGTCCCAAATGAGATAATTTCAGATAACGGTTCCCACTTCAAGAAAGAGGTGATTGACTTGTTGGAAAAATACAACGTGGCTTTTCATAAGTCATCCACATACCGGCCGCAAACCAATGGAGCGGTTGAGGCGCCAACAAGAACATCAACACATACTGCAGAAGATGGTGGAAACCTATCGGGACTGGCCAGATAAGTTGCCGTTTGCTCTGTGGGGCTACCGGACTTCAATCAGAACTTCTACTGGGGCGACTCCGTATTCATTGGTTATGGGATGGAGGCCGTTCTACCTATCGAAATTGAGGTTCCGTCTTTGCGAGTGTTGGCTGAGTGCCAGATAGCCGAAGCAGATTGGCAGCAGAGCAGATTTGAGGAACTCATGCTATTTGATGAGAGGAGATTGAAAGCACTGTACCATGTTCAAGGTTATCAGCGCAGAATTGCCCGGGCTTTCAACAAGAAGGTTAAGTCCAGGAATTTAAAGGAAGGAGATTTGGTACTCAAGGACAACCGAGCTCCCATCCACGACCCAAGGGGCAAGTTCAGACCCAATTGGACTGGTCCCTACATCATTAAGTCTATTTGGTCGGGTGGAGCTGTCGTTCTGATGGACCTAGATGGCCTAGAGTTCTCACAACCGATCAACATGGACAAGTTGAAGAAATATTACCCCTGAGAGGCTCGCTAGGCCAAAACCCGAAAGGGCGACCTAGGCAAAAGTTAGAGCATAGAAAATTTGAAATTATAAAAAACTGAGCTCGCAAGGTTGAAAACCCGCAAAGGGCGGCCTTGGCAAAAGTTAGAGCGTAAAAGGAGAGTGAAAATACTCGAGTGAACCCAAGCCTGAACTACGTAAGGCTTGATTCCCATCCTTGGGATACGTAGGCAACTTCATCCTGGAGTTCAGCCATAAACTTTTCCCCGATCAACTTTGTCCATTTGATCATCTCGGTCATCTTTGTCTATTCAGCATTCAAGAGTTCGGTTAGGATCTCCGTGCAGTGCTATTCAAACTAGGGGCAACTTTCCGTTGCTGTGCAGTGCCGCAGTACTATTCACACTAGGGGCAACTTTCCAGTTGCTGGAATCCAGGGTTGTGCATCCCAGTGACAGATCTCAGGCGTGTCCAGTTCTGATCCATATCGAAAATGGTTTTGAAAAGTTTTAATAAAAGTTGACTTTGTTCAAATTAATCTTTTTACAACTAAGACCATTTCTCGACCCAAAACGGGAAATTTTCAGTACCACAGCCTTCAATTTCGTTGATTTCAATACAGAGTTCTCCTGCTCTTGCATACAAATTGAAGTTGCATTTTTTTATTACAGAAAACTTGAAAGTACTAATAAAGCAATAAATCCGGGGCATAGATAAGTCAGGTGTTCTTGCGCCCCCTCCCAGAGCTGGTCGAAGCCTCCAATGCCAAGCTGGGCCCAACCTGTGCCTCTTCATTAAGCCAATCCAAGCACTCATCAGACAAAGCGCAACTGAAAGTGGGAGCGGGGGCCAGGAGCTCTCTAGTCCTCCATGCTGTTGTATGCCGGGCAAGCTGTGCACCTCGGATCGGGAATGCAGCTGGATACTCTATCCCCTCTGGTGGACAAGTCTGATCATGACCAAACTGGCGCTGGAACCGGAATGGGAAGTAGAACACACAATGAGTCAAGCCGATCAGCTGAATCCCAGGTTGGTGGGTCATGCTATAGCCCATTGCCAGTAGGTTGAGCCAAGGGCACCGCCAAGCAATGCGGTCTGCAGACAAGCTACACATCCAATCAAACCACCAACCCTCATCAAGGGCATCGACTAGGCGTTGCCTAAAGAAGTAACCTCGAGCTGAGTATGTTGGCAAGAGTCCACAACCTGCAACTTGTCCATCAACCACACCTGGGAAGGGATGAAAATGAGAGAATAAAGAATAGAGAGATGTACGATGAGAGAAAAGTAAGAAAAGGTTTTGTGAGAAAACCGAGCTTGAGGGCCGAGTGATGTGAGCAATACATATGAGAGATTGGGTGGGAAACTTTACCTGCAGTAGTAGTGGATTGCCCGCAAATTTGGTCATTTCGCGACGATAGAAAGCATCCAAGCCCATCAACGTCTCAGCCAGAGTCATGGCGATGCAACTCTTACCCTCCTTCAAACCTTGGGCAACCTCGATCAACCAGACGCTAGATCCTCCGGAGGCTGAGGCAAGTAAGAAATGAGATAGCATGCACAAACAAAGTGCGTGTTGCCGAAAACCTTGCCAATGACGGTCGCCGCAGTCACTGGCATAAAAAAAACTTCAAATCAAACTCGGAATATCCAGCATTCCGTCGCAAATCAAAGATCGAGCGTCGGGTATTGAGAGCCCACACATTTGTCCTAAGGCTTGGGCATGGCCAAAACGAATTTGGGGCAGGATCTTTTCGTTGCGCTCGGACTCCATTAAAGCTTGGAAATCTTCAAAGGTAGGACATATACCTCTTGCCCGCCGAAGCTAAAAACATGTGTCACCGGACTCCAAAACCTTGCCGAGGCATGGAGAAACGGGAGGTGCAGCGGGGAACGACCCAGAGTGAATAGTGCGTTTATGCCGAAGCCCCGAAAATTCAACTTTTCCGAGCCATCCAAGTTGTTAATCCAAGTTGTGAGATTTTCGGCAAGAAGCACTTCCATTCGGGGCAAATCAGTGTTGAATTGAGAAGAACCACGAAGCTGAGGCCTTTTTGTAGAAGATAAGGTTGAGTGGAGGACAGATGTCAGCATTCTGCTGGTTCTGGCAATTCATGGCCGGCCGGCCAAATATAGTGCCGACCGACCATCACTTTTGGCCGATTGATCAAAGTTGGTGGCCGATGGCCTTTATCCTTGGCCGGTGGTCTTCCTCCTTGTTCTCTGAGCTGTTTATGCTGAGGATTGGGGAATGCCACCACTTCCAATGCCCTCCGGTGATCGATTCTTGCGGAGTCACGCCTATTTGCTTATCGAGTTGTTGTACATTTGCTTATCGAGTTGTATTTCACTCTCTTTAAGTCTTTGATTTGCTTATCGAGTTGTACTCGCACTTGGTTGGTTATGTCGAGTCTCTCTGTTTTGCTTATCGAGTTGTAGATTGGTTCACTACCTGATTATTACGATGCGAATGCTCTACTTTCAAACGAATTTCATTCACATTGTTATGTGATGCCATGCGATGTAATGCATAGAACGTACAAATGTAACACCTTTTGAACGAAATAGCAGTTTCATTTCCATCATGTATTTTGCAAAAATACGCAGTTTTAAAAAAATAAACCTGCCTGAGGCAGTGCAATGTGCTTAAACTACCAGTAAAAAGAAAAGTAAAGCGAAAAGAGAGTAGGGCAGAGTATCGAGATTGGTACCGGTAGCCCTCCCTTGTGGTCAATACATCTCTCGCGCCCTTGTTTGGATCAATTGCATGGTTTGGCACCTTCATTTCTCGAGGCAGTGCAAGGAAGTACACCTTCAGAACATTCATAGACCTCCGAGTTGACCTCAAGTTGTGTCTACTGTGAGCGATGCTCCGTACGTACGAGGAACATCCCTTCCCGTATCCTTTATGTATCTTGTGAACTCCACGAATCACTTTAATCATACTACGCTACAGTGTTTTGCATTTCAACATCATGAATAACATGTCTTTACCATACTTCAAGTTGAATCTATCCCTCTTTCCTGCTATACACATTGCGTGCATGCGTGCATTGCTTTACTTACATGTGTTCAATTTCAAGTTTCTATACACATTGCTTGCATACGTGCATTGTTTTACTTACATGTGTTCAATTTCAAGTTTCTATACACATTGCTTGCATACGTGCATTGCTTTACTTACATGTGTTCAATTTCAAGTTTCTATACACATTGCGTGCATGCGTGCATTGCTTTACTTACATGTGTTCAATTTCAAGTTTCTATACACATTGCGTGCATGCGTGCATTGCTTTACTTACATGTGTTCAATTTCAAGTTTCTATACACATTGCTTGCATACGTGCATTGCTTTACTTACATGTGTTCAAGTTCCTTTTATACACATTGCGTGCATACGTGCATTGCTTTACTTACATGTGTTC
Organism: Camellia japonica; assembly: GCA_030407325.1. Lineage (NCBI taxonomy): Eukaryota > Viridiplantae > Streptophyta > Magnoliopsida > Ericales > Theaceae > Camellia > Camellia japonica. The sequence goes on from JAPPVO010000016.1 coordinate 183,532,302, forward strand.
AAGTTCATTTTATACACATTGTATACATTGTCGCGTATACTTTACTTACATGTGTTCAAGTTCATTCATACACATTGTGCACGTTGTCGCGTGTTCTTTACTTACATGTGTTTGTGCCTTCAAAGCATTGTTATGCTTCCCACTTGCTTTGCGTTGTCACGCACTTTCAATTGCATTAATGTGCATGTTGCTAACAATATTGTACCTGTTAAGTTCTCTTTCTTTTTCAGGCACGATATTGTATGTACGGTTCATTTGAGGCTGGTGCAACCAAACGAACCGGATAGGTATTGTATTCTCCGCGTGAAACGTAGCGAGAATTATATGATTCCCTTACATTCTCACTGCATTGTAGTGTAGTTTGGTGTATGCTTAGAACTGTCGCATGTTATGCTTCGTTACAGTTTTCTTTGCATGTTCATAAGTTATGCTCGGCTTTGTGCATTGTCTTGCATTTTGCCCCTGCCTTCGGGCGCATATCTTGTTTGTCTTGCATGCTTTGTCTAAGTCTTCGGCCTTGTCAAAAATGGGTCGTCTCTGGGCTTTGACAATCACTCCCGTCATTGTTATGACTTTCGAGTTCTGTCAAAGAGGGGCAACTGTAGACACCCCATTTTTGACCGTCCTCAAGACTTGGACGTCACCGCTCGAACACTCGGTGATTACTCATGTTCGTGTTTCGTTTTGAGTTCCCGGAGGTCTCGGCTACGCGCCTTGCCTCAGGATCTCTCAACTCGACTGTTCTGTGTTTGGTTTTGCACCAAACACTTGTGTTTTGTTTCTAAGGGTACAGAGTACTTGTTAGCTACCCCTGAACCCACCGGCCGTGGCTTGAGGCCACCGGCCATGTTTTGAGGCTACCGGCCATTGGTGAAGTATACCATTGGCCGGTCGGCATTCAGTGTGGCCGGCGGCCATCTGTTTGGCCGGTGGCCCCTTTTCTGGCCGGTAGAACTTTTTTGCCTTTTTCAGGCATGGTGCATGCCAGTTATGCCAGTTGGAATGCACTAACCTTGCCCCCGTCCATAAGTGTGGCTGTTTTGCCCCTTTTGCACCCTTTTGGTCTAGCTTCTTGAGGAAGCTTGGACCTTTGTCTTAGCTTCCTCAAGAAGCTTGCTAGCTGTCCCAACTTCCTCAGGAATCCTTGCCCCCCTTGCCCCCTTTGACCCTTTTTTTGTTTAGCTTCTTTGAGAAGCTTTACACCATTTCCATTGCCTATATAAGAGAACCATCCCCTCCTTTGTCTTGGTTGAACAAAAAACCAGAGCTTATAGATACATATATATGTCATATACTCTCTCTCTCTCTATATCTCCATCTCTCTCATCCTTTGTGTGTGTTTGGAAGCCTAAAAAGTGTGTTTTGACCTTAGTTTTGCACTAAGACACACACCATTACACCATACTTCGACCTTGAGAGGCTTTGAGGGTTTGTTCTTGAGTTTTTGGACTGGTTTTGATCAGAGGAAGGTGGCTGATCTTGCTGTTCTTCAAGGGTTCTTCAAGGGTAACATTCTTACTTTAGATTCCCCAATCTTGCACTAGATTTTTGCCTATCTTTCTTGCTGTTTTAGACTTTGTGTATAACTGAAAAAAGTCTTGTATTTGCATGCTTAAGATACTTCATTAAGGTTGTTTTGTGGTTTGGGGTCGACCTCCCCCTCTTAGGCCTTGTTTGGCCCTTTTGGTGCTCTCTTTGTTAAGCTTTGATTACTCTTGTGTATTAGCCTTCTCACCACTGAAATCCAGTGGATTTTCAGTGGTGAAGAAGGGTCTTGAGGTCTTGCATAGGGGAGGGACACCCCTCTCCCTTAGTCTCTCATTTTTGCATGTTCTTGGCTCATAAGGGTAGCATGCATGATTAGGTGTTTTTGGTCCCATTTCAGAGGGTTTTGTATGTTGTTAGGTCATAATATGCCTCTATTTTTGGTCGGATTAGTGGTCCCTTTCATGCTTAATACACTTGCTTTGTATTCCCTCATTTTGCCTAGAAGTGCATCATGCCATTAGACCACCATGCTCTCATGTTTTGACCTTGCTTTGTGAAGTTCTTGGTCATATTTTGCCATGCTTGAGGTCTGTTGGTTACTGATTTGGTCATGTTTGACATATTTAATATGGTTGCTATGCATTTTGGCTTCTGAGCCTTAAGTAAGTGAGTCATAAACATGCCTTAGTTGGTCTATTTCAATGATTTGGAATCATTTGCCATGCCATTTCAGTCCATGTTTTTATGCTTTCACACTTGGAATTATTCTCCTTTTATTGCTTTGAAGATGTGTCCTTTTGTGCCTTGAAATGAGCATTGTGCATGCTTAAGTGTTTAAACCTTTGGGGCTGCCATATCAGTGGGTTTTGGGACTTATTTTGGTGCCTTAAAACTCTGTTTTGGTTGTATAGTTCATGCCATGTTTGCTTGGGGGTAGTGGTAGTAGAATGCCCCTTTGTTATGCCTTAATCTTGGGCCTATTGGTGTGCATGCTTACATGAGTGTTTATCCATCATTTTAGGCATCTTTTGTCACTGTTTTGGGGTGGGCTGAGGTCTGCCCCTTTGCATTGCATGATCATATTGCATTGCTTTGATTTCATGCTTGCCTAGTATCACAATTGCATGCTTGCATATTGTTAGCTAATTGCATTTATGTCATAGTTTGCATGATGAGTTACATGGCATTACATCTTGTATGTTTGGCATATTGCATTACTCATGTTGCATCTTTGAGCCAAGTTTGTATACATGCATTGCATTGTTTGGATTGGGGTGTCAAGCCAAACTTGAGGGGTGAGGAGTGTTCGTACTTTAAGTGACGAAACACGTCTCAACCCTCGGTCGCCAATCCCCTTGACCCCAACATGATAGGGTGTTGGCATTCATCTCTTTTGGTTGCATGCATTTACATTGATTTGCAAAACTTGGCCTCTTAGGCCATCATGCCTAATTGATGGCCCGAGGGCCGAGGGTCATGCTTCCTTGAGTCCATTGCATGATAGGGAGTATGGCCATGCTTACATTTGCTTGAAATTCCATGCCATACACTGCTTGCCCTCTGTTGCTGTCAAAAACCAGTTTCTGCAGGAAGTTTTGGCCGGCCGGCCATCTCCAGTGCCGACCGGCCATCCATCAATGGCCGATAAATTCATCAGTGGCCGGTGGCCCTTTCCCATGGCCGGTGGCCATTCCTACTAGCCGGTGGTGCTCCACAGTGTGCAGAGAGCCTATCCCAAGACTTGTGCAGTCTTCAGAGGAGCTAGGCAGCGTAAACAGAGGCAGCAATGCTATGGCAGTGAGTTTCCGGGCAGTACGAGTCAAGCATGCATCATCCAAATATTTTGAAGGCGGGGATGTGGCCATTTTAATTCTGCATTTAATTTGTTAATTAAATGAGGGTTCTGTAGTAATTAATTAAGTAGTTAATTAATTTATTCGGTTATGTAATATTTATTCGGACCCTCCGAGTGAGGGCAATTGTGTAATAAGTGTGGGTGAGTGTGTGCATGTCTTCCAATCCCACGTCTTTCTTCTTTTATTTACCCGCTTATGATGGTAGACTAGGGCATATTTAAATTAGCATACCTTATGCTATGCATGCGTGCATCCATACATTTGTCTTACATGCACCGGGCTCGGTACATCATGCTAACTGCATTTGTATTTCAATTCCAAGTTGAGTACTTGTTAATTGCAGCATTTCACATGCCATCTTTAGGATAGCCGAGCCTATTGTAATTGCATCTTGCATGTGTTGCATTAGCCATCTTAACATGAACTAGGATCATGCATATGATTGCTAACTAGTTTCTGTTTTGGCTTGGAGTACTAGGTAAGCTTTTTATGCTTTAGCATACCGCATGCGTGTGAGTGTTGCCATAATAGCATGATTACCATGAGGCTAGCTGCTTATGTGATATAACTACTTGAATGCCTGTGGATGGAGGTTGAATTACCTAAATTGGAATAATGCATCAAAACTGTGAGTTTTAAGCCCACTTGATAGTGGCAAAACCATCTTTTCTAAAAGCCCACTCGAGGGTGGCAAAACCTATATTTTAGCCTACTTGCGAGTAGCAAACCATTTTTCAAAACAAACATGAAATGTTTTGTTCCAATTTAGGCGATTTGGTCTATATTTGTTTGCTGTGCGCATCACGTAGTAAATCTAGGCTAATAACCGGAATAAGAACGCATAATGTTTTCAAAACAAGATATCATGGTTAGTAGAGGCCGATCTTTGATCGGGCGAGCGGGGGTCCTCATAGTTGACATTCCCCAATCGTACCCAAGTTCCCGAGCCGAGGCAACTTTGGTGATGACGGACACGTGGCCTTAGGCAAACGAGTCAGGGTTTCCTAAATTCCCCCAAAATAAATATGTAGGTGGCGACTCTGTATCTGGCAAAGCAGTCCATGTTTGGCACTTCTTTTCTAAAAATATGTTTTCTCAAAACGATTTGCCGGATTTAGACTCTTTGGTTCAGATTAAGAACCGTGACAATTTGAGTCTGAACTGTAGTAAGCCCAAAGACGAACAGAACGGGATTCATCCTCCCGGGACGTTCGGGGACGTCCACAGCAATACATATAAATCTAATTAGTCCATAAGAGCTGTGCATACGTCAAATGGAATGGCATACATCTTTTCATGGCTTTACAACTTGAATACAAACAAAATGAAGTACAAAAAAAAAATACAATTTTCGTCTTGATCAAAAGGCTTCTCGAGCCGACATAACAAAATACATGAAGTACAAGTCAAGAAGCATAATCTTCAAGATGTTGCAAAACACGAATCCAAAAACACATCGGCAAAACACATCTAGGCGTCGCCGCCGTCCTGCTCATCACCTACATATATATATTTAGAGAGGGTGAGCTTGGATACTCAGTGAATGGTACAAGTAATAAAGGGTTTGCATGCATGATATCCGAGATCTTTATCAAAACAATACATAATCATAGCTTGTAACAAAACATGGGATGAATCAAGTTCATCTAACAAATCTATCAAGCTTCATCAATCAAGTCTTTCAAGGCTTTCAAGTTCCAAGGGATGTCATTAACAAAAGTTGTGCTACAAATGCTTATAGTCCCCTAGCACGTGCGGACTTTCAAGGTTGTGCTACAAATGCTTATAGTCCCCTAGCACGTGCGGACTTTCAAGGTTGTGCTACAAATGCTTATAGTCCCCTAGCACGTGCGGACCTTCAAGGTGGTGCTACAAATGCTTATAGTCCCCTAGCACGTACGGACTTTCAAGGTCGTGCTACAAATGCTTATAGTCCCCTAGCATGTACGGACTTTCAAGGTCGTGCTACAAATGCTTATAGTCCCCTAGCACGTACGGACTTTCAAGGTCGTGCTACAAATGCTTATAGTCCCCTAGCACGTACGGACTTTCAAAGATTGTCAAAACCAAAGATAATACTTGATACACAAAATAGGGATAGTCATTCATGCTTAACAAATACTTTTCCAAAACAAACAAGGCAGAACTTTATCAAAACTTTATAACATAACTTTATTAAAAATACCACTCACATAGTTCTTCAAACGTCGAGGTCAAGTGAGAGTCCAAGTCCTACAAACACATGGCAAGGTCTATTGAATGCACTTTCAAACAAGCTTTACATGAATGCAAATGATCTCGGCATTCCTTCAGAGCCAAGGCAAACCAAAACAAACATTGTTTCTCATCTCGGGAAAACATGCTGGGCACCAACCAGGTCTTGGCCGAGGTCCCACACCTCCTTGTCGAGGTGTGGTCCCGAGGGCCGCATTCAAGGGAATGAAGTCGGGAAAATCTGGGTTTCCCTTTCTTTAAGAACATGACGAACATGAAGAACATGAACAAGAAGAAGATGAATGCAAAGATCATAACTTGCTTATTACAAAATCTGAGATTTCATGCTATGAGTTCGGAAACATGGACCTGGGTACCCATACTTAAAGATCTTACGAAAACAAACACAAAAACATGGTTCTTGATACAAACTTTCGGATCAAAACAAGACTTTTCTTCAAGAACACATAAACACTATTTTCTCTTTCTAAAACCAACTTTAAATCAATGCATGGCGTGCAGAACAGGTTCGATCATGCAATGCAGCTAGATGATCAATAAGAACAACAAGAGTAGATCGAGATTCTAACCTCAAAATGTGAATCCAACGGTTTGATCTCTAATAATCAAGCTCGAAAGTCTACTCTCTCACTCTAAAACTCCTTCTTCTTCCTAGAGCTTCTCTCTCTAAAAGGCAAAGATATGATACCAAATGATAGGTTCTCCCGGCTGGCTTCAGACTTAACTCTCAGCTGGGACACGTGGCAGCGACTGGTTGGGGTTTTCCTCGAAAAGGTGACTGACAGACATGACAAGATCATGACAATGAGCGTTCAACAAGTAAGGCGGTATGTGCTCTCTGGCAAGGCAATGACATCGGGTGGAAACGACGACTCCGGCAAGCAAGCTCTCAGTGATCTCAGCTAGGAAGGACAACACTTGGCCAAGCTGTGCCACACCTCGGCCTAGACGTGCCACACCTCGGTCTAGGTCATACCTGTCCAGGAACAAGATCACTAGGTGCAAGGACAGCATCTCGGCCTAGATAATACACATCTCGGCCTTGGTGATGAACACCTCGGTCTAGATGATGACATCTCGGCCAATATGCCAGGGTGAGGGTGGAGGTCGACCAAAGTGGTTCCAAGATGAATCCTAGGTGCAAGAGGTACAAAGGCGTAACCTAGGCTTAAGATGACCTCGGCTAGACTCACTAGGAAAGGGACAAGACCAACAAGCAATTTCACATAAGCACAAAGCAAGACAAGGATCTTACTCTAGGTTAAACAAGTCAAATTTCACTTATGCAAGCTTAACAAAACAAGTTCATGCAGATGCTCATGCACAAGGCTGAGGCGGGGATGAGGGTCACTACAAATGTGGTCTTTTCCTGGTCAGCGGGGTACACTGGGACTTGATTATACCCCGAATAGCCATCAAAAAAAATAGTAGAAACCCTGCCCTGCTAACCGCTCTAGGATCTGGTCAATGAAAGGTAAGGGAAAATGATCATTCCTAGTCGAGGAATTCAGTCTCCTATAATCAATGCACACTAGCCACCCAGTAGTGGTTCGTGTGGGGACTAACTCTCCTTTCTCATTCTCAACAACGGTGATGCCCAATTTCTTGGGCACCACTTGTGTGGGACTCACCCACTTGCTATCCGAGATGGGGTATATAATACCCGCATCCAACAATTTCAATACCTCATTTTTCATCACCTCTTTTATATTAGGATTAAGTCTCCGTTGCATTTCGCGAGAAGGTTTGGTGTCCTCCTCTAGGTGTATATAGTGCATGCACATGGAGGGATCTATCCCTTGCAAATCAGCCACTGACCACCCTATAGCACTCCGATGTGCCACGAGAACACTCATTAACTGACTCTTCTGCTCTGCAGTCAAGTTAGATGCAATGATGACTGGTAAAGTATCCTGGGGCCCTAAAAATACATACTTGAGTGTGGCCGGGAGTGGCTTCAACTCAAGTGTAGGTGGTGTGACCAAAGATGGTATGGCAAGCTCTCTCGACAAAGGAGGAAGTGACTCAAACTGGGCTTTCCACGGAGGAAAATCCGGTGTAGAAGAAGCATTAAGCAAGACATTCACCTCCTCAACTAACCCATCAATATCAAAATTTTCAAACCCAAAATGAGCTAGACAAGCCTCTAAAGGGTCCTCTACAAGAATGGAGGGCAAAGCCTCCTCCACAATCTCATCCACAACATCCACTAATAAGCACTCCTCTCTCTCATGAGGTTGTTGGGATGCTTGGAAAACATTAAGTTTCACTTGCATGTTACCAAATGAAACTTCCATAACCCTGGTCCGACAATTAATGCATGCATTGGCCGTAGCCAATAAAGGTCGACCTAAGATCACTGGGATTTGTTTCCTAGAACTAGCTACCGGTTCCATATCTAAAACCAAAAAGTCAATAGGAAAATAAAACCTATCAACCTTCACTAGCACATCCTCAATCATGCCACGTGGCACTTTGAGGGACCGGTTAGCCAACTGAAGAGTGACAGTAGCGGGCTTCAACTCGCCAAGCCCAAATTCCTCGTACACAGAGTAAGGCAAACAAATTGACACTAGCCCCTAAATCTAACAAGGCCCTATCAATGAAATGGTCCCCTATAATGCATGCAATGGCTGGGGCACCCGGGTCCTTAAGCTTAGGAGGTGTGTCATTCAACAAGACGGAGCTTACTTGCTCCGTGAGTAGGACCTTTTGGGATATGTGTGTCCTAGATTTACGCTTTTGCTTACAAAGGTTCTTCAGAAATTTGGCATAGGAGGGTACTTGCTTAATCGCCTCCAACAGGGGGAGATTGATTTTTACCTGTTTAAAGACCTCCATCATTGCTTCCATAGATGCCACCTTCTTATTAAAAGGGGACGGCGTATCAAGGCATTGGGGAAAGGGTACCTTAGGCACATATGGTGCCTTGGGCTCATGTGAAGTGTTAGGGACTAAGTCATCCCTCTTAAGTGTTTCCCTCTCACCTTTGCTCTCATTGGGTGTACCACCGTGGTCACCCTTCTTAGCTCTAGTTGCATCAGACGCAACTGACTGAGGCTCTAACTCCCTCCCACTTCTCAAAGTAATCACCGCCTGCACCTGCTCATGGTGCTTTCCATTCCCAACCAAACTCTCTGCCCCGTATTGTCCCCTAGGGTTGGCCACAGTTTGACTTGATAATTTTCCCTCCTCTCTCTGATTCATGTTGTTAGCCATTTGACCCAAAGAGTGAGTATGGGAGTGAACTACCGGTGCTAACCCCTTAAGTTCTGTGAGAACTTCTAACACCTGAGTCTCAAAGGCAAAGTTGCCCTGAGGAATAGGCGGGGGTTGTTGTTGCCGGTACGGTTGTGGGGGTCTATAAGGTTGTGGTGATCGGTAAGATGATTGGTTGGCAAAATTATTAAAATTCTGCCTTGGTGGTGGAGGATTGTAAGAAGTGCCTTGTGAAGGGGGTCTCCATGAAAAATTGGGGTGATTTCTCCATCCTGGATTGTATGTATTGGAGTAAGGATCATTACCCGGGTTGGAGAATCCTTGAGCCGCATTCACATGCTCTTGGACTAACTCCAGAAATTGTGATGCCGAAGGGCACTCACTCAAGTCATAAGCAGGGCTCGCACAAATAACACATGCCTCGTGAAATTGAGGTTGATCTTGCTTTGTAGGGGCATGTCCCGCAGTTAATAATTGGTCCATTTTGTGGGACAATGCCTCTACTTGTTGGGCTAACTCTAGGTTTCGTCCGACCTCATAAATGCCGCCTCTTTTCGGGGCTCCAATTACTGGTTGCCGGACTTGCCGGGCTGTGGAGGCATGGTGAAGGGAATTATCACCTAGGTTCTCAAACAATTGCCATGCCTCGGTATCATTTTTGGACATGAATGTCCCACCACAGGATGAGTCCACCATTTGGTGGTGCAGCTCAGTTAAGCCATAATAAAATGTTTGAACAAGTCGCCAATCAGGCACTTGGTGGTGGGGACACTGTTGGAGAAGGTCTCGAAGTCTTTCCCACGTCTTATGGAATTGCCCGCCATCCATTTAAGCAAAGTTTCTGATGGCTCGCCTAAGTTGGTTGGTTTTACCTACGGGAAAGTACTTCTCCAAGAACCGTTGTTGTAATTGGTCCCAAGTTGTGATTGAATTGGCAGGTAAGGAATTCAGCTAGTGTTTGGCTTTATCCTTTAATGAGAATGGAAACAATCGCAACATTAAGGCCTCATTTGTGAAATTCTAGATCCTCACTGTCGAGCAAATTTCCAGAAATTCATTCAAATGTTTGTAAGGATCATCATGAGTTAGTCCATGGAATGATGGAAGCATTTGTATGGTGCTGGACTTAATCTCATAATGAGTAGTAGTGGTGTTTGGTAATTGGATGCATGATGGTGATGTATATGCAGTGGGTGTGAAATAATCCTTAAGGGTCCGGTTAGGCACATTCAGGACATATGGATCTGCCATCTCTAATGGCTCAATGTATGAATATGAATACTCAAGCCTAGGAACACGGGCAGAGGCCCTAAGTCTCCTAAGAGTCCTTTCTAGTTCAAGGTCCAAACTCTACAATTCAGGGCGACAAAAACGACGCCCCGTGCATACACTACCCACACACACACAAAAAGTTCCGACTCTATGCACTAAGTTATGAAAGCAAAATACCAAAAGGGAGAAATACTCACAGCGGTTTAACGAAAACGCTTTACTCGTCTTGCGGGTGCTTGACGTGTAGACGTTGTCTCCAACCTCTAATTGAGCTTCGTCTTTCTTTTTAGCACTTTGGTGCTTTGCTTGCAAGTGTTTACTTCTGTTTACGCACTTTAGTGCTGCGGTTTTTTTTTTTTTTAAAGCTCGGTTGCGCTCCGCTTGCACTTCGGTGATAGCTCCAATTTCAAACACTCTGCACACTTAACAACACGAAAGCATAAAATCCTAAACTAAAAATTAAAATAAGAATGTAACTTTAAATTAACTAATTTCGCCAGAAGTCCTGTTGAACACACCAAATATAAACATTAAACTACACCAAATTCTTTTAGAATAATGGCAAGTCCAGGTATCGATCCACAGGGACAATTATGAAATTAAACTAATTTAATTGTTAAATTCCTAAATTAATTTTGATGAAAAGATTGATTTTTCATAACCTAAATTAATAACAAATAAATTAAACTACGTAATTAAATTATCAATAATAAATGAAATTGGATTTACTTATTTGGGGAAAAACCTAGGGCAAAGAGTCCACCACTAGTCACGTAAATAGGGTTTCCAATTGAAAACAATTATGTTATGGTTCGAACGGATTAATGCTTCGCAACTACAAGTTCAAAGCATTTAACAAGAAAATCATCATGTTCAATGTACGAGCATGAACCATCTCAAGTAGTGCGAATCGTTCACTCTAAACTAGGGTAGTGACATGACTCGTCCCTCGTAGTATGATTCGTCTCATACCTTGAATGTGAAAGAATAGAAAACTCTTGTATGGAAAACATTCAACAATCACAGAAAGCTAAACACTTGAAGAAATAATGGAAAGTGTATATATAAAACTTCTAAAACGCCATACAATCGTTCAAACCTTTACATAATTGAAAATCAAAAAAGAAAAACTAATTACATGGCTAGAGTTTCATCAAAACCCTAGAAAAGGAGACTAGCCACTCATGGAGGAGTGAAAGGAGGTAGATGGAGAAGAAGCCACCATGGGAGACATACTTGAAGCTTCAAGTTCCTTTCTTTCCAAACCCTAGCCTCTCTTTCTTTGCTAAAATAATTTCAGAACCCTAATGTAGCCTTTTTCTTGCCTATTTATCCTTCTGGTGTCTTTCCAAACAAGTTTAAAACATCTGGCACGTTTTCCCAGAAAAACTCAACGCACCTGCAGGAAAGTCAACGCACCTGCAGGGAAAGTCAACGCACGTGCGGGAAGTCAACTCTCTCCAAATTCTGTCTTTTCGCCCATTTTATGCTCCGACTATGTACAACCTGATTGATATTCAACACACATAAAGTATATAGTTTGACAAACAAGTGAAGTTAAGAGATCCTAATTAACGGCCTCAATGATGTACAATTCGGCCTTAATCAAAATGTGTCATTAATTTTATTATTTTTTTATATTTTTTAGATCTAGACACGCTTTGGACACACGTCCATCACTTATTCATACACTCAACTCAAGGCATGCACTTCTCGTGTCAACACTTGCGTGAAAAAGAGTATAAATGAAACTAAAAAAGGCTTAGTAAAACAAACAAAATAAATCACTACCATATCATGCTTAAAGAGCATCCCAAGCAAAGCATTAAGCTGTGTGTTGAATATTCCATCCCCAATTCCCAATGCGGCTGCCACGAGAAGGAGGTATAAACTCCACTAGTTACGCTGCACAATGCACAGTTAACAAGAACTGATAAAGTCATAGCAGCTTCAAATCAGATATATATAATTAAAAACTTTAGATTCTAAATAACTTTAATTGGAATCAACAAGAAACTTAACCTGTACTTCAGTAGAAGCCAAAGCAGTACAATTAACTGAATGAAAGCTCCAGGACAAACTATTAGAGTGATTGACTTGACACCAGAGGTGAGTCGACCCATAGCCAGCGAACACTGACACATATTCCAGATATAAACTGAGTCTGAAAATTTTAATGAATCAAACAAATGACAAATTATAAAAACAAATAAGGTTTTCCTGGGTTTTTAACTTTTAGCGAACTTGAGTTGTAATAGTATTTACATCCTATGCCACATTATTATCAAATAATTTCCAATAAAACATATGAGGCTAGAGATAATAGCAGAGGTTGTGAGTAATAACTTGAATGTACATGCGGTGGGAAAAAAAAGATTATGGAATAGAACACAGGATATGATTATCTTTCCATATTATCCATGTGAAGTACCACCAGGGCAATAAATGAAATTTTGTATATTGTTGCAAACACACAACACAACTCATAGAGAATAAATACGGAAAAGGATATATATTATTTGTTATTCTTGTTGCTTACAAAAGGAAAGGGTTAATGAAATTTAAAGTTGTTCACTCAATTCATTTTTATTTCTCCAACTCAACAAGAAAGAGATGAAGAACATGCCTTATCAAAATTAATGTACGTAAAACAAAAACAAACTCACCAAGTGAGCTAATTCATGTAAACCATTCCATAAAGCTACTCATTTATGCATTGCCATACTTTCAATTGCATCAAAAGCCCCATACACTGCCATAGCACCACCTACACCAAACTCACCAAGTGCAGGTTCCACAATGTACTTGGTGTATTCAGCCCTAAAATTGTAAATGCGTTCCATGCTTAATTGAAGAAAATGTTACACTGTATATAGTGCACAAATTGAATGGTCAAAGGACAATAAAAAAGTAAAATGTCATAAGTTAATCAACAATTACCATACAAGTGCTTGTTGTAAACCTGAATATGCAATAAGGGGGATGATTAATAGCATTTGTAAGTCAAACAATGGAGCGATGACAGACTTCGACAAAGAAACCATGGAAGAGTAGAAACTGACAGAAGAATCTGGTAAAGTCTCCTCTCCTTTAGCATCCCTCTTTTGTAAGAAGCACATGAGTATGGTACTTAAGGTCATACTACAAACGAACACAATATAGTAAAGTTATGCCACTGCCACTGGTAGTTCCCCCCTGCAGTGATGTGAAAGAAAGAATAACAAATTAAAGATGTGAGTGTTTTAAAAGAACTAAAAAATCATAGATTCTGACACTGAGGTAGAATCTACAATGCTTCAAATTTTCCACAACCAAATGAAAGATAGTGGTATATTGCTGTCAAGGACGGCACTACATAGGATTAAAGGTGTGCCATTGAATATCCTTATTTATTTTTTTTTAATACAAGTAATTTATGTATATTTTAATATTTTATTTGCTATCTTAAAAATATATATATTGAACAACCCAAGAAACACATACACTTCTTGACACTACTAAGAAGGTGCGTATCCGTGTTCGATGCATGTCGGTTACTAGCACTCATCGGACACTTTTTGACATGTGTTGGATACTGTATCAACTTTTTTTTAGACCTTGATACCCTTCAGATACTTGGGTAGAGGTGTGAAGGATTCGCAGAATGGAACGGTCAAGTTTGTCAACTTGACAAAATTTTCTAACAAAAGGAATGCCAAAAATGGGAGCCAACCATGTCGAAAACTCTATAGCTCTAATTGTCGACACGGCTATACAATTGTTTCCCACGGTTAGACAACTACTCCAATGGGCTGTGCCACTCAAACCAACTAAGGGAAGTCATTCCTCTTGAAACTCTCTTCATTGATTGATTTCGAGACTATCGAAAAAGGTTTGGGACCCTTGATTTTATCCCTTTTTTAAAACAAAAAAAAAAAAACTATCATTAAAACGTCCACCAAAGAAATTATTAAAGAAACAAAAGAAAAAGGGAAAGCCTCCCTTAGCCAAAGAGGGGGAAAAAAGGAAATAAAAATCATTCACTTCATAATAAATAGGACTCTCCTCATCTTTTTGCCATCTTTATTTTTCAGTGCTAACTTATAGCTAAAATTGCATTAGAGATGCAAAAGAGAAATTTAACATTAAATAATTTTTTTGGTACAATAAAGGTCAGATAAATAATTTTTTTGGTACAATGAAGGTCAGAGTTTCTCGAGTGTAATGCAAGCATTAATGACTAAATCTATGATAATGAATTGGTACTAGTAATACAACAAACAACATAGAAAAATATAGGAGATGGAAATCAGCTTGGAATCACAAGCATGCACATACCATTCCATCTTTCAATAGAAAAAGAGACATGAGGTTTCCAACGAACTGCAAAATTCAATAAAAAAATGAAGATTATTCCAGATGCACAACATCCATACAAAACAAATTGAATATATTCTTATTAGAACCAAAGATCATTAAAATTGTCATCAAAAACTAAAATGCAGCACCTAGTGACTTGCAAACATTCCCCAAAATTCTCCATTGAAGTTACCAATCACGTTTCCTTCTTCTAAGTTTAAATCATGTGCATGACTGCGTGCTGTAGAAGTAAGATATGTACCCTAATGGACTATAATATCGTTAGGGAAAAAGTAATGCACTTATTACATCATCAAACACAACAAAGCGACGAACCAAATCTAAAAGATGGACTTGTACCTCCACAACCCATATTATTGAAGCAGAAAATCCCAGGTACAAGGAAGCTGGAACCATCGTGTACCTACCACAAGAACATTCATTTTTAAGTATATACAACTTCATCAATTTGATGAACATAATAGGGCTCTGTCAAATATGTGCCCACATCATTATTTAGTACAATACTGACAAGCATAAGAATGTTTTCTCGAGTCAGAGAGCAACCACTTTGCGTAAATAGTGGAAAGACAAGGTCTACATCTAGTCTTACCCTCCCAAGTCCCAAACCATATGGACTTTTAGTCTCATGAAATTCACTCAAACATTTTGGGAGCAGCTCCCCTCAAGACTTCATCCTATCTCTCAAGACTTCATTTTGTAGGCTCCATGTAACCAAGGAAGGTGATCCAAACCGCTCATCTTGTATGCCCAATAGAGTAGAACATATATGCAAAAAATTAACTTTATTGAATATCAATAAGCATACTAACTTATCATATTTTGTCTTATAAGATCAATGGTTTTTATTAAGATTCATATGTACCATCCATTTCATAAAATGAAACACGATTAGTTTTTTTTTATCGGCATGAAACACGATTAGTTAGTGTATCAATCGATGTCCGATCAAGCTAAATTTTTATAAATATATTCTTCTCTTTGAACTACGAGATGAATGGTTCAAATCACAAAACTATGGAGCCCACAAAATAGAGTCCTGAGGGAGTATGGAGAAGATGTAGTCATGAGGGGAGCCTACTCCCCAACAATTTTGGCTATTTCATCACCTATCAGTGCAAAGGCACAGTCACGGAAAACTTAAAAATAATAGGTGTCAAAAAAAAAAACAAGGCATAGGCAGTGGGCCATCATTAGTGGTGCTATTAGAGCACCACTTTTAGTGGTCTCAACCATTTTTAATCCATACACTGATCCGTTTGGGTTTGGAGAAAAGAAAATAAATTAGAAAATAAATTAAATTATTGATTGTGTTTGGTGCAACTTTGAAAACTTAATTTCACCTCACTATTTGTATGTATTATTTGGATGGAGTTTTGAAATTTTGATTCCACCACACATTTCAAAACATATTTCTCTTTCCTATTTGGCTACTCTCATTCTCGTGTTCTCCATTCTGAAAAGCAAAGGATTTTTGAATTTTCGGTCTACCCGGTCATCCTTCCGGATGTCCGGCCGGTTAACCGAAACAGTGTTTGTGGTGTTTTTTTTTTTTTTGGCACCTATTATTTTTAAATTTTAAATAAAAAATATTTTGAAATTTTTTTGAAAAAAAAATTTATGAATTTTGAATAGAATTATGGGTTGTGTGTTTGGTTATGAGTCGTAAATTTTTGAATCAAATATCATATGAAATATCACTCAATTCAAAACTCTTTTCAAATTTCATAACCAAACAAATTTTTCACACTCAAAATCATAATTCCAAAACTCACAAACTCAAAATACAACTCTATTCTCAAATCATAATTCTAAAACTGTACCAAAACAACCATTGTATTTTTTATTACGATGTTTGGATGAGTAGAAAATTAATTATGTAAAAGAAAAATATGAGTGAGATTTTTATTGTTATTGTATTTTACGAAATAATTTTGATATTATAAATATTTTACAATCAAGCAATTTGTTTATCACTAAATCTCATCAATTTTTGTGAGAAAATAAATAGTCTTAATAAGATATTTGGCTCCATTTGATTTTAGAGTAATGATTTGAGTATGGAGTTGTTCTAAACACAAATTTCGTATCTCTCAATTAAGACACAAAATACATGCACAAATAATTAATTTTATTTATTATAATAAATTGGTACAATCCTCTATAAATTTGCTCTATTACAAAAGAATAGATTCTCTGATTCGATCTCCGAAATAGTTGTAATTCAACTATTGTAAAAGCTTTTTGTTGAACTAGACAAATTGATGAATTTTTTCAAGTCTTCGAATGGAGAAACTCGAAGAAAAAAGGCTTGATCGAGTTTGAACGGCATGATCTCGAACGAGTCTTGAAATGATCTCTTTGGAATGAGAGACCAAATTTGTATTTGTAACTTGAAAGGATTGGCATAAGTTTGAAGTGCTTGATAATCCTCTCATTTTAAGTTTGAAGAACTTTAGAAATAATTTTCAGAAAAAAATTTTGATAGAGTCTCAAGATTGTTTGGAAGTTTGCAAGACCATTAGCCAAAAACAATCTATCCATATCCCCATAGTGAGAGCCTCTATTTATAGGCTTAGGAGAGAAAGGTTAATTTTGGAGAGATTTATTAAAAAAATCATTTTTCAAGTGTTTGTATCGCAGTTAATCCATAACATATTATTATATTCCAATAAGTCCTATTATTTGAACATTTGATCTACCAAATCATAATTCTCATATTTAAGGTATTTTATGGACATTTATACCCTTACAAATATTTTTTGAACGGTTAGCAATTTGGTGATATGAACATTCATATTTTACAATGTGAACATTCACATTGACGTGTAAATGTTCACGTTGATAGTGTGAACATTCACGTTGACAATATGAATATTCACATTGACATGTTAACATTCACATTTGTTAGGTTTTTATTCTTGGCAATCCCGGTTGACAAAACTCCTTTCAGTTGTACTTGCTTTTGCACTTTTTATTTCAGTGAGGCTATGAGTTTTTAGATGCGAATCCAACCCGAATTATGCCTTGCAGAGAAGTTTGTGATGTTAATACTTTCGAGATTGCCACTTCGCTGATTATGACGGGGATCGAGCTGCCCGGTCAGCTCGTGGGGGTCTAGGGGGCAGCGCCCCTTGGCGGGTCCGGGGCAGCGCCCCCGAAGCAAAATGCAAAATTGCATTCGAAGTTGCATGTCCGCCCTTGCTCGCTCGAGTGAAGGAGTTCTTGCTCGAGCGAAGGCTGCGTCTGGCAAAAAACCTAAGAATGATGAATGTACGCTCGAGCAAAGGTTATGTGGCTCAAGCGAAGCCACTTATGGAAAACACGCGTTTTTGGTTCCTCGCTTCGCAGTCCCAAATTTCTATAAGTACGTGTTTCTATCAGATTTTAGGATTACTGCTCCAGATCTTCTTTTTGGATATTAAGGTTTATATCTGGGGATATTTTGCTAGTTTTCTTTAATGTTTAATTGAGTATTCAACTCATGGGTTAAGAAGAATACATCAAAGGTTCGTTTGTTCATTCTATACAAAAGAGAGAGTTGTTCTTCGGTGGATTCTGAAGAATTTGAGCCTGAAGCTTTGGTGGATTCTGGAGTGGCTCATGGTCAAGACAATTTCGAGGTGAAGACGGGGTTGGAAGAGACACATAGGGGTTGGTTCAATTTGAGCGTGGATTTGCTAGGTAATTGAGAGTATACCTGTGTAATTCCTTTATGTCTTTTTAGTGGATTGTTTTGTGGCTTTTGCCCATGGTTTTTTTATCACAATTGGAGGTGTCCAATTGTGGTTTTTCCACGTAAAATCGTTATGTCGATTTGTCTTGATTGTTTGATTGGGATTGTTGTTTACTGCTTAAAATCGATACATAATCACAAATCAATATCTAGGGGATTTCTAGATTTTTCAACATTGACGATGTGAACATTCACATTGACAATATAAATATTCACATTGTCATATTAATATTCACATTGACGATATGAACAATCACATCGACGGTGTGAACATTTAAATCACAGAACATTCGCACTATAAATGTGAATATTATTAGGGGTATTTTGGTAACTATGTCACCCATATGACTTATTGGAATATAAGAAAATAATGTAGACTAAATGGAACATAAGTGGGTGAAAATGGATTTATGAAAAAGTGCCCCTTAATTTTGGAGACTCTAAAATTGATTTTAATTTCTAAGAAAATAGCAATTTATTTCTTATTTTATGGATATGATTTGCATTTAAATTTGAATTATTCCACAAAATTTTAACAAAATATTTTTGCGAGCCCCACACTTTTGGGTTGACCCAAATCATGATCAAAATATGATCAAAATAACTCGAATTGCCACAGAATATGAATCACTGCCTAAATTGAAATATGAGTCACTGCCAAAATAGAAATCCCAAATCTATGTGATTGCATCATTGCCCCAAATAACTCGGATTGCCACAGAATCAAATCACTGCCATGTCAGACTCCCCAAATTTTGGGAATGAAATCACTGTCTTTCTGATTGTTGATCCCTGGAATCAAATAAAATCATTTTCAAAATATCACATAAGCACATAATTTGCATTCATGCCTATTGGAGGGTAGGGTTGCCTTGTCCATATTTAGAAATGAGATCTAGGATTCACTAAATCATTCAAAGAGGCAATAATACAATCCTAGAAAGAAGGTATCTTGCCCTAGTTTGGAAGGTGCTAATGCTCTCTATATGGAAAAGGTAAGTTTGGTCACAAAAGGGTATATCAATTATTACTATCAATATACCTCTTATTCCACAAGGGAATGATCAAACAATACTAATAGCATAATCTGACGCTTGCCTTATTGACATAATATAACCCACGAATAGTGTCCGGGATATTATGCAACAAACCTGAGAATATGTGAACGGACCCAGTCAATTTTGTTTAACACTTGCCATCGGATCTCGAAGTCATCATCATCACAAATTAGGTGATGGTCGCCCAACCAAGGTAATTTTGAGGAATTTTAATGATTCCTACCAGACTGATCAATCTAAACAATTGTATTTCCATTATTTACTGTTTCCCGAAATGTCCCCCAATTTATTTTCAAAAGTGCATGATCAAATTTCAACATGTATTTTTCTCAAAATCCTTTTTCAAAATAAAGTCCCTTTTTTTATTTAAATTTTCAAAATTTTCCTTTCCTCTTTTTTCAAAAGTTTTGAGGAGTTCGGATTTTATTCCAAAGAATCAATTAAACAATCATCCTTTAGCCAAATATCTTATAGAGGAACCAAAATTTTATTCAAAATGAGAGACTTGGTCATCACTTCCTTTTCTAACATTTCTTCATAAATTAAGGATCGCTCAAAGTTAATGGCCCAAAGATTTTTCCGTGATGAAAAGAACTTTGTAACGCCCTCAAAAATAACCCATTAGACATATAACAATGACTAGCATTATTAAAAGAAAACATTGTATTATCTCAGTCGTCAGAGTATTACGAAATGAAAACATTACATGTAACATCATAATAAATGCCCTACAGGCTTACATCTTGTCAAGCAAACACTTGGACACAAAAATATGAGTTCTAACTCAAATACAAATAAAGCCCTAGGCTTGAATGTTTACATGTAATTCAAATAAAAACAGAAAAAATAATCTAATCTTCAAATCCAAGTCCTTCCAAGCTAAGTCCTTGGAGGTAGCTTATCACCTGAACCTGAAAATGATGTTCCCATAAAGGGTGAGCCACAGCCCAATAGAAAAAATACTAAACCAAATATAAGCATTAAATAAAGTTCTAGCATTTAATAGATGGTTAACCATGTTAATCAATTATATCAACATACAGTCTTAAGACACTAATGTCTATGACACTTATCAATTTCCATTATTATCAATATGGCTCAGAACCTGACCAAACTTACAACTGTGAACTATATAGCATATTCACATTACGTCCAATATCAACAACACAAATGAGACTCAGGCTCATATCAAAACACTTCATACTTCCAGATTGATACACATTTTAGTGCTGTATCAAATAAACACTTCAATATAAATAAGCACACATAATAGTGATGCTAATGGAGTCCATCCCCTATCTCCTCCCAAACAAAATACGGTTAAGAGGTCCATCCCCTATCTTCCCCTAACCGTGGAGTACATCCCCTATCTCCTCCCACACAATATGCATATGCAATGCTCAACCAATACATGTATAACGTATACATCTCACAATCAATACATATAATGTCTGTATTAATTCAACAGTCAACATTAATGACTTAACCAATGTGATTAGTTTCAGTTATCCCTAATCCACATGCAATGTCTACAACAATCATGACTATCCTCCACCGATAGCCCAAAACAGTTATCTCTAAACAGAAAATAACTAAATTAACAATTCAATAGGCATATGATTTAAATTAACCAACTACCCCATTTAATCAATAATTCCTCATATTTCGTGAATTCAACCATTATTCCCAATTTTCCTTAAATTAAACTTACAATACAATTTAATACAACAACTAGGGTTTTTCCCAAAATTGCCAAACTACCCCCAACATATTAAAATACCAAAACTTAGAACAAAACCTATACATTGGAGTAGGAAATCCCTACCTCAAGGAAATAGCCCAAAAAGAGAAGATGGAGATGAAGATCCAAACTCAAAGTGCTCAAAATCCAAACTTGTTCAGATTAAAACGAAGCCCTCGACTCACTCTATCTTTTTAATAAAGGATCTAGGTTAGGAACTCACTCTAAGTAGATCAAACCTAAGAGAGAAGGTGTGTAGGGAGAGAGAGAAAACGGTTTTAGGGATTTAGAAACAAGAGGGAGATGAAAAATGGTCCAGAAAGTCGGATCTCGCCCTTTTATAACAGTCGCCCCGCTCGAGCGTGGAAACCCCCGCTCGAGCGCCACTCACAGACTCCCGCTCGAGCGGCCAAACTCCCGCTCGAGCGGCGGATGCACACTCTCAGCATTTTCGCATACAGGCTCCCCACTCGAGCTCCCAACTCCCCGCTCGAGCGTCACTCACAACCTTCCACTCGAGCGGCCAATCCCCCGCTCGAGCGTCCAACACTACACAGGAAATACTGGATGGGTGATATTCCCGCTCGAGCGCCAAAACCCCCGCTCGAGCGGACAAGCAACAAAAGGGTCCCCGCTCGAGCGTCAAACTTCCCGCTCGAGCGGACAGGTCAAAATCTGGGCAACTAGTTTAGGCATCTAAACTCAACCGACCTGTCACAAACCTGCCCAACACATCCTATAACTCAAAAATAAGAAATTAAAGGACGATAACAACAATCTGATAACAACGGAGTCTACGGAACATAAATCCTGATACAACAATCAAAAGGAAAAGACCGGGGTCGCTATAAACTTTCCGTAATTTTCGAACTCAACTCAAATTTTATTTTCAAAAAATTTCCAAGGAATTTCAGATCTTATTCGAAGAAATCAGTCAAACGGTTACCTTACAGTCAAATGTCTTCCAAGGAAATTCAAAATTTTATTTCAAAGTCAAAGACTCGATCATTACCTCATTATCTAACACTTTTCCATAAAATCAAATTCCCTCTAAAGTCAAAAATCTAAAGAATTCTGTCTAATCAAAAATTTTTCATAATTTCTAAAATTCTACTCGGGTTTTCTTTCAAAATTCCTACCTCCCAAGGAGCTTTGGATTTTATTCCAAGTATCTAATCAAACAATTGTCTCCTTAGTCAAATATCTTTGTGAGGATTTGAAATTTTATTCAAAAATGAAGATTTGGTCACCACTTCCTTATCTACCGAATCTCATAAAAGTTGAAATTCCCCCTAACGTCAATGACTTAAAAGATTCTTATTCGATCAAACACCTCCCATAACCTCCAATCCTCTACTTAAGTTGGAAAGTTTTTTTTTAAAAAAGTTATTCTTTAATCACATATTTTCTTGGGGATTTAAATTTTAAAAAGCCAATCATTCTTTTTTTTTATTATTATTTTTTTATCGCTAAGGTAAATACCCAAATTCAAACTCAAATTCTTTAAAATTTGGAAACCACCCCTAAATTACTATTGATTACTCAAATCATGATCAAAATATGAATCACGGCTTAAATTGAACCCCCAAATCTTTGTAATTGGATCATTGCCCCAAATAACTCGGATTGCCATAGAATCAAATCACGGCCATATCAGACTCCCCAGATTTTGGGAATGAAATCACTGTCTTTCTGATTGTTGATCCCTGGAATAAAATCACATCATTTTCAAAATATCACATAAGCACATAATTTGCATTCATGCCTATTAGGGGATAGGGTTGCTCAGTCCTAATTTACAAATGAGATCTAGGATTCACTAAATCATTCAAAGAGGCAACAATACAATCCTAGAAAGGAGGGTATCCTACCCTAGTTTGGAAGGTGTTAATGTTGTCTATATGGAAAAGGTAAGTTTGGTCACAAAAGAGTACATCAGTTATTAATATCAATATACCTCTCATTCCAAAAGGGAATGATCAAACAGTACTAACAGCAAAATCTAACGCTTGCCTTTTTGAAATAACATAGCCCGCGAATAGTTTCCGAGATATTATGCAACCAAGCTAAGGATTGGTGAATAGATTCAGTCAATTTTGTTTAACAGTTACCATTGGATCTCGAAGTCGTCGTCATCACCCATTAGGTGATAGCTGCCCAACCAAGGGAATTTTGAGGAATTTTAATGATTCCTACCAGACTGATCAATCTAAATAATTGTCTTTTCATTATTTATTATTTCCCGAAATGTGCCCCAATTTATTTTCAAAAGTGCATGATCAAATTTCAACATGTATTTTTTTTTAAAATCCTTTTTCAAAATAAAGTCCCTTTTTTTTTATTTAAATTTTCAAAGTTTTCCTTTCCTTTTTTTTTTCAAAAGTTTTGAGGAGTTCGGATTTTATTCCAAGGAATCAATCAAACAATCATCCTTTAGCCAAATATCTTATAGAGGAACCAAAATTTTATTTAAAATGAGAGACATTCTCATCACTTCTATGTCTAACATTCCTCCATAAAATTAAGGTTCCCTCAAAGTCAGTGCCCCAAAGATTTTTACTTGATGAAAAGAACTTTCCATAATTTCCAAACTCTACTCAAATTTTATTTTCAAAAAATTTACAAAGAATTTCAAATCTTATTTGAACAAATTAATCAAATAGCTACCTTATAGTCAAATGTCTACTAAGAAAATTCAAAATTTTATTTCAAAGTGAAAGACTCGGTCATTACCTCCTTATCTAACACTTTTCCATAAAATTAAATTCCCCATAAAGTCAAAAACCTAAAGATTTTTGTCTAATCAAAAACTTTCATAATTTCAAAAATTCCACTCGGGTTTTCTTTCAAAATTCTTTCCTCCCAAGGTGCTTTGGATTTTATTCCAAGTATCTAATCAAACAAATTGTCTCCTTAGTCAAATATCTTTTAGTGGATTTGGAATTTTATTCAAAATTTAAGATTTGGTCACCACTTCCTAATTTACCATTTTTCATAAAGTTGAAATTCCAGCTAAAGTTAATGACTTAAAGATTCTTATTCAATCAAACACCATCCATAACCTCCAAGGCTCTACTTACGTTGGAAAGTTTCTTTATTTTAGAAGTTATTCTTTAATCACATGTTTTCTTGGGAATTTAAATTTTAAAAAGGCAACTCCGCCGCCCAAGCCCAGGTTAAGGAGGAGGGTTGTGTATTAGGTAGCCGATAACCAACACAGAAAAAAAGCCGCTTGGATCCCTTATGACAATGAATCCTACTTTGAATCGTTTAAATGCTAAGTCGTTTCCCTCAAGTTATGCATTGCGCCTGCCTCCGGGTGTTTCGAAAAGTGAGAAAGGGGCGTCGCATCGACGCTTTGGTGCGGTGAAAAATGGGCAAAGGTTCTCGCGTTTTGCTGGACGAGCGAGGGTAAAGAAGCTAGTCCAAGACTATAGGTTTAGGGTAGCCACTTGGAATATAGGAACCTTAACTGGTAAGACAGTGGAGTTGGTAGATGTTATGATTAGGAGGAGAGTTAGTATAACTTGCGTACAAGAAACTAGGTGGGCGGGTAAGAAAGCTAGGGAAATTGAGGATACCGGTTTTAAACTGTATTATAGTAGTAAGGATAGACGCAGGAATGGGGTAGGAATCTTAATTGCCAAGGGTCTTGTGGAGAATGTAGTGGCGGTCATTAGGAACAGGGATAGGATTACGTTAGTTAAACTAGTCATTAAAGGGAATATAGTGAATGTTATTAGTGCATACGCCCCTCAAGTGGGATTAGATGATCAGACTAAGAGGGATTTTTGGGAGCAAATGGATGAGATCTTACAGGAGATACTCGTAGGAGAGAACCTGGTTATAGGTGGCGATTTTAATGGCCATGTAGGCATAGATAAACTAGGCTATGAAAGGGTGCATGGTGGATATGGTTTTCGTGACAGAAATGAGGCTGGAGAGAGTATCTTAGATTTTTCGTTGGCTTCTAACCTGGTGGTGGCCAATACTATGTATAAGAAGAGGGAGGAGCATTTGATAACCTTTAAGAGTGGGTCAGTTAAGAGCCAAATAGATTACTTCTTAGTCAGAAAAGTGGACTGCCTAAAATGCAATGATTGTAAGGTGATTCTTGGAGAGAGCCTGACCTCTCAACATAGGATCTTGATGCTAGATTTATGTTTTAGAGGGCAATACCAAGCTAGGAAGGATGGTGGGCATCGTAAGACGGGATGGTGGGACCTAAAAGGGGATAAATTAGAAATATTTAAGAATATAATGGATAAGGAAGGTTCTTGGGACTTGAAAGATGATGCTAACACTATGTGGAACTCAATGGCCATTTGTATGAGGAGAATCTCAAGGGAAGTGCTTGGAGAGTCGAAAGGAACGAGACCCAGCTCTAGGAAAACTTGGTGGTGGAGGGAAGAGGTTCAATCGATAGTTAAGGCAAAAAAAGAGTGCTTTAAAAAGTGGCAAAAGGATAGAACTGAGGAAAACCTTAAGAGCTATAGATTGACTAATAAGGAGGTCAAAAAAGTAGTGAGAGAGGCTAA
The DNA here is from genome assembly GCA_030407325.1 of Camellia japonica. Taxonomy (NCBI): domain Eukaryota; kingdom Viridiplantae; phylum Streptophyta; class Magnoliopsida; order Ericales; family Theaceae; genus Camellia; species Camellia japonica. Next base: position 183,557,804 of record JAPPVO010000016.1, read on the forward strand.
GTTAAAAGTTTATGATGACCTATACACTAGACTAGATAGTAAAGAGAGAGAGAAGAGGATATACAAACTTGTTCAGATACAGGAGAGGAAAACAAGAGATTTTAATCAAGTTAAGTGCATCAAGAGTGAGGATTCTAAGGTATTGGTGAGGGATGAAGAGATTAAGGAAAGATGGAAGAAGTATTTTGAGAAACTCTTAAATGAGGAACATGAAAGTACGGCAATAGGGGAAGAAATAGCCAGTAATACAATAAATCAAGACTATAGGTTCTATCGTAGGATTAGGAACTTTGAAGTAGAGATTGCACTTAAGAAGATGAAATCAAATAAGGCTTTAGAACCAGATGATATCCCTATTGAAGCTTGGAAGTGTTTGGGTAAAAAGGGGGTTGCTTGGTTGACTAGGTTGGTTAGCAAAATTTTGTTGACTAGGAACATACCAGATGAATGGAGGAAGAGTATTTTAGTGCCAATCTATAAGAATAAAGGAGATTTCCATAATTACAACAACTTTAGAGGAATTAAGCTAATGTGTCATATAATGAAAGTGTGGAAGAGGGTGATAGAACGCCGATTGCGAGATATAACAGAGGTGTCAAAGAATCAATTTGGGTTTATGCCTAGCAGGTCAACAATGGAAACGATCTATCTTTTGAGGAGAGTAACAGAAAAGTATAGAGAAAAGAAAAGAGACATTCATATGGTGTTTATCGACCTTGAGAAAACATATGATAGAGTGCCCCGGGATATAATATGGCGGGTGTTAGCAAAGAAAGGGGTGACAAAAGTTTACATTGATGTGATTAGGGACATATATGAAGGGGTGGTGACCAGTATTGGATCACCTGCTGGAGAGACAAATGAATTTCCTATCACTGTAGTGTTACACCAAGGATCTACCTTAAGTACTTATCTTTTTGCTTTAGTTATGGATGAGTTGACGAGAAATATCCAAGATGACGTGCCATTGTGTATGCTTTTTGCAGACGATATAGTGCTAGTGGATGAGACTAGAAAAGGAGTTAATATAGAGTTGGAGATTTGGAGAAAAGCTCTTGAATCTAAAGGATTCCGGATAAGCAAAACTAAGACAGAGTATATGGAGTGTCAATTTAGTAACAATAACAATGAAAGCAGAGGAGAAGTGAAGATTGAGAACTAAGAACTGCCTAAGAGTGAACATTTTTGTTATTTAGGGTCAATTATCACAACAGCGGGGGAGATTGATGTGGATGTGGCCCATAGGATTAAGGCAGGATGGTGTAAGTGGAGAAGTGCGTCTGGGGTACTGTGCGATAAACGAATACTCACTAGACTTAAAGGTAAGTTCTATAGAACGGCTATCAGACCAACGATGTTGTATGAGATGGAGTGTTGGGCAACAAAGAAACAACATGTAGATAAGATGAGTGTGGCTGAGATGAGAACGCTAAGGTGGATGTGTAGCAAGACTAAACAAGACAGAATTAGGAAGGAGTGTATTCGGGAATGGGTAGGTGTAGCACCGATAGAAGATAAGTTGAGAGAGAATCGATTGAGATGGTTTGGTCATATTCAACGGAGACCAAAAGAGGCAGTAGTGAAAAGATGCAATGCTGTAACAGTAAATGGAAGTGTTAGGGGACGGGGTAGGCCTAAATTAACGTTGGTTAGCATTGTAAATACAGATATGTATCTATTTAATTTGACTAACGAAATGGCCTCAGATAGGGCCGCGTGGAGAAGAAGGATTCATGTAGCCGACCCCATTTGATAGGACATAAGGCTTGGTTTGGTTTGGTTATCACTAAGGTAAGAACCCAAATTCGAACTCAAATTCATTAAAATAGGGAAACCACCCCCCCTAATTTACTACTGATTACTCAAATCAAGATCAAAATATGAATCATGGCCTAAATTGAACCCCAAAATCTTTGTAATTGGAGCATTGCCCCAAATAACTCGGATTGCCACAGAATCAAATCACTGCAATATCAGACTCCCCTGATTTTGGGAATGAAATCACAGTTTTATGATAGTTGATCCCTAAAATCAAATCAAATCAAATCATTTTCAAAATATCACATAAGCACATAATTTGCATTCATGCCTATTGGGGGTAGGGTTACCCTGTCCTAATTTAGAAATGAGATCTAGGATTCACTAAATCATTCAAAGAGGAAATAATACAATCCTAGAAAGGATGACATCCTGCCCTAGTTTGGAAGGTGCTAATGCTCACTATATCCAAAAGGTAAGTTTGGTCACAAAAGGGTACATCAATTATTACAATCAATATACCTCTCAATCCAAAAGGGAATTATCAAACAGTACTAATAGCATAATCTAATGCTTGCCTTATTGACATAACATAGCCCCGTGAATAGTGTCTAGGATATTATGCAACAAACCAGAGGATAGCTGAATGGACACAGTCAATTTTGTTTAAAAGTTACCATTGGATCTCAAAGTCGTCATCATCACCCATTAGGTGACAGTTGCCCAACCAAGGGAATTATGAGGAATATTAATGATTCCTACCAAAACGATCAATCTAAACAATTGTCTTTCCATTATTTATTGTTTCCCGCAATGTGCCCCAATTTATTTTCAAAAGTGCGTGATCAAATTTCAACATCAATTTTTTTTTCAAAATAATGTGCCTTTTTTTATTTAAATTTTCAAAGTTTTCCTTTCCTCTTTTTTTTCAAATGTTTTGAGGAGTTCGGATTTTATTCCAAGGAATCAATCAAACAATCATCCTTTTGCCAAATATCTTATAGAGGAACCAAAAAAATTTCGAAATGAGAGACTTGGTCATCACTTCCTTGTCTAACATTACTGCATAAAATTAAGGATCCCTCAAAGTCAGTGGCCCAAGGATTTCTACATAATGAAAAGAACTTTCCATAATTTCCGAACTCTACTCAAATTTTATTTTAAAAATATTTCCAAGGAGTTGAAGATCTTATTCGAACAAATCAATCAAACAGTTACCATACAGTCAAATGTCCTCTAAGGAAATTCAAAATTTCATTTCAAAGTGAAGGACTCGGTCATTACCTCCACATCTAACACTTTTCCGTAAAATCAAATTCCCATAGAGTCAAAAATCTAAAGATTTCTGTCTAATCAAAATCTTTTCGTAATTTAAAAAATTCTACTCAGGCTTTCTTTCAAAATTATTTCCTCCCAAGGAGCTTTGGATTTCATTCCAAATATCTAATCAAACAATTGTCTCCTTAGTCAATTATCTTTTGGGAGATTTGGAATTTTATTTAAAATTGAAGATTTGGTCACCACTTCCTTATCTACCATTTTTCATAAAAGTTGAAAATCCCCCTAAAGTCAATGACTTAAAGATTCTTATTCAATCAAACACCTTCCATAACCTCCAAGGCTCTACTCAAGTTGGAAAGTTTCATTTTTTTTAGAATTTATTCTTTAATCACATGTTTTCTTGGGGATTTAAATTTTAAAAAGGCAAAAAAAATTTTTTTTTTTTTTAGATCTTTTTTTGGGTGGATAAATTTTTTTAGATCACTAAGGTAAGAACCCAAATTCAAATTCAAATTCAAATTCTTTAAAGTTAGGAAACAACCCCCCTAATTTATAACTGATTACTCAAATCATTATCAAAATATGAATCATTGCCTAAATTGAACCCCCAAATCTTTGTAATTGGATCATTGCCCCCAATAAATCGGATTGCAACAGAATCAAATCACTGCAATATCAGACTCCCCAGATTTTGGGAATCAAATCACTGTCTTTCTGATTGTTGATCTCTGGAAACAAATCAAATCAGTTTCAAAATATCACATAAGCACATAATTTGCATTCATGCCTATTGGGGGGTAGGGTTGCCCTGTCCTAATTTAGAAATGAGATCCACGATTCACTATATCATTCGAAGAGGCAATAATACAATCCTAGAAAGGAGGGTATCCTGCCCTAGTTTGGAAGGTGGTAATGCTCTCTATATGCAAAAGGTAAGTTTGGTCCCAAAAAGGTACGTCGGTTATTACTATCAATATATCACTCCTTCCACAAGGGAATGATCAAACAGTCCTAGTAGCATAATCTGATGCTTGCCTTGTTGACATAACATAACCCACGAATAGTGTCCGGGATATTATGCAACAAACCTGAGAATAGGTGAACGGACCCAGTCAATTTTGTTCAACACTTGCCATCGGATCTCAAAGTCATCATCATCACCCATTAGGTGATGGTTGCCCAACTGAGGTAATTTTGAGGAATTTTAATGATTCCTACAGACTGATCAATCTAAACAATTCTCTTTCCATTATTTATTGTTTCCCACAATGTGCCCCAATTTATTTTCAAAAGTGTGTGGTCAAATTTCAACTTCAATTTTTTTTTTTCAAAATAAAGTGCCTTTTTTTATTTAAATTTTCACAGTTTTCCTTTCCTCTTTTTCTTCAAATGTTTTGAGGAGTTCGGATTTTATTCCAAGGAATCAATCAAACAATCATCCTTTAGCCAAATATCTTATGGAGGAACCAAAATTTTATTCAAAATGAGAGACTTGGTCATCACTTCCGTGTCTAACATTTCTCCATAAAATTAAGGTTCGCTCAAAGTCAGTGGCCCAAGGATTTTTACTCGATGAAAAGAACCTTCCATAATTTCCAAACTCTACTCTGATTTTATTTTCAAAAAAATTCCAAGGAATTTAAGATCTTATTCGAAGAAATCGATCAAACAGTTACCTTATAGTCAAATGTCTTCTAAGGAAATTCAAAATTTCATTTCAAAGTGAAAGACTCGGCCATTACCTCCTCATCTAACACTTTTCCATAAAATCAAATTCCCTCTAAAGCAAAAACCAAAAGATTTCTGTCTGATCAAAAACTTTTCATAATTTCTAAAATTCTACTCGGGGTTTCTTTCAAAATTCTTTCCTCCCAAGGAGCTTTGGATTTTATTCCAAGTATCTAATCAAACAATTGTCTCCTTAGTCAAATATCTTTTCGGGAATTTCAAATTTTATTCAAAATTGAAGATTTGGTCACCACTTCCTTATTTACCATTTTTCATAAAAGTCGAAATTCCCCCTAAAGTCAATGACTTAAAGATTCTTATTAATCAAACACCTTCCATAACCTCCAATGCTCTACTTAAGTTGGAAAGTTCCTTTTTTTTTAGAAGTTATTCTTTAATCACGTGTTTTATTGGGTATTTAAATTTTAAGAAGAAAAAAATTCTTTAAAGTTAGGAAACAACCCCCCTAATTTATTACTGATTACTCAAATCATTATCAAAATATGAATCATTGCCTAAATTGAACCCCCAAATCTTTGTAATTGGATCATTGCCCCCAATAAATCGGATTGCAACAGAATCAAATCACTGCAATATCAGACTCCCCAGATTTTGGGAATCAAATCACTGTCTTTCTGATTGTTGATCTCTGGAAACAAATCAAATCAGTTTCAAAATATCACATAAGCACATAATTTGCATTCATGCCTATTGGGGGATAGGGTTGCCCTGTCCTAATTTGGAAATGAGATCCACGATTCACTATATCATTCGAAGAGGCAATAATACAATCCTAGAAAGGAGAGTATCCTGCCCTAGTTTGGAAGGTGCTAATGCTCTCTATTTGCAAAAGGTAAGTTTGGTCCCAAAAAGGTACGTCGGTTATTACTATCAATATATCACTCCTTCCACAAGGGAATGATCAAACAGTCCTACTAGCATAATCTGATGCTTGCCTTGTTGACAAAACATAACCCACGAATAGTGTCCGGGATATTATGCAACAAACCTGAGAATAGGTGAACGGACCCAGTCAATTTTGTTCAACACTTGCCATCGGATCTCGAAGTCATCATCATCACCCATTAGGTGATGGTTGCCCAACCGAGGTAATTTTGAGGAATTTTAATGATTCCTACCAGACTGATCAATCTAAACAATTGTCTTTCCATTATTTATTGTTTCCCGCAATGTGCCCCAATTTATTTTCAAAAGTGCGTGATCAAATTTCAACTTCAATTTTTTTTTTCAAAATAAAGTGCCTTTTTTTATTTAAATTTTCAAAGTTTTCCTTTCCTCTTTTTTTTCAAATGTTTTGAGGAGTTCGGATTTTATTCCAAGGAATCAATCAAACAATCATCCTTTAGCCAAATATCTAACAGAGGAACCAAAATTTTATTCAAAATGAGAGACTTGGTCATCACTTTCTTGTCTAACATTTCTCCATAAAATTAAGGTTCCCTCAAAGTCAGTGGCCCAAGGATTTTTACTCGATGAAAAGAACCTTCCATAATTTCCAAACTCTACTCAGATTTTATTTTCAAAAAATTTCCAAGGAATTTAAGATCTTATTCGAAGAAATCGATCAAACAGTTACCATATAGTCAAATGTCTTCTAAGGAAATTCAAAATTTCATTTCAAAGTGAAAGACTTGGTCATTACCTCCACATCTAACACTTTTCCATAAAATCAAATTCCCTCTAAAGTCAAAAACCAAAAGATTTCTGTCTGATCAAAAACTTTTCATAATTTCTAAAATTCTACTTGGGGTTTCTTTCAAAATTCTTTCCTCCCAAGGAGCTTTGGATTTTATTCCAAGTATCTAATCAAACAATTGTCTCCTTAGTCAAATATCTTTTCGGGAATTTCGAATTTTATTCAAAATTGAAGATTTGGTCACCACTTCCTTATTTACCATTTTTCATAAAAATCGAAATTCCCCCTAAAGTCAATGACTTAAAGATTCTAATTAAATCAAACACCTTCCATAACCTACAATGCTCTACTTAAGTTGGAAAGTTCCTTTTTTTTTAGAAGTTATTCTTTAATCACGTGTTTTAACGGGGATTTAAATTTTAAGAACAAAAAAATTCTTTAAAGTTAGGATACAACCCCCCTAATTTACTACTAATTACTCAAATCATTATCAAAATATGAATGACTGCCAAAATTGAACCCCCAAATCTTAGTAATTGGATCATTGCCCCAAATAACTTGAATTGCAACAGAATCAAATCACTGCAATATCAGACTCCCCAGATTTTGGGAATGAAATCACTGTCTTTCTGATTGTTGATCTCTGGAAACAAATCAAATCAGTTTCAAAATATCACATAAGCACATAATTTGCATTCATACCTATTGGGGGGTAGGGTTGCCCTGTCCTAATTTAGAAATGAGATACACGATTCACTAAATCATTCGAAGAGGCAATAATACAATCCTAGAAAGCAGGGTATCCTGCCCTAGTTTGGAAGGTGCCAATGCTCTCTATATGCAAAGGTAAGTTTGGTCCCAAAAGGTACATCGGTTATTACTATCAATATACTACTCATTCCAAGAGGGAATGATCAAACAGTCCTAGTAGCATAATCTGATGCTTGCCTTGTTGACATAACAAAACCCACGAATTGTGTCCGGGATATTACGCAACAAACCTGAGAATAGGTGAACGGACCCAGTCAATTTTGTTCAACACTTCCATCAGATCTCGAAGTCATCATCATCACCCATTAGGTGATGGTTGCCCAACCCAGGTAATTTTGAGGAATTTGAATGATTCCTACCAGACTGATCAATCTAAACAATTGTCTTTCCATTATTTATTGTTTCCCGCAATGTGCCCCAATTTATTTTCAAAAGTGCCACATCAAATCTCAACTTCAATTTTTTTTTTCAAAATAAAGTGCCGTTTTTTATTTAAATTTTCAAAGTTTTCCTTTCCTCTTTTTTTTCAAATGTTTTGAGGAGTTCGGATTTTATTCCAAGGAAACAATCAAACAATCATCCTTTAGCCAAATATCCTACAGAGGAACCAAAATTTTATTCAAAATGAGAGACTTGGTCATCACTTCCTTATCTAACATTTCTCCATAAAATTAAGGTTCCCTCAAAGTCAGTGGCCCAAGGATTTTTACTCGATGAAAAGAACCTTCCATAATTTCCGAACTCTACTCAGATTTTATTTTCAAAAATTTCCAAGGAATTTAAAATCTTATTCGAAGAAATCGATCAAACAGTTACCTTATAGTCAAATGTCTTCTTAGGAAATTCAAAACTTCATTTCAAAGTGAAAGACTCAGTCATTACCTCCTCATCTAACACTTTTCCATAAAATCAAATTCCCTCTAAAGTCAAAAACCAAAAGATTTCTGTCTGATCAAAAACTTTTCATAATTTCTAAAATTCTACTCGGGTTTCTTTCAAAATTCTTTCCTCCCAAGGAGCTTTGGATTTTATTCCAAGTATCTAATCAAACAATTGTCTCCTTAGTCAAATATCTTTTCGGGAATTTCAAATTTTATTCAAAATTGAAGATTTGGTCACCACTTCCTTATTTACCATTTTTCATAAAAGTCGAAATTCCCCCTAAAGTCAATGACTTAAAGATTCTTATTCAATCAAACACCTTCCATAACCTCCAATGCTCTACTTAAGTTGGAAAGTTCCTTTTTTTTTTAGAAGTTATTCTTTAATCACGTGTTTTACTCGGTATTTAAATTTTAAGAAGAAAAAAATTCTTTAAAGTTAGGAAACAACCCCCTAATTTACTACTAATTACTCAAATCGTTATCAAAATATGAATCACTGCCAAAATTGAACCCCCAAATCTTACTAATTGGATCATTGCCCCAAATAACTCGGATTGCAACAGAATCAAATCACTGCAATATCAGACTCCCCAGATTTTGGGAATGAAATCACTGTCTTTCTGATTGTTGATCTCTAGAAACAAATCAAATCAATTTCAAAATATCACATAAGCACATAATTTGCATTCATACCTATTGGGGGGGTAGGGTTGCCCTGTCCTAATTTAGAAATGAGATACACGATTCACTAAATCATTCGAAGAGGCAATAATACAATCCTAGAAAGGAGGGTATCCTGCCCTAGTTTCGAAGGTGCCAATGCTCTCTATATGCAACAGGTAAGTTTGGTCCCAAAAGGATACATCGGTTATTACTATCAATATACTACTCATTCCAAGAGGGAATGATCAAACAGTCCTAGTAGCATAATCTGATGCTTGCCTTGTTGACATAACAAAACCCACGAATTGTGTCCGGGATATTACGCAACAAACCTGAGAATAGGTGAACGGACCCAGTCAATTTTGTTCAACACTTGCCATCAGATCTCGAAGTCATCATCATCACCAATTAGGTGATGGTTGCCCAACCCAGGCAATTTTGAGGAATTTTAATGATTCCTACCAGACTGATCAATCTAAACAATTGTCTTTCCATTATTTATTGTTTCCCGCAATGTGCCCCAATTTATTTTCAAAAGTGCCACATCAAATTTCAACTTCAATTTTTTTTTTCAAAATAAAGTGCCGTTTTTTATTTAAATTTTCAAAGTTTTCCTTTCCTCTTCTTTTTCAAATGTTTTGAGGAGTTCGGATTTTATTCCAAGGAATCAATCAAACAATCATCCTTTAGCCAAATATCCTACAGAGGAACCAAAATTTTATTCAAAATGAGAGACTTCGTCATCACTTCCTTATCTAACATTTCTCCATAAAATTAAGGTTCCCTCAAAGTCAGTGGCCCAAGGATTTTTACTCGATGAAAAGAACCTTCCATAATTTCCGAACTCTACTCAGATTTTATTTTCAAAAATTTCCAAGGAATTTAAGATCTTATTCGACGAAATCGATCAAACAGTTACCTTATAGTCAAATGTCTTCTTAGGAAATTCAAAACTTCATTTCAAAGTGAAAGACTCGGCCATTACCTCCTCATCTAACACTTTTCCATAAAATCAAATTCCCTCTAAAGGCAAAAACCAAAAGATTTCTGTCTGATCAAAAACTTTTCATAATTTCTAAAATTCTACTCGGGGTTTCTTTCAAAATTCTTTCCTCCCAAGGAGCTTTGGATTTTATTCCAAGTATCTAATCAAACAATTGTCTCCTTAGTCAAATATCTTTTCGGGAATTTCAAATTTTATTCAAAATTGAAGATTTGGTCACCACTTCCTTATTTACCATTTTTCATAAAAGTCGAAATTCCCCCTAAAGTCAATGACTTAAAGATTCTTATTCAATCAAACACCTTCCATAACCTCCAATGCTCTACTTAAGTTGGAAAGTTCCTTTTTTTTTTAGAAGTTATTCTTTAATCACGTGTTTTACTCGGTATTTAAATTTTAAGAAGAAAAAAATTCTTTAAAGTTAGGAAACAACCCCCTAATTTACTACTAATTACTCAAATCGTTATCAAAATATGAATCACTGCCAAAATTGAACCCCCAAATCTTAGTAATTGGATCATTGCCCCAAATAACTCGGATTGCAACAGAATCAAATCACTGCAATATCAGACTCCCCAGATTTTGGGAATGAAATCACTGTCTTTCTGATTGTTGATCTCTGGAAAGAAATCAAATCAGTTTCAAAATATCACATAAGCACATAATTTGCATTCATGCCTATTGGGGGGTAGGGTTGCCCTGTCCTAATTTAGAAATGAGATACACGATTCACTAAATCATTCGAAGGGGCAATAATACAATCCTAGAAAGGAGGGTATCCTGCCCTAGTTTCGAAAGTGCTAATGCTCTCTATATGCAAAAGGTAAGTTTGGTCCCAATAGGTACCTCGGTTATTACTATCAATATACCACTCATTCCACAAGGGAATGATCAAACAGTCCTAGTAGCATAATCTGATGCTTGCCTTGTTAACATAACATAACCCACGAATTGTGTCTGGGATATTACGCAACAAACCTGAGAATAGGAGAACGGACCCAGTCAGTTTTGTTCAACACTTGCCATCGGATCTCGAAGTCATCATCATCACCCATTAGGTGATGGTTGCCCAACCAAGGTAATTTTGAGGAATTTTAATGATTCCTACCAGACTGATCAATCTAAACAATTGTATTGCCATTATTTATTATTTCCCGCAATGTGCCCCAATTTATTTTCAAAAGTGCGTGATCAAATTTCAACTTCAATTTTTTTTTTTCAAAATAAATTGCCTTTTTTTATTTAAATTTTCAAAGTTTTCCTTTCCCTTTTTTTTCAAATGTTTTGTGGAGTTCAGATTTTATTCCAAGGAATCAATCAAACAATCATCCTTTAGCCAAATATCTTAAATTGGAACCAAAATTTTATTCAAAATGAGTGACTTGGTCATCACTTCCTTGTCTAACATTTCTCCATAAAATTAAGGTTCCCTCAAAGTCAGTGGCCCAAGGATTTTTACTCGATGAAAAGAACCTTCCATAATTTCCGAACTCTACTCAGATTTTATTTTCAAAAAATTTTCAAGGAATTTAAGATCTTATTCGAAGAAATCGATCAAACAGTTACCTTATAGTCAAATGTCTTCTAAGGATATTCAAAATTTCATTTCAAAGTGAAAGACTCGGCCATTACCTCCTCATCTAACACTTTTCCATAAAATCAAATTCCCTCTAAAGTCAAAAGCCAAAAGATTTCTGTCTGATCAAAAACTTTTCATAATTTCTAAAATTCTACGCAGGGTTTCTTCAAATTCTTTCCTCCCAAGGAGCTTTGGATTTTATTCCAAGTATCTAATCAAACAATTGTCTCCTTAGTCAAATATCTTTTCGGGAATTTCGAATTTTATTCAAAATTGAAGATTCGGTCACCACTTCCTTATTTACCATTTTTCATAAAAGTCGAAATTCTCCCTAAAGTCAATGACTTAAAGATTCTTATTCAATCAAACACCTTCCATAACCTCCAATGCTCTACTTAAGTTGGAAAGTTCCTTTTTTTTTTTAGAAGTTATTCTTTAATCACATGTTTTATTGGGGATTTAAATTTTAAGATGAAAAAAATTCTTTAAAGTTAGGAAACAACCCCCTAATTTACTGCTAATTACCCAAGTCGTTATCAAAATATGAATCACTGCCAAAATTGAACCCCCAAATCTTAGTAATTGGATAATTGCCCCAAATAACTCGAATTGCAACAGAATCAAATCACTGCAATATCAGACTCCCCAGATTTTGGGAATGAAATCACTGTCTTTCTGATTGTTGATCTCTGGAAACAAATCAAATCAGTTTCAAAATATCACATAAGCACATAATTTGCATTCATGCCTATTGGGGGGTAGGGTTGCCCTGTCGTAATTTAGAAATGAGATACACGATTCACTAAATCATTCGAAGAGGCAATAATACAATCCTAGAAAGGAGGGTATCCTACTCTAGTTTCGAAGGTGCTAATGCTCTCTATATGCAAAAGGTAAGTTTGGTCCCAATAGGTACCTCGGTTATTACTATCAATATACTACTCATTCCACAAGGGAATGATCAAACAGTCCTAGTAGCATAATCTGATGCTTGCTTTGTTGAGATAACATAACCCACGAATTGTGTCTGGGATATTACGCAACAAACCTGAGAATCGGAGAACGGACCCAGTCAATTTTGTTCAACACTTGCCATCGGATCTCGAAGTCGTCGTCATCACCCATTAGGTGATGGTTGCCCAACCTAGGCAATTTTGAAGAATTTTAATGATTCCTACCAGGCTGATCAATCTAAACAATTGTCTTTCCATTATTTATTGTTTCCCGCAATGTGCCCCAATTTATTTTCAAAAGTGCGTGATCAAATTTCAACTTCAATTTTTTTTTTTTCAAAATAAAGTGCCTTTTTTTATTGAAATTTTCAAAGTTTTCCTTTCCTCTTTTTTTTCAAATATTTTGGGGAGTTCGGATTTTATTCTAAGGAATCAATCAAACAATCATCCTTTAGCCAAATATCTTACAGACGAACCAAAATTTTATTCAAAATGAGAGACTTGGTCATCACTTCCTTGTCTAACATTTCTCCATAAAATTAAGGTTCCCTCAATGTCTGTGGCCCATAGGATTTTTACTCCATAAAAAGAACCTTCCATAATTTCCGAACTCTACTCAGATTTTATTTTCAAAAAATTTCCAAGGAATTTAAGATCTTATTCGAAGAAATTGATCAAACAGTTACCTTATAGTCAAATGTCTTCTAAGGAAATTCAAAATTTCATTTCAAAGTGAAAGACTCGGCCATTACCTCCTCATCTAACACTTTTCGATAAAATCAAATTCCCTCTAAAGTCAAAAACCAAAAGATTTCTGTCTGATCAAAAACTTTTCATAATTTCTAAAATTCTACGCGGGGTTTCTTTCAAATTCTTTCCTCCCAAGGAGCTTTGGATTTTATTCCAAGTATCTAATCAAACAATTGTCTCCTTGTCAAATATCTTTTCGGGAATTTTGAATTTTATTCAAAATCGAAGATTCGGTCACCACTTCCTTATTTACCATTTTTCATAAAAGTCGAAATTCCCCCTAAAGCCAATGACTTAAAGATTCTTATTCAATCAAACACCTTCCATAACCTCCAATGCTCTACTTAAGTTGGAAAGTTCCTTTTTTTTTTGTAGAAGTTATTCTTTAATCACGTGTTTTATTGGGGATTTAAATTTTAAGAAGAAAAAAATTCTTTAAAGTTAGGAAACAACCCCCCTAATTTACAACGAATTACTCAAATCATTATCAAAATATGAATCACTGCCAAAATTGAACCCCCAAATCTTTGTAATTGGATCATTGCCCCAAATAACACGGATTGCAACATAATCAAATCACTGCAATATCAGACACGCCAGATTTTGGGAATCAAGTCACTGTCTTTCTGATTGTAGATCTGTGGAATCAAATCAAATAAGTTTCAAAATATCACATAAGCACATAATTTGCATTCATGCCTATTGGGGGGTAGGGTTGCCCTGTCCTAATTTAGAATTGAGATCCACGATTCACTATATCATTCGAAGAGGCAATAATACAATCCTAGAAAGGAGGGTATCCTGCCCTAATTTGGAAGGTGCTAATGTCTCTATATGCAAAAGGTAAGTTTGGTCCCAAAATGGTACGTCGGTTATTACTATCAATATATCACTCCTTCCACAAGGGAATGATCAAACAGTCCTAGTAGCATAATCTGATGCTTGCCTTGTTGACATAACATAACCCACGAATAGTGTCCGGGATATAATGCAACAAACCTGAGAATAGGAGAACGGACCCAGTCAATTTTGTTCAACACTTGCCATCAGATCTCGAAGTCATCATCATCACCCATTAGGTGATGGTTGCCCAACCGACGTAATTTTGAGGAATTTTAATGATTCCTACCAGACTGATCAATCTAAACAATTGTCTTTCCATTATTTATTGTTTCTCGCAATGTGCCCCAATTTATTTTCAAAAGTGCGTGAACAAATTTCAACTTCAATTTTTTTTTTTCAAAATAAAGTGCCTTTTTTTATTTAAATTTTCAAAGTTTTCCTTTCCTCTTTTTTTTCAAATGTTTTGAGGAGTTCGGATTTTATTCCAAGGAATCAATCAAACAATCATCCTTTAGCCAAATATCTTACAGACGAACCAAAATTTTATTCAAAATGAGAGACTTGGTCATCACTTCCTTGTCTAACATTTCTCCATAAAATTAAGGTTCCCTCAATGTCAGTGGCCCATAGGATTTTTACTCAATGAAAAGAACCTTCCATAATTTCTGAACTCTACTCAGATTTTATTTTCAAAAAATTTCCAAGGAATTTAAGATCTTATTCGAAGAAATCGATCAAACAGTTACGTTATAGTCAAATGTCTTCTAAGGAAATTCAAAATTTCATAACAAAGTGAAAGACTCGGCCATTACCTCCTCATCTAACACTTTTCCATAAAATCAAATTCCCCCTAAAGTCAAAAACCTAAAGATTCCTGTCTGATCAAAAACTTTTCATAATTTCTAAAATTCTACTCGGGGTTTCTTTCAAAATTCTTTCCTCCCAAGGAGCTTTGGATTTTATTCCATGTATCTAATCAAACAATTGTCTCCTTAGTCAAATATCTTTTCGGGAATTTTGAATTTTATTCCAAATTGAAGATTTCGTCACCATTTCCTTATTTACCATTTTTCATAAAAGTCGAAATTCCCCCTAAAGTCAATGACTTAAAGATTCTTATTCAATCAAACACCTTCCAAAACCTCCAATGCTCTACTTAAGTTGGAAAGTTCCTTTTGTTTTTAGAAGTTATTCTTTAATCACGTGTTTTATTGCGGATTTAAATTTTAAGAAGAAAAAAATTCTTTAAAGTTAGGAAACAACCCCCCTAATTTACAACGAATTACTCAAATCATTATCAAAATATGAATCACTGCTAAAATTGAACCCCCAAATCTTAGTAATTGGATCATTGCCCCCAATAACTCGGATTGCAACAGAATCAAATCATTGCAATATCAAACTCCCCAGATTTTGGGAATGAAATCACTGTCTTTCTGATTGTTGATCTCTGGAAACAAATCAAATCAGTTTCAAAATATCACATAAGCACATAATTTGCATTCATGCCTATTGGGGGGTAGGGTTGCCCTGTCCTAATTTAGAAATGAGATACACGATTCACTAAATCATTCGAAGAGGCAATAATAGAATCCTAGAAAGGGGGGTATCCTGCCCTAGTTTGGAAGGTGCTAATGCTCTCTATATGCAAAAGGTAAGTTTGGTCCCAAAAAGGTACATCGGTTATTACTATTAATGTACTACTCATTCCAAGAGGGAATGATCAAACAGTCCTAGTAGCATAATCTGATGCTTGCCTTGTTGACATAACATAACCCACGAATTGTGTTCGGGATATTACGCAACAAACCTGAGAATAGGTGAACGGACCCAGTCAATTTTGTTCACACTTCGCCATCGGATCTCGAAATCATCATCATCACCCATTAGGTGATGGTTGCCCAACCAAGGTAATTTGAGAAATTTTAATGATTCCTACCAGACTGATCAATCTAAACAATTGTCTTTCCATTATTTATTGTTTCCCGCAATGTGCCCCAATTTATTTTCAAAAGTGCGTGATCAAATTTCAACTTCAATTTTTTTTTTCAAAATAAAGTGCCTTTTTTCTTTAAATTTTCAAAGTTTTCCTTTCCTGTTTTTTTTCAAATGTTTTGTGGAGTTCGGATTTTATTCCAAGGAATCAATCCAACAATCATCCTTTAGCCAAATATCTTACAGAGGAACCAAAATTTTATTCAAAATGAGAGACTTGGTCATCACTTTCTTGTCAACATTTCTCCATAAAATTAAGGTTCCCTCAAAGTCAATGGCCCAAGGATTTTTACCCGATGAAAAGAACCTTCCATAATTTCGGAACTCTACTCAGATTTTATTTTCAAAAAATTTCAAAGGAATTTAAGATCTTATTCGAAGAAATCCATCAAATAGTTACCTTATAGTCAAATGTCTTCTAAGGAAATTCAAATTTTCATTTCAAAAGTGAAAGACTTGGTCATTACCTCCTCATCTAACACTTTTCCATAAAATCAAATTCCCTCTAAAGTCAAAAACCCAAAGATTTCTGTCTGATCAAAAAAATTTCGTAATTTCTAAAATTCTACTCGGCTTTTCTTTCAAAATTCTTCCCTCCCAAGGAGCTTTGGATTTTATTCCAAGTATCTAATCAAACAATTGTCTCCTTAGTCAAATATCTTTTCAGGGATTTCGAATTTCATTCAAAATTGAAGATTTGGGCACCATTTCCTTATATACCATTTTCCATAAAAGTCAAAATTCCCCCTAAAGTCAATGACTTAAAGATTCTTATTCAATCAAACACCTTCCATAACCTCCAATGCTCTACTTAAGTTGGAAAGTTTCTTTTTTTTTTAGAAGTTATTCTTTAATCACCTGTTTTGATGGGGATTTAAATTTTAAGAAGAAAAAATTCTTTTTTTTTTTTTATCACCAAGGTAAGAACCCAAATTGAAACTCAGATTCTTTAAAATTGGGAAACAACCCCCCTAATTTACTACTGATTACTCAAATCATTCTCAAAATATGAATCACTGCCAAAATTAAACCCCCAAATCTTTTTAATTGGATCATTGCCCCAAATAACTCGGATTGCAATAGAATCAAATCACTGCAATACCAGACTCCCTAGATTTTGGGATTGAAATCCTTGTCTTTCTGGTTGTTGATCTCTGGAATCAAATCAAATCCGTTTCAAAATATCACATAAGCACATAATTTGCATTCATCCCTATTGGGGGGTAGGGTTGCCCTGTCCTAATTTAGAAATGAGATCCACGATTCTCTATATCATTCGAAGAGGCAATAATACAATCCTAGAAAGGAGGGTATCCTGCCCTAGTTTGGAAGCTGCTAATGCTCTCTATATGAAAAAGGTAAGTTTGGTCCCAAAAAGGTACATCGGTTATTACTATCAATATACTACTCATTCCACAAGGGAATGATCAAACAGTCCTAGTAGCATAATCTGATGCTTGCCTTGTTGACATAACAAAACCCACGAACTGTGTTCGGGATATTACGCAACAAACCTGAGAATAGGTGAATGGACCCAGTCAATTTTGTTCATCACTTGCCATCGGATCTCGAAATCATCATCATCACCCATTAGGTGATGGTTGCCCAACCAAGGTAATTTGAGAAATTTTAATGATTCCTACCAGACTGATCAATCTAAACAATTGTCTTTCCATTATTTATTGTTTCCCGCAATGTGCCCCAATTTTATTTTCAAAATGCGTGATCAAATTTCAACTTCAAATTTTTTTTTTTCAAAATAAAATGCCTTTTTTTATTTAAATTTTCAAAGTTTTCCTTTCCTTTTTTTTTTCAAATGTTTTGAGGAGTTAGGATTTTATTCCAAGGAATCAATCAAACAATCATCCTTTAGCCAAATATCTTACAGAGGAACCAAAATTTTATTCAAAATGAGAGACTTGGTCATCACTTTCTTGTCTAACATTTCTCCATAAAATTAAGGTTCCCTCAAAGTCAGTGGCCCAAGGATTTTTACTCGATGAAAAGAACCTTCCATAATTTCCGAACTCTACTCCGATTTTATTTTCAAAAAATTTCCAAGGAATTTAAGATCATATTCGAAAAAATCGATCAAATAGTTACCTTCTAGTCAAATGTCTTCTAAGGAAATTCAAAATTTCATTTCAAAGTGAAAGACTTGGTCATTACCTCCTCATCTAACACTTTTCCATAAAATCAAATTCCCTCTAAAGTCAAAAACCTAAAGATTTCTGTCTGATCAAAAACTTTTCGTAATTTCTAAAATTCTACTTGGGTTTTCTTTCAAAATTATTTCCTCCCAAGGAGCTTTGGATTTTATTCCAAGTATCTAATCAAACAATTGTCTCCTTAGTCAAATATCTTTTGGGGGATTTCGAATTTCATTCAAAATTTTTTGATTTGGGCACCATTTCCTTATCTACCATTTTCCATAAAAGTCAAAATTCCCTCTAAAGTCAATGACTTAAAGATTCATATTCAATCAAACACCTTCCATAACCTCCAATGCTCTACTTAAGTTGGAAAGTTCCTTTTTTTTTAAAAGTTATTCTTTAATCACGTATTTTGTTGGGGATTTAAATTTTAAGAAGAAAAACTTCTTTTTTTGTTTTGATCACCAAGGTAAGAACCCAAATTGAAACTCAGATTCTTTAAAATTGGGAAACAGCCCCCCTAATTTACTACAGATTACTCAAATCATTATCAAAATATGAATCACTGCCAAAATTGAACCCCCAAATCTTTGTAGTTGGATCATTGCCCCAAATAACTCAGATAGCAATAGAATCAAATCACTGCAATATCAGACTCCCCAGATTTTGGGATTAAAAGCATTGTCCTTTTGGTTGTTGATCTCTGGAATCAAATTAAATCCGTTTCAAAATATCACATAAGCACATAATTTGCATTCATGCCTATTGGCGGGTATGGTTGCCCAATCCTAATTTAGAAATGAGATCCACGATTCACTAAATCATTCGAAGAGGCAATAATACAATCCTAGAAAGGAGGGTATCCTGCCCTAGTTTGGAAGGTGCTAATGCTCTCTATATGCAAAAGGTAAGTTTGGTCCCAAAAAGGAACATCAGTTATTACTCTGAATATACCACTCCTTCCACAAGGGAATGATCAAACAGTCCTAGTAGCATAATCTGATGCTTGCCTTGTTGACATAACATAACCCACGAACCGTGTCCGGGATATTATGCAACAAACCTGAGAATAGGTGAACGGACCCAGTCAATTTTGTTCAACACTTCCCATCGGATCTCAAAGTCATCATCATCACCCATTAGGTGATGGTTGCCCAACCAAGGTAATTTTGAGGAATTTTAATGATTCCTACCAGACTGATCAATCTAAACAATTGTATTTCCATTATTTATTGTTTCCCGCAATGTGCCCCACTTTATTTTCAAAAGTGCGCGACCAAATTTCAACTTCAAATTTTTTTTTCAAAATAAAGTGCCTTTTTTTATTTATATTTTCAAAGTTTTCCTTTCCTCTTTTTTTTCAAATGTTTTGAGGAGCTCGGATTTTATTCCAAGGAATCAATCAAACAATCATCCTTTAGCCAAATATCTTATAGAGGAACCAAAATTTTATTCAAAATGAAAGACTTGGTCATCACTTCCTTGTCTAACATTTCTCCATAAAATTAAGGTTCCCTCAAAGTCAGTGGCCCAAGGATTTTTACTCGATGAAAAGTACCTTCCATAATTTTCGAACTCTACTCAGATTTTATTTTCAAAAAATTTCCAAGGACTTTAAGATCTTATTCGGAGAAATCGATCAAACGGTTACCTTATAGTCAAATGTCTTCTAAGGAAATTCAAAATTTCATTTCAAAGTGAAAGGCTCGGTCATTACCTCCTCATCTAACACTTTTCCATAAAATCAAATTCCCTCTAAAGTCAAGAACCTAAAGATTTCTGTCTGATCAAAAACTTTTCATAATTTCTAAAATTCTACCCGGGTTTTGTTTCAAAATTCTTTCCTCCTAAGGAGCATTGGATTTTATTCCAGTATCTAATCAAACAATTGTCTCCTTAGTCAAATATCTTTTCGAGGATTTCGAATTTTATTCAAAATTGAAGATTTGGTCACCACTTCCTTATCTGCCATTTTTCATAAAAGTTGAAATTCCCCCTAAAGTCAATGACTTCAAGATTCTTATTCAATCAAACACCTTTCATAGCCTCCAATGCCCTACATAAGTAGCAAAGTTCCTTTTTTTTTAGAAGTTATTCTTTAATCACATGTTTTATTGGGGATTTAAATTTTAAGAAGAAAAAAATTCTCTTTTTTTTTTTTTTTTTCATCACCAAGGTAAGAACCCAAATTCAAGCTCAGATTCTTTAAAATTGGGAAACAACCCCCCCTAATTTACTACTGATTACCCAAATCATTATCAAAATATGAATCGCAGCCAAAATTGAACCCCCAAATCTTTTTAATTGGGTCATTGCCCCAAATAACTCGGATTGCAACAGAATCAAATCACTGCAATATCAGACTCCCCAGATTTTGGGAATGAAATCATTGTCTTTCTGGTTATTGATCACTGGAATCAAATCAAATCCGTTTCAAAATATCACATAAGCACATAATTTGCATTCATCCCTATTAGAGGGTATGGTTGCCCTGTCCTAATTTAGAAATGAGATCCACGATTCACTAAATCATTCGAAGAGGCAATAATACAATCCTAGAAAGGAGGGTATCCTGCCCTAGGTTGGAAGGTGCTAATGCTCTCTATATGAAAAAGGTAAGTTTGGTCCCAAAAAGGTACATCAGTTATTACTCTCAATATACCACTCCTTACCACAAGGGAATGAGCAAACAGTCCTAGTAGCATAATCTGATGCTTGCCTTGTTGACATGACATAACCCACGAATAGTGTCCGGGATATTATGCAACAAACCTGAGAATAGGTGAACGGACCCAATCAATTTTGTTCAACACTTGCCATCGGATCTCGAATCATCATCATCACCCATTAGGTGATGGTTGCCCAACCAAGGTAATTTTGAGGAATTTTAATGATTCCTACCAGACTGATCAATCTAAACAATTGTCTTTCCATTATTTATTGTTTCCTGTAATGTGCCCCAATTTATTTTCAAAAGTGCGTGATCAAATTTCAACTTCAATTTTTTTTTTTCAAAATAAAGTGCCTTTTTTTATTTAAATTTTCAATGTTTTCCTTTCCTCTTTTTTTTCAAATGTTTTGAGGAGTTCGGATTTTATTCCAAGGAATCAATCAAACAATCATCCTTTAGCCAAATATCTTACAGAGGAACCAAAATTTTATTCAAAATGAGAGACTTGGTCATCACTTCCTTGTCTAACATTTCTCCATAAAATTAAGGTTCCCTCAAGGTCAGTGGCCCAAGGATTTTTACTCGATGAAAAGAACCTTCCATAATTTCCGAACTCTACCCAGATTTTATTTTCAAAAAAATTTCAAAGGAATTTAAGATCTTATTCGAAGAAATCGATCAAACAGTTACCTTATAGTCAAATGTCTTCTAAGGAAATTCAAAATTTCATTCCAAAGTGAAAGACTCGGTCATTACCTCCTCATCTAACACTTTTCCATAAAATCAAATTCCCTCTAAAGTCAAAAACCTAAAGATTTCTGTCTGATCAAAAACTTTTCATAATTTCTAAAATTCTACTCAGGTTTTCCTTCAAAAAATTTTCCTCCCAAGGAGCTTTGGATTTTAATCCAAGTATCTAATCAAACAATTGTCTCCTTAATCAAATATCTTTTCAGGGATTTCAAATTTTATTCAAAATTGAAGATTTGGCCACCACTTCCTTATCTACCTTTTTTCATAAAAGTCGAAATTTCCCCTAAAGTCAATGACTTAAAGATTCATATTCAATCAAACACCTTCCATAAACTTCAGTGCTCTACTTCAGTTGGAAAGTTCCGTTTTTCTTAGATGTTATTCTTTAATCACATGTTTAATTGGGGATTTAAATTTTAAGAAGAAAAAAAAAATTTATCCCCAAGGTAAGAACCCAAATTCAAGCTCAGATTCTTTAAAATTGGGAAACAACCCCCCTAATTTACTCCTGATTACTTAAATCATTTTCAAAATATGAATCTCTGCCAAAATTAAACCCCCAAATCTTTTTAATTGGATCATTGCCCCAAATAACTCGGATTGCAACAAAATCAAATCACTGCAATATCAGACTCCCCAGATTTTGGAAATGAAATCATTGTCTTTCTGGTTGTTGATCTCTAGAATCAAATCAAATCAGTTTCAAAATATCACATAAGCACATAATTTGCATTCATGCTTGTTGGGGGGTAGGGTTGCCCTATCCTAATTTAGAAATAAGATCCACGATTCACTAAATCATTCGAAGAGGCAATATTACAATCCTAGAAAGGAGGGTATCCTGCCCTAATTTAGAAGGTGCTAATGCTCTCTATATGCAAAAGGTAAGTTTGGTCCCAAAAAGGTACATCGGTTATTACTATCAATATACCACTCCTTCCACAAGGGAATGATCAAACAGCCCTAGTAGCATAATATGATGCTTGCCTTGTTGACATAACATAACCCACGAATAGTGTCCGGGATATTATGCAACAAACCTGAGAATAGGTGAACGGACCCAGTCAATTTTGTTTAACACTTGCCATCGGATCTCGAAGTCATCATCATCACCCATTAGGTGATTGTTGCCCAACCAAGTCAATTTTGAGGAATTTTAATAATTCCTACCAGATTGATCAATCTAAACAATTGTCTTTCCATTATTTATTGTTTCCCGAAATGTGCCCCAATTTATTTTCAAAAGTGCATGATCAAATTTCAAATTCAATTTTTTTTCAAAATCCTTTTTCAAAATAAAGTGCCTTTTTTTATTTAAATTTTCAAAGTTTTCCTTTCCTCTTTTTTTCCAAATGTTTGAGGGGCTCGGATTTTTTTCCATGGAATCAATCAAACAATCATCCTTTAGCCAAATATCTTATAGAGGAACCAAAATTTTATTCAAAATGAGAGACTTGGTCATCACTTCCTTGTCTGACATTTCTCCATAAAATTAAGGTTCCCTCAAAGTCTGTCTCTCAAGGATTTTTACTCGACGAAAAGAACTTTCCATAATTTCCGAACTCTACTCAAATTTTATTTTCAAAAATTTTTCAAGGAATTTAAGATCTTATTGGAAGAAATCAATCAAACCGTTACCTTATAGTCAAATGTCTTCTAAGGAAATTGTAAACTTCATTTCAAAGTGAAAGACTCGGTCATTACCTCATCATCACTTTTCCATTAAATCAAATCCCTTCTAAAGTCAAAAACCTAAAGATTTCTGTCTGATCAAAAAAATTTCATAATTTCTAAATTTCTACTCGGGGTTTCTTTCAAAATTCTTTCCTTCCAAGGAGCTTTGGATTTTATTCCAAGTATCCAATCAAACAATTGTCTCCTTAGTCAAATATCTTTTGGGGGATTTCGAATTTTATTCAAAATTGAAGATTTGGTCACCACTTATCTACCATTTTTCATAAAAGTTGAAATTCCCCTAAAGTCAGTGACTTAAAGATTCTTATTCAATCAAACACCTCCCATAATCTCCGAGGCTCTACTTAGGTTGGAAAGTTTCTTTTTTTTAGAAGTTATTCTTTAATCACATGTTTTCTTGGAGATTTAAATTTTAAAAAGGCAATCAGTCTTTTTTTTTTTTTTTTTTTTATCACTAAGGTAAGAACCTAAATTCAAACTCAAATTTTTTATAATTGGGAAACCACCCGCCTAATTTACTACTGATTACTCAAATCATGATCAATATATGAATCATGGCCTAAATTGAACACCCAAATCTTTGTAACTGGATCATTATCCAAAATAACTCGAATTGCCACAAAATCAAATCACTGCCATATCAGACTCCCCAGATTTTGGGAGTGAAATCGTTGTCTTTCTGGTTTTTGATCTCTGGAATCAAATCAAATCATTTTCAAAATATCACATAAGCACATAATTTAAATTCATCCCTATTGGGGATTAGGGTTGCCCTGTCCTAATTTAGAAATGAGATCTAGGATTCACTAAATCATTCACAGAGGCAATAATAAAATCCTAAAAAGGAGGGTATCCTGCCCTAGTTTGGAAGGTGCTAATGCTCTCTATATGCAAAAGGTAAGTTTGGTCACAAAAGTATACATCAGTTATTACTATCAATATACCTCTCATTCCACAAGGGAATGATCAAAAAATTTATAAATACATAAATAAATAAAATAAAGTGGATAATTATTGGACACCCCACAAAATGGAATTTTCCATATAACACCAAGAATATATCTGGTAACAATAAAAATATGGCTTTAACAACAGAATCAAGAGAAGCAGATTCTAACACGTGTTTCTCCATAACTAGTACTAACTTTGCCGAAGCCACATCTATGTCATTTCGATTCAAAATGATTTAGGTAACTATCAATTATGTCTAAATAGCTAGCATCACCAAGAGACACAGTTAAAAGGGCTTCAAAGATTTGAGAGTGAAGGACCAAAATACTATACAAGCACAAAAGATATAATTGGACTCTACTCTGCTATGCATGATTAACTAAATATTTGGAAAGAGCGAAAGCACCAATAAAAGGAAGAAGATGATTCATAGAAGCAATTTTCCTTATCCAAAAAATTGTGACCTTAAAAATTGTGCCTCACCTAGTCTCAATTAGTGCAATCCCCCCCCCCCCAAAAAAAAATAAAAAATAAAAAGGTTGTTTCTCAATACCACACTTCCCTGTAAAATAATCGAAACACGATGAGGTACAAGTCCTTAAGCAGAACTTCACTCAATTTCTAGAGCGCTTTATAAAATGTTCTTAGTCGGTAAATTTTTTAATTCAATTTTTAATTTGTTGTTAAATTGTTTCAAGCATGAATTTATTGATCTTTTATGTAGTTTAAATCATGTTTACAAGATGGAATGAAAAGAGGCTTTAGTAAGGCAAAAGCATAGCAATTTTGGGGGTGAGTTTTCATGATTGCGCATAATTGAAATTGTGCAGAGGCCTGACTTTGATGAATTTTTAAAAATAGTTCTCTACCTTGTAATTTCATGAAATTTTAACAGGCAATCCCTCCATGAGTCTAGTATATTGTGTAATAGAAGAAAATTCCAATAAATGAATTTTAAATAAATCTCAATCTAGGTTGTGTTTTGTTTTACTACTATGCTGAATTCTATTTTAACCTACTATTTTCTATAAGTTTTTTAGTCGAGGAGACACTTGAAACAATTCAAAATAAGTCAAATTTCTTGAAGTTGTACCAGGGGAGCACAATAAATCACTGCCTTCAAACTCTATTGCAAAATGTGCTAAAATTTTATTGGATTTTCTCCAAAAATTTATCATTAGATCTTCAAGTTTTCTATCTGAATAAAAAATGAAAGAGTAAAATAATCAAGTCTTATTATGTTGCAGACGCATAGAAGAAGTGTAAATTGAATCAAATTATGGTTGAACAACCTTACCTATCCACTTCAATGAAAAGCTAAAACACTTCCACTTAAACAAAACACATTCAGTAAGTAGCATTGACAGCAAAATCAATAGAAACAATACATACACATACCTATAGGGCAAAGGATAATCATATTTGGATCTGAGACAGAGAGGGCACAGCTTGTCAATACAAAATCAAGGCATCGACATTTCTACCCTGCAATGAATCCAATATTAAAGAGATGTTCGATAAGGACCAACAACATATGGTGAATGTCATTGTATTTTTATAAGAAAAGTGAGGTCATACCACCCCAGAATAAAGTAAACAACACAAATATAAGATCGGCTCTACAGAAAACATAAGCATGGGATGAGATAAATCTGTTTAAACTAACAATATTATCATCATGACAATAATCTGTTTGACCCATCATAATCACTTTGTTACCAAATTAATGAGCCCATAAAAAGCTCAAGGAAAAGCCAATTCAATGTAGAGAGAAAGCTCATAACTTGGTCTAATTTCTTAATATGGATTCATAAAAAGCAAGCTAACAAATCAACCCAAAAACAAAAATATTTGCGTATAAAACTATGGCATTATGGTAATTATGTAACCATCCTCCATTTTTGGAATTATATGAAAAAATTTAACATCAGTTTTTAAATGTTTTGCTAATTTTATTTATTTTTTTTAAAATGAAAAAGAAAGAAAGATAGAAAGATAGAAAAGAAACAGAAAAAAGATAGTACAGAGAACTCTAGGTCAATACCAAATCACAGCCCTAAATCTAAGAGAACCAGAAACTCTAGATTGTAGCATTTCGAATTAGCTAGCTCAGGATCTGCATCTTTTCAATCCAGATCAAAGTCATTCAAATCAAAAACAACATCAGCCAAGTCCATATTTGAGCTTAAAATCTTAGGCCACAACAATAAATAACCAAACGAATAAAAGTAGTTTGATCTCAAATCCAACATCTACGAATCGAATGCAAATGACACGCATGAGGTGGATCGAAGCCCTAACTGTTGGAGAGAAAGAGACAGAGAGAAAGAGATCGAGGGAGGAGAGGAGACAGAGAAAGAGAAATAGAGACAGATAAAGAGATCAAGGGAGGAAAGAGATGAGAGGAGCCCTAACATGTTCAGATCAATTGAAGTAGCTGAGGTATTCTTCGTCTGCTCTCTTCTTCTCCTCCTCCTCGTCTTCGTCTTCTATCTCGGTCTTCTTCTCCTTCTTCTTCTCCT
This sequence comes from Camellia japonica, assembly GCA_030407325.1. Lineage (NCBI taxonomy): Eukaryota > Viridiplantae > Streptophyta > Magnoliopsida > Ericales > Theaceae > Camellia > Camellia japonica. The sequence goes on from JAPPVO010000016.1 coordinate 183,584,414, forward strand.
CCCTTTTCTTCGTCTTCTCCTATTCTCTCTCTCTCATTTCCTGATTATGCCATTTTCAAAACTTTAGTCCCACCTAAGGTGTGTTTTTTTCTTTATTCCATTATAGGAGAAAACGACTTTAACCCAACTTTATCAATGCCGTTTTTAGTGAATAAAAAATTTAAAAAAAATAGCTCAATGAAAATGGCTTTTGAAAAGCCGTTTTTACTTAAGGTATAATTAAATTTGAGTTAATTAAAAACGATTTTACTAAAAATGTTTTTAGTAAATTTTTTTTTTTTGCCATTTATATTTTCAGCATAAATATTGGTTACCAATATTAATTTTTAAAAATAAAACAGCGTTTCAAAAACTGTTTTATAAAACCCGTTTTATAATACGATTTTTGTAAAACCGTTTTCAGTTCAAATTTTTTTTTTTTCCATTTTGTTTTGGCTTAAAACTCAGTTGGTCCAACAACAGTCCAAAACACACACACACACTCTGCATTCAAAATTGTCAAATAGCACCGCGAAGGAGGCCAAGAAGAGAGACACGCGAAGAGCACCACGGAGGAGGCGAAGAAGATGAAGGCCACCGCAAGAGCTATACGAAGAACGAAGAACAGGCAACGTGACACCACCACCAAAAGGAGGAAGACCTTCAGCAAACATCCACATTAAGGTTTGTATTGCATAAATGATGGTTTTCATTTCAGATTTCGGAGTTTCAATTTATAAATTAGGGATTGTTGAAACCAGGGTTTTGAAAAAGTACAAATGTTGTAATTTATAAATTAGGGATTGCTGAATCTAGGTTGTTCAATGTAGAACAAAAATTTTTGGCCACAAAATTTGACAAATTATTTGGTCATCTGTTGTATTTTATTTTAAATGGTTGTAATTATCTTATTGTATGTCGAAACAAAAATTTTTCCATTTTGATTATATAAACTTTTGTGAAAGATGTTCAGTCTTTTTGTTTGCAAATAATTTTACAATATTTTTTTATTTCAAATGTGGCCATTATTTAAAATGTACAGGTTATGTATTTTAAATGTACAGGTTTTATATTTGGAAATATTTTGTATTTTATTTGAAATGTGGGCAGTATTTGGTTTTATTGCAAATGATTTTATTTCCATTTTCATTAAGAGTAGTAGTCCGAAAATAGATGTCTTCATATTGTATGTTTCATCTATAAATTGATTCATCTGACCAATATGTTCGGTTTTCTTTGACGTGTCACATTTTTTTGCATTTTTACGAGGGAATTGTAAAACGAATTGGTGAGCATTTATTATTTAGAGTTTGCATAAGTATAGGTTTGAATATATAGAGCCTGTATAGTGTCAGAAACCTATCCTGTGTATGTATAGGGTTCAATATGTATGTTGACGATTATATAGACTTTTATAATTTCGGCTTTCTATCAGACATTATAATCAAATGTCATATACTAACAGTTCAACAATGAAAATTGAATTCCCAAATGTGCTTATGTTATTCTTTTGAAAAAATTGACAATGTTTATATGCACAGTTTACGTATGGAAGTTGCTAGTATTATGTTCTATTAGGGGGGAAACATTTTGCGAAATCGCGAGGAAGATGTGTCGTACGACACTGAAGCGCAAGGGTTGTACAATGTACACAGGGGGATAACATTGGCCGAGTTTGAGGCTATGATGGTGCCCAAGGTCGGTACGTATGGGGAAATAACGCGAGTAAAGTTGAAATGTAGACTCCCACGTCGGGGGAAGTATAGGTTGTTGCCAATCAACGATAATGAGACATTAACTTTTGGGAATGAAATATTTTCTTTTGGGAATTATCTCATTAATATATTTTATATTTGGTTTTGAATGTTTGGTCCCCTGTATTTGGGAATTTAAGGTTAGGCCTTTTGTGCTGGTAGAGTTCTTTTTAGATTTTCAAAATACTTGTTTAACATGTAAAAGTTCATTTCGAGCTTACAAATTTATTATCCAATATGATGTGTTGTGTACAAAATAAAGTTGTTTGGTGCTGTGCAAATAATAACAGGAAGGTGAAACTTGAGTACATGTGTGTCATCATATACTACTAGAAGACTCATGCTGTATGTACATGTCATATATTTTGCAAGTATAAAAGTGTACGATGTTCTTTTTGATAGTACGTTGCCATTCTACTAATGCATGGTTATGGTGATCTTAATCGTGTTAGAGATTATGGTTTGTGGCCATAATCGCTTTAGAGATCCACCAAGTAGTAGGTTTCTGTCAATTTAGGATTTTATAAAGCATAGTTTTTTGAAGGCTCCTTATAGTTTATTTATTTATTTTGATTTTGATTTTTTGTACTTTGTGTGGTCAAAGAATTATTAGGTTATTATTTCAGCGGCCAACAACATCACTAAACTTAAGCTTTTGGCTGCAGCAGTCAAATGATAGAAGACAGACTTTGCCCTACTTTGTCTTTCTATGTTCAGAACTACGATTTTAAACAGCAAATGTAACAACCATCATTTTGGCTTAGTCATACTTGCATACAATCATGTGTGATCTTGCCTTGTTATGATATTTTGGAAGTCTTGTCCTGTCTTGTTTTGTTTGAAGTATTGCTTGCATGATTTTGTACTTTGCTTGGTGTGTAGCCGAGGTTGTCTTGAGCATTAGTGCACCTTTGAACCTTTGTACTTAGAATTTATTTTTGGAACCACTTGGTCGACCTCCATTTTTCCCCCTGGGCATGTTTGCCGAGATGTCACTATCTGGGCCGAGGTGTTCGAAACCAAGGCCGAGGAGTGTATCATCTAGGCCGAGATGTTTTGTACTTGTGATCTTTGTCCTTGGGCAGGTATGACCCAGACCGAGGTGTGGCACACCCAGGCCAAGGTGTAGCACAGCTTAGTCAAGTGTCGTCCTCCCTAGCCGATGTGTTTGATACCCTATTGCCGAGCTTTCTCTTTAGCCGATGTCTTTGATTGCCGATGTGCCTGTCCTTTGGCTAGTTGTATACGCTTTGTCAGAGACTTGTCTTATCAATCAGTCGCCTTTTGAACTGAACCAACCTGGCAGTACCACGTGTCCGAGCTGTGTGTTAAGACAGTCGGCAGACCTAGAACCAAATCATTTTGTCTCAAATCTTGGTCTTTAGAGAGAGAAGCTCTAGAGGAAGAAGGAGGGAGTTTTAGAGCGAGAGAGCAAGTTCCGAGCTTGATCTTCGAGGATCAAACCGTTAGATTTGAGTTTTGAGGTTAGATTCTTGCTCTACTCTAGTTAATCTTATTGGCTGTCAAGCTGCATTGCATGATCGAATTCGTTTTGTATGCCATGCATTGATTTGAAGTTGGTTCTTGAAAAGAAAATGGTGTTCTTGAGTTTTTGAAGAAAAGTCTCGTTTTAATTCGAAGTTTGGAACAAGAACCATGTTTTTGTGTTTGTTCTTGCATAATCTTCTTGAATGGGTACCCAGGTCCATGTTTTTGAACTCATGGCATGAAATCTCAGTTTTTGGAATAAAATGAGTTATGTTTTTAGCATGCATGTTCTTGATGTTCTTGATAATCTTGTTCTTTATGTTCTTCAAAGGGAAACCCAGGTTTTCCCGACCTTGCTTTTGAATGTGGCCTTCGGACCACACCTCGGCAAAGGCCTGGTTGGTACCCAGTGTGTCTTCATGAGACGAAAAGACAGCGTCTAAACCCCAGCATGTTTTGCCTTGTTATTGACTTGGATCTGGTGAAAACGCCGAGATCATTGCATGCATGTAAAGCTTGTTTTGAGAATGTATTTGCCATGTGATTGTAGGACCTTGATCTTTGCCTTGAGCCTACACCCGAGAAGAACTATGTGAGTGGTATTTCTAATAAAGCTATGTTATACCGTTTTGATAAATCTTGCTTTGCTTTATTTTGATGAAAGTATTTGTTAAGCATGAATGTTTAGCCCTATTTTGATGTATCAAGTGTAAGCTTCGTTTTGTTGTTGTCTCGGAAAGTCCCTTGTGCTGGAGGACTCTAAACTTTCGCAGTACTATGTATGAAAGTCCCTTGTGCTGGAGGACTCTAAACTTTCGCAGTACCAAGTATAAAAAGATACGGTCCTTTCTCTTGGAAAGGTGCAGTGTTAAAGCAGGCTACGGGCCTAAGTAACACAAGACCATCGTGTTAAAAAGAGCTACGGGCTTAAGTAACACAAGTCCCTTGTGCTGGAGGACTATAAACTTTCGCAGTACCTTTGACCAATCGACTATGTATCATACAGTCTTTGTTTTGCCACTGACGGTTTACGGCGTGGAATCATTTGTTCGGAAAGCCTAATCTGTGTTTTGCCGATGCCAGTAGGCATCCCTTGAGACTTGTAAGATTTGATATATGAATACGGTTCATCTCTTGATTTGATAGAGTTTTGACGTGTTTTGCTTTGAAAGAACCTCGGCTAATATTCGTATGGTTTTGACATGTTTTGTTTTGAAAGGACTTCGGCTATATTCATGCAAAACCTTTATTATTTGTACCATTCACTGAGTATCCAAGCTCACCCTCTCTATATATATGTAGGTGATGAGCAGGACGGCGGCGACGCCTAGATGTGTTTTGCACAGCTTGTTTTGGGGTTCATGATTATGTCGGCATTATTTTGTGTTCATGTCGGCAGTGTTGTAATTACGTCGGTCAATCTTGAAAATCATGCTTCTTGACTTGTATTCTTTGTATTTTGTACATGTCGGCTCGAGAAGCCTTTTGATCAAGATGTAACTTGTATTTTGTTGTTTCGAACTGGTTGTAAAGCCATATCTTGTATGTCATTCCATTTGGTTTATGCACGGCTCTTATGGACCACTTGTATTTTGATTTATTGCTTCCGCATTTGTGAGCCCCATATGTATATTATACTCTGATTGTGTGTGATCTTTGTAAGTTGGCCTTCGATAATCACGGATTACTGGCCATCACGGCACCATCCTACTAGGGGCGGTTTGGGGTCGTGACAGCAAAACTGCATGAAGGAGGCGCTGGAGGGGAAGAAAAAGGGGGTGGCTAAGAAGTTCATTCTCTCTCAATTTGTTTTTTCTTATCTATATCAGTTAATTCATATTTCTAAAGCAGTCAAGATTCTTTTTCATTGAATTGATTACTAAAATGAAATTCAACATTCTCTCTGTCCCTGATTTTGCAATCTTTTGTGCAGGCCAAGCTTCTACCATTCTACTTCAGTTGTGAAACAGCAAAAAAACTGCGGAAGGTCGTACCAAGAAAAGGTAAAACTTATTCTCTCTATTCTCCCTCTCCCTGGTCAAGTGTCTCAGTTTTCTTGGTACTTTTATAGAAGTCTGCTTCTAATTCTGGGATTTTTTAGGCTTGGCTTGAAGTCTTATGCTTATTGAAATTTTGCACAATGATTACAGGGATAATGATCTGCATTGATTACTTTTCATGCCTAATGGACTTTTAGATGGTGCTGAATTGGCTTACTATTCCAAAGGACAGGTGGTTTTTTCGATGCACTCTCTTCTTTTGCTGATGTGTTTATATTCTTCTCAATTTCTTCATTTTCTACTTTTTATTTTTTATTATAGAGAATACTTGGGGGCTACAAACAAAGAAATGGAATAGTTTGTAGTTGTTGTCACACTAAGGTAAATTGTTGGCACAACCCTTATTGAATAAAGTGCTAGGATCCCCTTCTCTTCGCCCCCCCTTCCCCCAAACATTTATAGATCTCAGTTATGAGATTATTTTCCTTTGTGAGCAGATTAGTCCTTTGCAGTTTGAGGCTCATGCTGGATGGTCTGCTAGACGCCAACCGTGAGTAGCCTTAAAAAAACTTATCATTGGTTCAGTGATTGTGAGTACGCTATGCTGAATTAATATTTTCCATTGTTTACTCCAGCTACCGGAACATCTATACTTCTAGCAGACTGACGCTTCACGATATAGCTCTGTCATTGGCTAATGGACAAAATCTGGCTACTGGAAGCAATGATGATATGTGTGCAGCATATGGAGCTGGAGGGGATCTGATTATTTGTGATGGATGCCCTCGGGCTTTTCATGCAGGTGGGTATTTCCCTTGAATGTACTCTCTCTGTTCTTGTTGTGATTGATGTTCATATTATGTGGTTCTCATCTCTACGTTATACAGCAGACATTTAATTTATTTCTTATTTGGTGTTCTAAGAATTACATTCCACCATTGAAGTGACTACTACGCACTAAAAGTAGAATAAGATAACCTATGTAGATACTAGAACAATTGATAAAAAAAACTGTAGTGTAGATATGTCATGGTTTGGTTGTGTGTTCATTGTCATTCATTAAGGGATACATTTTCTCAATTCATGTCAACTTTTTAAGCTTGTATTTTTTTGGTTTCATTTTGTCTAATGGCCCCATTTGGTAACACTTATGAGTCAGTTTTTTTAACTTATTTTCTTAAAAAAAGTTGACTAACGTTGTTTGGTTGCAATTTTAAATTATAACTTGATTTTTTCAGCTTATTTGACAAAAAAAGTGAGATTTTCTTAAGTTACAATTTGTAGTTTTTTTTAAAAAAAATAATTTTCAAAACCATTAAATATGTATGGACAAAAGAGCCTCATATCTTTTGCTTTTACTAGTATACAAAGACTTTTGAGGGCATTTGGGTATTTGCACAATAAAAAAACTATGCGACAACTTATTTAGCCGCCAAGCTCAACTTTTTTCACGTATTATCAAAATCTGCACCAAACAAAATTACAACTTGTTTTAATTATTTTGAGCTAATAATTTGAAAAGCTATAAACATAAAAGCTAACTCTTATAAGTAATACGAAGCTTGCCCAATGTGCTTTTTAGGGAATCATATAATGGTGGTGAAAGTGAAACACAATTTGTTAAAAGCGGTCTTGAAGTATTTATAAATGACTTTCTTCTTCTTGGTTGCGTTATTGATCAGTTATTTTAGTACTCAATTGAAGTATTGCAAGGTAAGGCCAATTTACAACCTTTACATTACAATTTGAAAGCGTTAAATGACAAGCCCTACACTCAAATAAGCTAGTATATTTAAGTGCATCTAACTTATGTTTAACCAGATATACATTTTCATTGTTTTTCTTCTGTTATATAAATACTTAATAATTATTTTTTACTCTTCCCTTTTCCCACTCTCTCTTGTGGCTTCTTTCAGTTTGTTTGGATTTACGGTGTGCACCTAAAGGTGACTGGCACTGCCCATATTGTAGAGATAAATTTGGTTTTAGACGAAACTCTGCTGGAGAGTCCTCAAATATGGGAAGACATATTATAATTCGGTTGACACGAGTTGTTAAAGCCCCAAAAATTGAAATAGGTGGTTGCGTTGTTTGCAGGTTGGTTAAGTGTAGTCATTCAATAAAATTTTGGTTAAAGTTCTCTTACAATGAAGAAACTAATTACTTCTTCTATGGATTTTATACATTGCTCTAATCCTGAGAACCCACATAGCAGTTTTGTGTATGATGGGCTCTTTCAAGAGTGTTGATCAAAAGGTCACAATCTTATATTTTCCTTGAGGTTCATTGATTTGTTAAATATATACACATTTAATTATTAGTATACTTCCATGTTTATCAGGGTCAGTTTGTTGTGCCAGTGCTGTCTGAGTGAGTTTTTATCTCATGTCAGCTCTTTTTAATTGTTATCTCTTCATTTACAGTCTCATTTATGGTTTTGAACTCACCAGAAGTTCGGGTTGGTGCAGGCCAGGTATTTTTTTTTTTTTTAAATCTTTTCTCCATTCATATTCTGTCATTTGGTATGCACTTATTCTGTTTTCCACAGTTTCTTCACTTGTGTACCACTATTAGAAGGACTGAACTTATTGATTTCAAAGTCACAAACTACGACAAGAACTTTTAATTCTTGAATATTTTTGTCATTTTGGCTATTCCGAGAATGAAGGAATAATAGTAAAAGTGAAACTGGCTACAGTAGAATCGATGGTAATGATTAGAAATTTAGAAACCAATAGTTTCATTTAACCCAAAGGTTGAACATGGCTTTACTCAGAAGGCCATGTAGAATCGATGGTAATGATTAGAAATTTAGAAACCAATGGTTTCATTTAACCCAAAGGTTGAACATGGCTTTACTCAAAAGGCCATTTTAGGTTTTGAAGGCCAGGAGCTCCTTTGCTTTTAACTTGCAGTTTAACAGTAAAAGTCCAAAAAATTTATACCAATATAGAAATTTCATGCTATACACAGCGTCAAATTGTGTCACTTACAAAATTATTCGCTATTATTTCATTAACCCATATGCTTATTTATTCCCTCCAGAAAATTAATTATCCCAATTCTCTCCATCTATGCCCTTTCATTAAGTCATGTCCACTTCTGTGTTGTTAGTAAGACTGATTTTCTTTGTTATCTTTACAGGGCTTACGATTTTAGTGTTGAAAATTTTGATGAACGAACAGTTATGCTCTGTGACCAAGTATGGCTTGCATTTTCCCTTGTATATTTTACTATATGTGTTCTTTTTAATTATCTAAATCTAACTATTTATTGTTGTTTAGTATGAGAAGGAGTACCATGTTGGCTGCTTGCATGACAGTGGCCTCTGTGATTTAAAACTAAGTTTCAGAATCTTTGTGATGCTTTCGACATGTATTTATTCAGTGACTTGGTATGGTTTCTCACATTTGGTGCAGGAACTGCCCACGGATAAGTGGTTTTGTTGTGAGGACTGCAATAGGATCCATGTGGCACTACAAAATTTAGTTTTAGTTGGTGCGGAGATGATTCTAGCTTCAGTGTCATATGCAATACATAGAAAACATGTTGAGAAAGGATTTACAGATGGAGTTTCAAATGATGTTCAATGGCGAATTTTAAGTGGGAAAAGTCACTATCCAGAACATTTGCCAGTACTGTCTAGCGCTGCTGCAATTTTTCGAGTAAGTTTTTGCTGATACCATGTAGAATAGCAAAATGTGATTTTTAAAATTTGTAAAAGCCTGTCTAATTTTGTTCTTATCTATTCTAGTGCTACTTCTCGGTTACTTCTCTTTAGCAACATAATGTAATATGATGTGCTAGAAGAAACAGATCTGGGGGCCAGGACCTCTTCGGGCATTTGGTTAATATTGATTCTCTATGCTATATCTTAAATGTATCTTTGTCCAAAAATGGTTTTGATTTTGACTTTTTTTTCTTTTGCTGTATAGTCCTTCTGACAGTAGTTGTATAAAGGTACTCCTTTTTGTTATGTTATACTTTCTTTTATAACTTAATTTTATTGGGGGGTTAAACCTATTTGTATGTCTCATCTTTGGCAGGAATGTTTTGATCCTATTGTTGCAACTTCTGGTCGTGATCTTATACCTGTTATGGTTTATGGGTAAGTTATCATTGTATATTGTGCTTAAGTAGCTCTTCGTCTGAAGGGTGTATCTACCAAAACTTATGCCATACGGAAGAAATTTAAGTGCTTTGTGAGGAAAATTTCATCATTTCCCTCTATTAATGAATTGGTGTGAAATGAAGTTATTTTGTAGGTTGTCAACAAATACTTGTGACTACATTAATCAAGTATACATTATTAAAAAGAATGCATTTTGGAGGAGGAAAATATGAATTTTGCTTACAAACAAACCTCTATTTTATGTCCTAGAATTGTTCAACTCACATTATGTGCTTTTCAAAGATTGACCATAAGGTTCAATTAGGAGAAAAGGATTGGATTTAATTAATGAAATTTGAGAATGGAAAAATAAGGAGAAAAAGGGCACTATGTAAGTAGATTGTTTGCTTCACTAGTTAAATTTCCCTGACTTCTTATTGATCTTTATGTTTTTGGTTAATCTACCAAACCTGTTTAAAATGCCCTTTGTTGTACTTAATGCAAGAGAAATATATCTGGGCAAGAATTTGGTGGAATGTACTGTGTCACTTTAATCGTAAAGTAAGCTGCTTCACATTAAAGTTGTTTCTGCATGTTTTATTAATTTACTTTACATTTTCATTTTCATTTTTGTTAATGGTTGTTATTAGTTTTATATTCTTATTATTTTTTAATCATTGGATTCCAAAATGTCGTGCACAGGTCAGTTGTTGTATCGGCTGGCCTTCAGAGGATTTTTGTTAATGGTTGTTAAATAAATTTTTGTTTACTTCTTTTGTTTATTTATTTATTTTTTCCCCACAAATTACCTTACAAAATCTAAACATAGAAGAATGAGATATAGGGGAAAACCATAACAAATTTATAGTCTATTGCAACAACTCCAATCAACCAATAAAGTACAACGATGGCTAACTAATTGGATTCAAATAGTACCCTGTTCCTACAGTCATTTCCTCAAGTGCCACCACGACCACCGTTCAAGGAATCCGGCACAGTCACCTCATCAAGCGGGTTCTCTACTTGGAGCTCAAACGCCACTACCTTCGCGGCCACCTTCCACAATGCAACTCAAATGAAAATTGATTAATACATTTAATATCACAACATTACAATCAACAACTGTCGTGTTAAGATGTAATAATATGTCATAATATCATCTAATTTATTTCTATTCAGAAAATATTCTTTGTTTCTCGTCATTTGTATTTATTGAGACAGATGATATATTTTCTTAAAAAAGAAAAGAATAAAAAGATAGTTTTGTCTTTAAAAAGATTATTGTACAATACATTAATTCACCTGAATTGATAGTTTGATATCTATCTTTGATCACTTTTTTTTTTCCTCTCTCTATCCTCACCATACATTTAAGTAATGTCATTTTTCTAAATATTTTTAATGTGAAAATGTTTTGTATAATGAATTTTAAAAAATATACCTAAAAATTAAAACTCAACACATTTTAAATTCTTAGTAATTTTTTAAATATTTTTTTTCTAAGCAGACCATCTCAATATAAGGATAACTATTGAGGTTCTCTCTTATTTTTTATTTTTTCATTTGAGTGCCTACAATATCATTGATTTGTATTAAATTGGTAATCCGACAAGTATAAAATAATATAACATAGGCACACAATTTAATTATATGCTTAAAATTATTTTCAATTGACTTTTTACCAAATCTATTTGTTAGTAGAATTATATAAAATCGGTAAATCATTTAGAAAATATTTCTCAAAGAATTGGTAGATTTTCAACCCAAAATTATTGAGTTTGACAAAATGTTGCATAAGAATGAAAGTAGATATGGTGTGCCATCTTTTTCTCTTTCCTTTTCTCCTTATTATTATTATTATAAGAAAAATATTTGAAAGCTCTAATTAAGCATTCCTAATCCACCCACAATGACATGGAATGACCGTATGAAGAGGGACTCACACTCCTCATTCCTCCGCTCTCTATCTCTCTCTATTCTCTCTCTTCCATCTCATTAGAGGTCAATATGGAAATGATATATTAGGGGATGTAGCACCACTCTTATTTATTTTTATTTTTATTTTTATTTTTATTTTGATCAGCAAAATGAAACTTCATTGATGAAGAAAACAATACATGCAAAAGCTTACATCAACAAAGAGGGAAGTGCAAAGAGCATCAACGCTAACCTTAACAATCCCAGCTAGGTTGGTACCGCTAAGGAAGCACAATTATTTGCAAGTACTTGACCCAAGATTGGTGAGAAACCAATCAAAAGGAACCAAAGGAATGAGAAGAACAAAAAACAAAACAACAAAACCATCATCAACAGAGCAAAAACCAGTGCATCAGCATTTCAACTCCTCTCTAGCTGCACAGATGCCTCCTGCACAGACTAGACCAATCAAACAGACCAACAGCATACGGTAGGCCAAAAATAGACCAGACCAATCCTCTGAACAAACCAGACCAGATCAACAACCATTCACCAAGTCTTTTAGTAGACCTTAGGCACATACCTTTACCACAAAACAGCAGCAGCATCACATAACACCAGCAGCAAACAAAAATAGCAGCAGCCAAAAACTAGTGAAGTGCTTAAAAAAATCTTAACAGCAGAGAACTACCAGCAGAGTGATAGCAGTAGAGTAAAAGACTAGAGACCCTCCACACCTAACCAAGCAATTGTTTTATGCCACTAGACTTGAGCCATTTCTGATACAAAACTTCACCTAAGCAAAGCAATCCAGTAGCAGCCATCAAGATCAGCCAAGAAGCAAAACACCCAAAAACAACAACCAAACTCACCAACAACAAGCACCATCACAGTAGCTGCCCTCCTCAGCCATCTACACAGATTCCAGTGAATACTGCTCTCATATGAAGAATTCAGCTAATTATACAAACCGACATATGGATAGCTCGGCTCTCATTCCTAATGCAATATTGAACCTGTTGGCTTAATGTACACTTTCACACATAGACCTCATCTACAGTTCATAAACCCTAGTCTTTGAGCCCAATCTTTCCACCTAGCAGCAGGGCAGCCTCCTTATAAGCCCAGAAGACCTCACACCAATGCAAACAACACTTCAAAGAAATCGAGGCCAAACCACAACAATATACAACAGAACACACCAAAAAAACAGCACCAAATTCCCGGCCACACTCCAAAGACTCGAGGTCATCTCAACCTCCACCAATGCATACTCCACCCAAACAATATCTGATGCCTCTAAGATTAGAAATAAAATCCTAAACAATAAAGTGATACTCCTTAAGGATTGGTTTTAACCAAATAGCAATTCTAATCTTGACCTCTTCACACAATTCAGGTAGATTTGGTGAAGAATTATTAAACTCACAATCATTTCTATGTTTCCATAAAGACCACAACACAGTAGGAGGAATAGCTCTCCAAATCTTTCTCTCCCTCTTGTTTAGACTAACACCATCCCACAATAGTAATAAGCTATCAATTATCCCTGGGAAGGCCCCTTGTAAATCCCACCAACTCAACATATGAGACCATACACTCCAAGCAAATGGGCAGTACAACAGTAAATGATTCACTCAAAATATACAGGGTGTTGAGGCACTAGCAAGTAGTACACCAATTCTATGGAGAAAGGCAGAGGTTTTGACTTTATTTTTCCAAGAAAGCCAACAGAAAAATTGAACTTTGGGTGGGAGGTACTTAATCCATACAAACTTGTTTGTTAACAGATATGGACCAAAAGAGTGTTCAAAAAATTGGTATATAAACAGTACTGAAAACACACCTGAGTTTGTGGCAGCCCAAGATAGCATATCAGTTTGATCAAAACTGATGTTAGGAGCAGCCAAAAGCAAATCAGTGAGTCTGGAAACCTCCCTATACTCCCAGTCAAACAGCCTCCTTCGGAAATTGAATATCCAATTGGATGAGCCATCTCTTTTCTCATACATTGATCTGAATGATTTTTCTTTGTCAACTACCAATCTAAAAAGAACAGGGAACTCTTTTTCCAAACACACATTCAAATACCATTTGTCTTTCCAAAACTTGACTCTAGATCCATCACCAACCTTTATAATCAGGTTGTTCAAAAAGAATTCCATTAAACTGCTTCTACGATCTGCTAAAGATATGATGTCTTTCCATACACAAGAATACCTGCTAGATCTAAATGATGGAACCTAGCTATCCAACTCTAGGTTGTAATTGCTACAAATTACTGTAGACGTCCCCGAACGTCCCGGGAGGGAAATCTCGTTTTGTTCATTGGGCTCACTACAGTTCAGGACTCAAATGTCACGGTCCTGTATCTAATCTTGTAGAGTGCAATGCAAGACCGATGAATCATCAAAGAGTCCAAATCCGACAAATCGTTTTTGAAAACAGATTTTTTTGAAAGAAGTGCCAAACATGGACTACTTTGCCAGATACAGAGTCGTCACCTAAATATTTTATTTTGGGGAATTTAGGAAACCCTGACTCATTGCCTAAGGCCACGTGTCCGTCATCACCAAAGTTGCCTCAGCTCAGGAACTTGGGTACGATTGGGGAAGGTCACTTCGTGAGCACCCCCGCTCGCCCAATCAAAGATCGGCCTCTACTAACCATGATATCAAGTTTTGAAAACATTATGTGTTCTTATTCCGATTATTAGCCTAGAATTACTATGTGATGCACACAGCATACAAGTATAGACTGGATCGCCTGAGTTGGAACAGAACATTTCATGTTTGTTTTGAAAACGGTTTGCTACTCGCAAGTAGGCTAAAATGTGGATTTGCCACTCTCAGGCGAGCTTAGAAAACATGATTTTGCCACTCTCAAGTGGGCTTAAAACTCACAGTCAATGCATAATTCCATTTCAGATAATCCAACCTTCACCCACAGGCATTCAGGCAGGTATATCACATAAGCACATAGCCTCATGGTAAGCATGCTATCATGGCAGTCACTCACACGCATGCAAGGATGCTCAAGCATAAATACTTACCGAGTACTCCAAGCCAAAACAGAAGCTATGTTAGAAATCAATGCATAATCCTAACTATACAGAAATGCCTAATGCAACACATGCAAAAATGCAACTAAAATAGGCTCGGCCATTCTAAAGATGGCATGTGAAATGCTACAACTAACAAGTATTCAACTCGGAATTGAAATACAATGCAGTTAGTATGATGCGCCGAGCCCGGTGCATGCAAGACAGATGAATGAATGCAAACATGCTATCATAAGTATGCTAATTGAAACATGCCCTAAACTAACCATCATAAGCTGGTAAATAAAAGGGAGAAAGATGTGGGGTTGGAAGACATGCATCACACACACACACACTTATTACAACATTGCCCTCTCGCAGAGGGTCCGAATAAATAATACAGTTTGAATAAATAATTAAATATTACAAAACCCTAATTAATTAACAAATTAACTAGGAAAGCAAATAAATTAGCGTGCAAGTCTATGGACCGCCCCAGCTCTGCTCCGAATGATGAAAGATACATGCATGCTCGAGTCGCCTCGTCGGAAAATCCCTCGCGATGCCCCGATTTGCCTCTGTTTGCAATTAATCTTGGAATGCTGTGCAAAGCTCTAGAAGGCTGCTGATTTCTGGTTTGCTGCAACAAAGAGTAAGAAAGGGGCATGGCAAAGTATTTTCACATATGTATGCACACCTCGATCCTCGTACCACCAATCACGCATCTCGATGCATGATGGCTGAGGAGTCGAATTGCACGACTCAATGTGAAATGAATGCACATGACAACACAACAAGGCCTAGACTCCATCATGGGTAATCCGGAGTGTCGGCGACCGGGAATTGAGACACGTTTTATCACTTGGAGTACGAAACGTCCCTCGTTTCCTGTGTTTGGGCTAATTCCTATCCCAAACACAATGCAATGAGATGGCATACACAATGTGGCTAACATGCAACCTAGCATACGCAATGCTATGGACTAAAATGGCATACACAATGCAAGATGGACTTACACCAATATGAGTGGACCTCAGCCACACTCACATCAGTGGCCATATGATGAAAATGAGACAACCGAAATACATGCAAACATGCACGGATGCAAAGGACCGATCCTAAGGCAAAACATGCAACTCTAACAAGGCATGGCAAGGAATGAAATATGGCATAGGATGGCACATGATACAGCTCTGAAACATGATGCACAATGGTCCCGAATCATGCAAATATGTCACACAACGCATGAAAGATGGCTTGAATACCGAAACTAGTGAAGTGTGTTACACTAGAGGTACACAAAGCAATGCACAAATGGAAAAACCAACCCCAAATAGACCCTAGGCAGGTCTGAAACAGTGGGAAAATGGCCTAAAATGATGGCTCGGAATGCAAAGAAATGGAGTTCATTCAATGGTTCGAAAACAAGGCATTCATGCACAACTCTCAAGCACACTTAAAGAGGAGAAAACATGAGGATATGGCATTCACATAGGCTCTGAAATATGATGCAAAATGACCCCAAAGCATGAAAACACCTCAGTATATGCATGCAATAGACCTCAAATCTCAAAGCTAGGCAAGTGTATTGAACTACAAGCATGCAAAACAAGCATCATTCGACCATGAGACCCAAAAACAGAGCTAGGGAAGTCCAAAATATGCACAAAATCAGTTTAAGGCAAGGCCAAAAAGTGCTAAAATCAAGGGTCAACAAAGCATGCAAAATAAGCTAGTGAACCATGATTTGCACTACAACTATATGAAGCACATGAGAGCTCACCAAACCAGCCAAAAACAGAAGTATGCCATGCCAAATAATGCCCAAAAAACCACTGAAACTCAGTCAATGCATGCGAGAATGATGTGTCCCTTTGAAAGGCCAATAAGAGGGTTGTTCTACACATGCAAGATAGACATACAAAATGGCAAAACCACCTCTAGAAAGAGGTTATGAGAGCCCTAAAACTCATCAAAAATGGCCTGAAATGAAGCTAGGAAGCATGCAAGTAAAAGGCCCTTTGAAAGGCCTTGAATAGGATTGCTCTACACATGCATAATAAACATTCAAAATGGCCAAAAGGGCTCTAGATAGAGCTTATGCAGGTCATAAAACTCACAAATAATGGCCTGAAACATGGCTTCAAAACATGCAAATAGGGGCTCCTTTGTAAGGCCAATAAAGCTAGCAAACAAAACAAGGGGTGAGAGGGTCACCCCTCTCTGATTTTGAGGCTCAAAAACACATGTTAGCCACTGAAAATCCATTGGATTTCAGTGGCTAAAAGGCCAAACCAAGGCCAACACAAATGCTCTAATGCATAGCTCAAAACATGAGGAAATGAAGCATGTAAGGGGGTAGATGACCCCCAACAGAAAAATGTCCTTAATCAAACTTGAAGAGGAGCTCAAAATAAGACTTTTTTCAGTTTATGATAAAGCTCGAAAATGCTTGCAAGTAAGGCTAGAATATAAAGCAAAATAAGGACCAAAAGAGGGAATATGATGTTACCCTTGAAGCTCAAGAAGACAGCCAACCTCTGGACCAAAAACACACCCTTTAACCTCTGAAAATGGCCTCCAAGAAGCTTAGACCAATGATGGAAGGGTTAGGCTATGGAGTTGTATGCAAAAGGGTCAAGAACCACTCACTTTTTAAGGCTCAAAGTGTATGGATATAGAGAGATATAAGTGTATGCCTTCACCAAAGTTCTCAACCCTAGCAATGGAAGAGGAGGCCTCCCTTTATAGAGAAGAGAGGCCAAAGATTCTTAAAGAAGCTTAAAACCAAGCTTAAACATCCTCCATACACGTGTATGGAGGATGCATTCTGAGGCTTCCAGCTGGCACAGTTGGCTTCAGCTCAATGAGACAAAAAAGCAGAAGGCTAGCCGACTAGTTAAGGTGGTCGGCCGACCACTCCCCCTGGTCGGCCGACCAAGGGTCAAAAGGGTCAGGTTGAAAAGGTGGTCGGCCATACCAGATTGGTGGTCTCCCAGGTGAATGCAGCATAATGGTGGTATGGAAGACCCGAAATTGTGGCTCAAAAGTGAGAGAGACCAAGGGGTCAAAAGGGTCAAGCAGAAAAGGTGGTCGGCCTACCAAGATTGGTGGTCTCTCAGGTGAATGCAACTCAGTGGTGGTATGGGAGACCCGAAATTGTGGCTCAAAAGTGAGGGAGACCACCTACCTGTCAAGAAAAATCGACCGACCGGGGAAAGGTGGTCTCCAAGAAGAAAAGGCGGTCTCCCACCCTACTACCACCTTCCTAACAATGAAACTAGGGTCCATGCCAAAAATGAACCCACACCGATGCAAAATGAGGGTTCAGGGGCCAAAAACGCACAGCCGGGGGCCCCGAAAACTGACTATTAAGCACCGGAGGTGGCGTACGACCACAAAGGTGGTCTCCCAGGCCACAGTGTCCCTCTATAGAGAGGAAACAAGGTGTGTGCCAAAAATCGGAGCAAACGGAGGTAGTTAAGCGTCCCGAACTGAGGCGCATGGCCGATGGCTCCGAAAACCGTAAACTGGTCTCCAAACGGGAATAGTGGCCTACGACCACGAAACATAGCCTACGGCCACTGAGAGATGGTCTTCGAGACCTCTCCCTCCCTTTGGGAAGAGAAAACAGAGAAAACAAGACCTGGTTCGCAAACCGAGGCAAAGCACAAAAGAGTCCCAAAGTCCGGGGGCAAGGCTCTCAGCCGAGACTCCACAATCTCAGAACGAGCACAATATGCGTCATCACCGAGCGCTCAATCGGTGACGTCTGAGTCTTAAGGTTGGTCAAAAATGGGGTGTCTACAATTACCCTCCTCCACAAAGCTTCCTTATCAACCCCAAATCTCCACCACCACTTGATTAATAAGCTATCATTAACCTCTCTGACTCGTCTAATGCCAAGCGCACCTTGTTCCACACTTTTTGAAATTTCCTCCCACTTCACCATATGAAGTTTTTTCTTCAAATCAGATCCGCCCCATAGAAATCTAGCTTGAAGCTTCTCAAATTCAGTAGCTACCCCTTCTGGCATCTTGAAGAGAGATAGATAGTATACAGGTAAAGAGGAAGTTACAGCTTTAATTAGAGTGAGCCTACCAGCAAATGATAGCAACCTTCTCTTCCATCAAGCTAACCTGCTCTTTAATTTGTCCAGAACTGGTTTCCATGTTGCTTTCCTGTTTGGATTAGCTCCCAGTGGCAGCCCCAAGTAGTGAAAAGGCAAGGACTTGGTCCTACAATTTAGTGTATCTGCAAAGGAAACAATGATATCCTCTTGCACACCCACTCCACACACCAAACTTTTGTGACAATTAATTCTCAAACTTCAGATCAGTTCAAAGCATCTTAAGATCATCTTTAAATTGCAAATTTCAGCCTCCTGTGCTTCACAAAATAATAATGAATCATCCGCAAACTGAAGATGGGACAACACCACACCATGAGCTCCTAACATAACTCCTTTAATGAGGCCCAACTGTCGTGCCCTAGACAATAAAATGTTGAGGCCTTCTACTGCCAAGTTGAATAAAAATGGAGATAAGGCCTTCTCTCGTTGAGCTTTTACCCTTCCGGAAATATCTTATTTTAATTTATTTCGATTTTAATACTTAAAAAATAATAAAAATTAATAAAAATAGTCAAAAAATTATGGAAAAATTCCAATAATTATAGGGTGAGGCACTAGTAAATATAGTTATTTTTTAATTATACTTTAATTTTTTATTTATTTTATTTTAATTTTTATGAATAAATAAATAATTAAAAAATGCGAATCGCACCCCGAAGGACTAAGAAGCCCGACGAACGTGCAAAAACACTTAGAGAAGCCGAGCAAGCATCGGTTAGCACAAATACAAATAACAAACGCAACAGACAACTTCCGAGGGACAGACATACTTTTCGCAACAAGCTTCCACTGGGAAAGCACTGGCAACTCGTTCGCAAGTCAAAGCCAACCAAATGGCTATTACCCGAGGGACATGCATTTCGCAGGGCAACTTGTACGTAAGTCAAAAGCCAAACCTAATGGCAATTACTCGAGGGACAAGGACTGCTTGCCAAGGCCGTGGCATGCGATGTTCTCGACCAAGGCCATGCCGTGCCAAGCTGCTGGACAAGGCCGTGGCAAGGCATGCTGCTGGCCAAGGCATTGGCATTGCAAGCTGCTGGCAGTGGCATGCATGGCATGCGTCTGGCCAAGGCTGTGGCATGGCATGATGCCGGCTTGGCAAAGGCTATCGCATGACCAAGGCAAGCGGCCTTGGCCTTGGGGGCGCGTCCATGGCCTTGGCCTAGCCCTTGGTCTTGGCCTTGGCCGGGTGGCCTTGGCTGCTATACTTAGCGCGACTGCAAATGACAAAGGCAACAAGCAACTTCCGAGGGACAAAATTTTCGCAACAGCCATCCATGTTGCTGGCCAAGGCCGTCGCATGGCATGCTGCTGGCCAAGGCCGTGGCAGGGCATGCTGCTGGCTTTGGCTGGGCTGCCTTGGCCTTGGCATGGCATGCTGCGGGCCATGGCCTTAGCATGGCATGATGCTGGCTTTGGCTTGGCAGCCTTGGCCATGGCATGGCATGCTGCTGGCCTTGGCATGGCAAGATGCTGGCTTTGGCTTGGCAGCCTTGGCCATGGCATGGCATGCTGCTGGCCTTAGCTTGGCATGGCATCCTGCTGGCTTTGGCTTGGCTGTCTCGGCCTTCGCATGGCATGCTGCTGGCCTTGGCCTGGGCATGGCATGCTGCTGGCTATGGATTGCCTGCCTTGGCCTTCAAATGGCATGCTGCTGGCCTTGGCCTTGGCATGGCATGCGGCTGGCCTTGGCTTGGCTGCCTCGACCTTGGCATGGCATGCTGCTGGCTTTGGCTTTGCTGCCTTGGCCTTGGCATGGCATGCTGGTGGCCTTGGCCTGGGCATGGCATGCTACTGGCTTTGGCTAGGTTGCCTTGGACTTAGGATGGCATGCTGCTGGCCATGGCCTTGGCATGGCATGCTGCTGGCTTTGGCTTGGTTGCCTTGGCCTTGGCATGGCATGCTGCTGGCCTAGGCCTGGGCATGGCATGCTGCTGGCTTTGGCTTGGCTACCTTGGCCTTGGCATGGCATGCTGCTGGCCTTGGCCTAGGCATGGCATGCTGCTGGCTTTGGCTTGCCTGTCTTGGCCTTCGCATGGCATGCTGCTGGCCTTGGCCTAGGCATGGCATGCTGTTGCCTTTGGCTTGGCTGCTTTGGCCTTGGCATGGCATGCTGCTGGCTTTGGCTTGGCTGCCTTGGCCTTGGCATGGCATGCTGCTGGCCTTGGCCTGGGCATGGCACGCTGCTGGCTTTGGATGGGCTGCCTTGGCCTTGGCATGGCATGCTGCTGGCCATAGCCTTGGCATGGCATGCTGCTGGCTTCGGCTTGGCTGCCCTTGGCCTTGGCATGGCACGCTGCTGGCCTTGGCCTTGGCCTTGGCATGGCATGCGGCTGGCTTCGGCTTGGCTGGCTTCGGCTTGGCTGCCTTGGCCTTGGCATGGCACGCTGCTGGCCTTGGCCTGGGCATGCCATGCTGCTGGCTTTCGCTTACCTGCCTTGGCCTTCGCATGGCATGCTGCTGGCCTTGGCCTTGGCATGGCAGGCTGCTGGCTTTGGCTTGGCTGCCTTGGCCTTGGCATGGCATGGCATGCTGCTGGCCATGGCCTTGGCATGGCATATGGCAGGCTTTGGCTTGGCTGCCTTGGCCATGGCATGGCATGCTGCTGGCTTTGGCTTGGCTGCCTTGGCCTTGGCATGGCATGCTGGTGGCCTTCGCCTTAGCATGGCATGCTGCTGGCTTTGGCATGGCTGCCTTGGCCTTGGCAGGGCATGCTACTGGCCTTGCCCTTGGCATGGCATGCTGCTGGCTTTGGCTTGGCCGCCTTGGCCTTGGCATGGCATGCCGCTTGCCTTGGCCTTGGCGTGGCATGATGCTGGCTTTGGCTTCGCTACCTTGGCCTTGGCATGGCATGCTGCTGGCTTTGGCTTGGCTGCCTTGGCCTGGGCATGGCATGCTGCTGGCTTTGGCTTGGCTGCCTTGGCCTTGGCATGGCATGCTGGTGGCCATGGCCTTGGCATGGCATGCTGCTGGCTTTGGCTTGGCTGCCTTGGCCTTGGCATGGCATGCTGCTGGCCTTGGCCTTGGCCTTGGCATGGCATGCTGCTGGCTTTGGCTTGGCTGCCTTGGCCTTGGCATGGCATTCTGCTGGCCTTGCCCTTGCTGGCTTTGGCTCGGCTGCGTTGGCCTTGGCATGGCATGCTGCTGGCCATGGCCTTGGCATGGCATGCTGCTGGCTTTGGCTTGGCTGCCTTGGCCTGGGCATGGCATGCTGCTGGCCATGGCCTTGGCATGGCATGCTGCTGGCTTTGGCTTGGCTGCCTTGGCCTGGGCATGGCATGCTGCTGGCCATGGCCTTGGCATGGCATGCTGCTGGCTTTGGCTTGGCTGCCTTGGCCTTGGCATGGCATGCTGCTGGCTTTGGCTTGGCTGCCTTGGCCTTGGCATGGCATGCTGCTGGCCTTGGCCTTGGCCTTGGCATGGCATGCTGCTGGCTTTGGCTTGGCTGCCTTGGCCTTGGCATGGCATGCTGCTGGCTTTGGCTTGGCTGCCTTGGCCTTGGCATGGCATGCGGCTGGCCATGGCCTTGGCATGGCATGCTGCTAGCTTTGGCTTGGCTGCCTTGGTCGTGGCGTGGCATGCTGCTGGCCATGGCCTTGGCATGGCATGCTGATGGCTTTGGCTTGGCTACCTTGGGCTGGGCATGGCATGTTGCTGGCCATGGCCTTGGCATGGCATGCTGCTGGCTTTGGCTTGGCTGCCTTGGCCTTGGCATGGCATGCGGCTGGCCTTCGCCTTGGCATGGGATGCTGCGGGCTTTGGCTTGGCTACTTCCGAGGGACTTAATTTTCGCAACTTCCGAGGGACATAATTTTCACAACAAGCTTCCACGTTGCTTGCCAAGGATGTGGCATGGCATGCTGCCGGCAAAGCCGTGGCATGGCATGCTGCTGGCTTTGGCTTGGCTGCCTTGGCCTTGGCATGGCATGCTGCTGGCTTTGGCATGGCATGCTGCTGGCCATGGCCTTGGCATGGCATGCTGCTGGCCATGGCCTTGGCATGGCATGCTGCTAGCTTTGGCTTGGCTGGCCATGGCCTTGGCATGGCATGCTGCTGGCTTTGGCTTGGCTGGCTTGGCCTGGGCATGGCATGCTGCTGGCCATGGCCTTGGCATGGCATGCTGCTGGCTTTGGCTTTGCTGCCTTGGCCTTGGCATGGCATGCTGCTGGCTTTGGCATGACATGTTGCCGGCCTCGGCCTTGGCCTTGGCATGGCATGCTGCTGGCTTTGGCTTGGTGTAGACGTCCCCGAATGCCCCGGGAGGGTTTAGGTCCCGTTCCGTTCATATTGGGGTCACTATAGTTCAAGGACTCAAATGTCACGGTTCTTAATCTTGAACCAAAGAGTCCAAATCCGGCAAATCGATTTAAAAAAAAAAAAAAAAAAAAAAAAAAAAGATTTTGAAAAGAAGTGCCAAACATGGACTGCTTTGCCAGATACAGAGTCGCCACCTAAATATTTTAAAATGGGAAATTTAGGAAACCCTGACTCGGTGCCGAAGGCCACGTGTCCGTCATCACCAAATGTCTTGGCTCGGGAGCTTGGGTACGATCGGGGAAGGTCAGCTATGAGCACCCCCTTTCGCCCGGTCCAAAGACCGACCTCTACTAACCGTGATATCCGATTTTGAAAACGTTATGTGTTCTTATTCCGGTTATTAGCCTAGAATTACTATGTTATGCGCACAGCAAACAAGTATAGACTAGATTGCCAATTCGGAAATAAGCATTGCATATCCGTTGTTTTGAAAATGCTTTGAATTTGCTACTCGCAAGTAGGCTAAAACACGGATTTCAACGAGTTTTTCCAACTCAAGCAATCCAACCTCCACCCACAGGCATTCAAACAGTTTATCTCATATAAGCATTTAGCCACATGGTAAGCCTACTGTCATGTTAACATTCACACGCATGTGGGATGCTAAAGCATAAAAACTTACTAGTACTCCGTACCAAAACAATAAACTAGTTAGCAAACATGCATGCCCTAGTTTATATTAGAGTGACTAATGCATCGCATGCAGATTAATCTAGATAGGCTCGGCTATCCTAAGCATGGCATGTGAAATGCTACAAGTAACAAGTATTCAATTTGGAAATTGAAATACAATGCAGTTAGCGTGATGTACCGAGCCCGGTGCATGTAAGACAGATGTATGGATGCACGCATGCATTGCATAAGGTATGCTGAAATAAACGTGCCCTAATCTACCATCGTAAGCGGGTAAATAAAAGGGAAGAAAGAAGTGGGGTTGGAAGACATGCTCACCACTCACGCACACTTATTACAGATTTGCTCTCACACAGAGAGACCAAATAAATATTACAGTCCGAATAATAAATAAATAAATTATTACAAAATCTCTAATTATTAACAAATAAATGCAAAAAGGAAAGGTGGCCACAGCCGCCCGCCTCAGGATGCGCGAACGATGCATGCTTGAATCCGCCTTGCCCGAAAACCCGTGCCACGGCACTGCTGCCTCTGTTTTTACTGCCCTGTCTCTCCAAAAATTGCCAAAGTCCCAGAATGCCTTCCTTGCATGCTGTTGTATACCACCGGCTGGAGGAAATGTCCACCGGCTACTCACAATTTCCATCGGCTGCTTAGGAGATTATCGGCCATGAATATAATGCCGGTCGGCACTATATACTGCCGGTCGGCAGAGAATTCCTGCAGAGGACAGTTTTGACAGCAGCAGCAGACAGACAGTGCATGGTGGAATTTTGAGCATATGTAAGCATGGCCAATGCTCCCTATCATGTATAGGACTCAAGGAAGCATGGCCCTTGGTTCTTGGGCCATCAATTACGCATCTTGATGCATGATGGCCTAAAGGACCAAGATGGCAATTCAATGTAAATATGCATGCAACACGCAAAATGAGAACCAAGACCCTATCATGTCAAGGTCAAGGGCCTTAGTGACATGAGAATTGAGGTGTGTTTTGCCACTTGAAGTACAAACACCCCCATTTCTCACACTTGGTTTAACATCCCAAACCAAGTAATGCAATGCATGTTATGCAAACATGGCTCAAATGGTGCAATGTGAGATGAAATGCAAGACATACCAAATGTAATGCAACATATTATGGCAAGTGTGCAATACTAGGTATGCAAGATACAAAGTGTGATGCAAACATGGACACTTAAGGCAATAGGATTGTCATATGTCAAGACTACATTGACCAAGCATGCAACAAGCATCCAATAAATGTGCAATGGTGGACTTAAACACAATAGGGCAGACCTTAAACCTCCCCAAAACAGTGGCAAAACATGCCCAAAATAGTAGACCAACACTCATGCGAGCATGCAAACAAATGGGCTTAAACCTATGGCACCAAAGAGAGCATCTTACTACCATTAACATGACCACTCATGGCATGTATTAGCCACCAAAAACAGATTTCTAGCATGCAAAAATACGCCCAAATCCCTTGATATGGCAGCCCCAAAATGCCTTAACATATAAGCATGCATAAGGCCTATTCCTAGGCATAAAAGGGCACACCCTTAAAGCATGAAATAAGCCACATATGCAAACATACAAAACATGATTTATGGACTGAAATATGACCATAAATGATGCCAAATCATGGGGATGGTCCAAGCTAAGCATGTTAGAGGTCAATATGCTTAAGGTTTACAAGCCAAAACACTAAGCAACCACATCAAGCACACCAAACATGGCAAAATCAGTGGCTCACAGCCTAAAACATGACAAATCATGATCAAGTGCTTCAAAATGTTAGGCTAAAACATGAGGATATACTAGGCTAAAGGCATGGCACATTTCCAAGCAAAATGGAGGGGTACAAAGCAAGTATAGAAAGCATTTAAGGGCCAACAAACCCACATTAGACAGAGGTTAAACATGCTCCAAAACACCAAGAAAAACTCTGAAACGAAGCCAAAGCAACCACTCATGCATGCTACCCTTTTTGGCCAAAGACAAAGGCAGAAAGGGACAAAGGGGAGAGGGGTGTCCCTCCCCTATGCAAGACTTCAAAACACTTTCCTCAACACTAAAAACCCTCTGATTTTCAGTGATGAGAAGACAAAAACAACAAAGCAAACAAGGCTTCAAAGAAAAGCAACCAAATAGGCCAAAATAAGGTTTAAGAGGGTGAGTTTACACTCAAACCATAAACAACCTTAATGAGAGTTCAAAAGCAAGAAAAAAAGACTTTTTTCAGTTATACACAAAGCCTAAAACACAAAGCAAGATAGGTAAACTAGTTGCAAAAATGGGGAAACTAAAGTAACTAGCTAGCTCACCCTTGAAGAACACTTGAAGAACAGGTGGTGCAGCCTCCTCTAGTGATCAAAACCAGTCAAAAACTCAACAAACAACCCTCCAAGTCCCTCAATCTCGAACTAGGGTGTAATGGTGTGTGTATTGGTGCAAAAGTAGGTAAAAACCACACTTTTAGGCCCTAAAAACACACACAACAAGAGAGAGAGAGGTAAGTTTAGAGAGAGAAAGATATATGGCAGATATATAGATATAGGAGCTCTGGTTTTGTGATCAAAATGGCCAACCTCTCTCAAAGGGAGAAGGTGGTGTTTATATAGGCCAAGACCAAGCCAAATGACTTAATGGCTAAGCAAAGGAAAGGGGCAAGAAGGTGCAAAGGGGTCTTGGCTTCTTGGACAAGCTAAGATAGCTGGCCAAGCTTCTCCAAGAAGCTTGGCAAAGGTTCAAGCTTCTAGAAGCTTTGGGGGTTCAAAGGTGCAAAGGGTCACTCCTGTGCACGGGGATGAGTGATGGTGCATTCCAGCTGGCACAGCTGGGATGCACCATGTCTCAGGGTTCAAAGGGTGCACGCCGCCAGCCAAAGGGATCACCGGCACAAAAATGTGCCGGTTGGCAACATATAGTGCCGACCGGCCAAATAGTTTAACAAAACAGTGCCGGTGGAACCAATGTGTAGCCGGTGATGGTAGGGGAGGGCCGATGGTGTGTGGAGATGCCTCAAAAGGCATTCCCTGTCAATCCAAGGCAAAACACAAGTGTTTGGTGCAAAACCAGACACAAAACAGTCAAGTTCGGGGATCCTGAGGCAAGACGCGTAGCCGAGAACTCCGGGAACTCCAAACGAACACGAACATGGATAATCACCGAGTGTTCAAGCGGTGACATCCAAGTCTTGAGGACGGTCAAAAATGGGGTGTCTACACTTGGCTGCCTTGGCCTTAGCATGGCATGCGGCTGGCCATGGCCTTGGGCATGGCAGGCTACTAGCTTGGCTTGGCTTCCCTTGGCCGTGCTTGGCATCTGGCTGGCCATGGCCTTGGCATGGCATGCTGCTGGCTTTGCCCCTGGCTGCCTTGGGCTGGCATGGGCATGCTGCTGGCCATGGCCTTGGCATGGCATGTTCTGGCTTTGGCTTGGCTGTCTTGGCCTTGGCATGGTAAACATGCGCCTGGCCTTCGCCTTGGCATGAGATGCTCGGCATTGGCTTGGCTACTTCCGAGGGACTTAATTTTCACAACTTCCAAGGGACATAATTTTTCACACAGGCAACTTTCCGAGGGCATAATTTTCGCAACAAGCTTCCACGTTGCTTGCCAAGGACGTGGCATGGCATGCTGCCGGCAAAGCCGTGGCATGGCATGCTGCTGGCTTGGGCTTGGCTACCTTGGCCTTGGCATGGCATGCTACTGGCCATGGCCTTGGCATGGCATGCTGCTGGCTTTGGCATGGCATGCTACTGGACATGGCCTTGTCATGGCATGCTGCTAGCTTTGGCTTGGCTGGCCATGGCCTTGGCATGGCATGCTGCTGGCTTTGGCTTGGCTGCCTTGGCATGGGCTTGGCATGCTGCTGGCCATGGCCTTGCCATGGCATACTATTGGCTTTGGCTTTGCTGCCTTGGCCTTGGCCTTGGCATGGCATGCTGGTGGCCATGGCCGTGGCCTTGGCATGGCATGCTGCTGGCTTTGGCTTGGCTGCCTTGGCCTTGGCATGGCATGCTGCTGGCCTTGGCCTTGGCCTTGGCATGGCATGCTACTGGCTTTGGCCTTGCTGCATTGGCCTTGGCATGGCATGCTAATGGCCTTGGCCTTGGCATGGTATGCCAAGGCCAATGCTGCTAGCTTTGGCTTGGCTGCCTTGGCCTTGGCATGGCATGCTGCTGGCCATGGCCCTGGCATGGCATGCTGCTAGTTTTGGCTTGGCTGCCTTGGCCGTGGCATGGCATGCTGCTGGCCATGGCCTTGGCCTGGCATGCGGCTGGCCATGGCCTTGGCATGGCATGCTGCTGGCTTTGGCTTGGCTGCCTTGGCCTGGGCATGGCATGCTGCTGGCTTTGGCTTGGCTGCCTTGGTCTTGGCATGGCATGCGGCTGGCCTTCGCCTTGGCATGGGATGCTGCGGGCTTTGGCTTGGCTGCTTCCGAGGGACTTAATTTTCGCAACTTCCGAGGGACATAATTTTCGCAACAGGAAACTTCCGAGGGACATAATTTTCGCAACAGGCAACTTCCGAGGGACATAATTTTCGCAACAAGCTTCCATGTTGCTTGCCAAGGACGTGGCATGGCATGCGGCCGGCAAAGCCGTGGCATGGCATGTTGCTGGCTTTGGCTTGGCTGGCTTGGCCTTGGCCTTGGCATGGCATGCTGCTGGCCATGGCCATGGCATGGCATGCTGCTGGCTTTGGCTTGGCTGCCTTGGCCATTTTGGCATGGCATGCTGCTGGCCTTGGCCTTGGCCTTGGCATGGCATGCTGCTGGGTTTGGCTTGGTTGCCTTGGCCTGGGCATGGCATGCTCCTGGCCTTGGCCTTGGCATGGTATGCTGTTGGCCATGGCCTTGGCATGGCATGCTGCTGGCCATGGCCTTGGCATAGCATGCTGCCGGCTTTGGCTTGGCTGCCTTGGCCTGGGCATGGCATGCTGCTGGCCATGGCCTTGGCATGGCATGCTGCTGGCTTTGGCTTGGCTGCCTTGGCCTTGGCATGGCATGCGGCTGGCCTTCGCCTTGGCATGGCGTGATGCTGGCTTTGGCTTGGCTGCCTTGGCCTTGGCAGGGCATGCTGCTGGCCATGGCCTTGCCATGGCATGCTGCTGGCTTTGGCTTGGCTGCCATGGCCTGGGCATGGCATGCTGCTGGCCATGGCATGGCATGCTAGTGGCCTTGGCCTTGGCATGGCATGCTGCTGGCTTTGGCTTGGCTGCCTTGGCCTTGGCCTGGCATGCTGGCTGGCCATGGCCTGGCATGCGCATGCTGCTGGCTTTTGCTTGGCTCCTTGGAATTAGCATGGCATGCTTGCTGGCCTTGGCCTTGGCATGGCATGCTGCTGGCTTTGGCTTCGCTGCCTTAGCCTGGGCACGGCATGCTGCTGGCCATGGCCTTGGCATGGCATGCTGCTGGCTTTGGCTTGCCTGCCTTGGCCTTGGCATGGCATGCTGCTGGCTTTAGCCTGGCTGCCTTGGCCTTGGCATGGCTTGCTGCTGGCCTTGGCCTTGGCATGGCATGCTGCTGGCTTTGGCTTGGCTGCCTTGGCCTTGGCAGGGCATGCTGCTGGCCGTGGCCTTGGCATGGCATGCTGCTGGCTTTGGCTTGGCTGCCTTGGCCTTGGCAGGGCATGCTGGTTGCCATGGCATGCTGGTGGCTTTTGCTTGGCTGCCTTGGCCTGGGCACGGCGTGCTGCTGGCCATGGCCTTGGCATGGCATGCTGCTGGCTTTGGCTTGGCTGCCTTGGCCTTGGCATGGCATGCTGCTGGCCATGGCCTTGGCATGGCATGCTGCTAGCTTTGGCTTGGCTGGCCATGGCCTTAGCATGGCATGCTGCTGGCCATGGCCTTGGCATGGCATGCCCTTGCCTCAAGCCTCTTTGAGGGTTGAACTCCTAAGTTGGGGATCCATTTACAAGGACTGATAGCCTGGCAGTGGAAACACACTCTTCAATCTAGCTGATCCTTTTTCCCCAAAACCAAAATTCAACAACATAGATTTTAGATAGAGCCAATTCACAGAGTCAAAGGCTTTTCAAAGTCAAGCTTAATAAGTACTTTCCTTCCTTTTGTTTGTTTTTCTCCACCCATGTAGCACCTCATTAGCAACTAACACACACCATCAATAATATTCTCCCCCCTAAAAATTGTTGTTTGAGATTCACTGATGATATGAGGCAACACAGCTTTCAACCTTCTAGTCAGAACCTTGGCCAAGATTTGTAAACAGATGCAATAAGGCTAATGGGTCTATAGTCTCCAAGACCCACAGGATTTTCCTTTTAGGAAATAAGTGAAATAAAGGAGCTATTTAATCCTCTCACCAGTTTGCTATGCATGTGAAATTCTTGAGAAAGTTACAGACATCACCCTTCATCAATTTCTAGAATTTTTTAAAACAAAACAATTAAATCCATCCGGGCCAGGAGCCTTGTTACCATCACAGTCCTTAACTGCACCTTAATTTCTTCCTCCGAAAAAACTCTGCTTCTAACGCCCCATAGTAAGAACTACTCTGAACTGACTTAAATGTTCAACCTAAAGTAGGTCTAGAAGCCCACTCCTCTAAGAAATGCTTCTTGAAATGCTCATAAACCTTTCTCTTAATTTGATCAGGATCTCACTACAGGAAATCGCACTTTTGCCAACTAAAAATTTGGTCAGCAAAAAGTCCATTTCTAGTCGGCAAAAGTTATCCACGACCAATGTTTTTGGGTCGCCAATTGTGGGTCGGCAAAAGTAATTAGCGACCAAAACTTTTTTTAGTCGGGAAAAAGTTGGATTTGCCAACTAATTTTTTGGTCGCTATAAATATATCATTACTACGACTAATCCATTTAGTCGCTAAAACACTTTAGTCGCGAAAGTGACATATTCCCGACCAAACATGTCAGTTGCCAATTGTCACATTCCCGACCAAACATGTTAGTTGCAAAAGTCACAATCCACAACCAATAGATTAGCCGCCAAAAGTCACATTCCACGACCAAACATGTTAGTTGCCAAAAGTAATGTTTGCGCGACTAAAAGTTTAGTTGGCAATAGACCTATTCGCGACCAAACTCTTTGGCTACCAAAATTAACAATTTTACCGACTAATTATTTAGTCGCCAAAATGTACCCTTTTGCCTACCAACATTTTGGTCGCCAACATCCAACAAAATAAACCTGCAATTGAAGACAAATATTCCATCTAATCCATTCAATATGATCTGTAATTAAAAAGAATCATTCATACCAACAAAGTATCTGAATCATGAACATTCAACAAATACATAAATCATCCAATCCTGAAGCTATTTAATAAAAGTTAGCAACTATTATAAGTTTCCATCCACAAGTAATTTCAAAGTACATATTCCTCCGATTAAAATTCCGATTCACATCCTGACTAGCAAAAAAATTTAAAACATAACAAGTACTTGTTATTATGTTTTAAATTTTTATCTATGCACATCTATCAAAAAATATAACTATTAGTGTACCCAAATATTTTCCATATATACCCATCCAAAAATATAACTACTAGTCTATCGAAATATTTTTCATACACATTTATCCAAAAATATATAATCCTTCCAAAACATGCTTATAATGCCAATTAGTCTTGTACAATTTAGCTTCGTGCACGAGTTCATCCATCCATACCAAAGAAAAAGAAAAAGAAAAAGAATGTCAAGAATTGAGCAATCATTAAACCTTGTTTGTCTAAAATGTGGTAAAACACTTAAATTTTTACTTTCAAACTGGAAGGATGGAGCTCCTCCCCAAAAGACCACATAGATGGGATTTGAGAATTAGTCACTACAAAACTAAATCTTTGTTTGGATGCTTCTAGTAAATTGTCCAATACTGTATATGATTATTCAGAACATGCAAACATGTTCCCTGCCATACCACACTATTACTTGACATCAAACCAACCATCATGTTTACATTGTGTAAGAATCTCAAAAACATCAGATACAACAATTTTTACAAGAAGAAAATTCTATCGTTCCCCTGCCATTTCATGCAAGTTAATTTTGTGATAAAGAAAAAAAATCTTAGAATGAGACCTCTAACTTCTCGAGAAGTCTACCCACCACTACTAAGGACATAAATCTTTTTGTTACATCATACGCATCACATTAGCTAGACATATGATAGTTTGACCCACCATTTAAATAAGCTTAGACTTCTTTTATTTTTGACAAAAGCATGGATGTTGGCATTAACCAGTCAAGAACACTTACAAGGAAAGGGCCACTAATTTTCTCACTCAAGTGCCCCCAAAGTCAATTAAATAGCACAACAGCCCATGCTTACCTACAATTTTTCAGAGTTTGCACGGCCAGTATGAATTTAAACGCTCTGTGGACCTCCAACATCTGTAAAAAAAAAAATTCAGTCAATTGCAATTTATACGATACACAATATTTAAATTTTCTTTAAAACTTTCCAAACAAAAAGTAATTGAACTTATTTTATAAAATGTTGAGAGCACAACACAATTCTAAAATGTTGAGAGCACAAATTCCATTTCTAAAATGTTGACTGCAAAAACAAACAAATTCCATTTATTATGAGGGGGAAATGTTTCAGCCTGTCGTTCATTTGACAAATGATTGTTTCATCCTCAAACCTAGGAAGCATGGATATAGATACAAGTATCATAATTCGTCAAAATCTAAGAAATTGGGATATAGGTACAACAAGGATACATCAATAATAAAATATATTTTTATTATTATAGAATTAAAATAGGGCAAATTACAACCCCAAGGGGTTGGGGCTAGTGGGAGCAGCTTGGGACCTGGGGGTATACTCCCTCCAGGTCTCAAGTTCAACTCTTACTAGGTGCTATCAAATCTTTGAGGCTACGCTCACAGGCTCTGCCCAAAATTTATTTGTTATTCGATTAGAAATTTTAAGAGTAGGATATAATTTCCAAAACTACCACAAGCAATTAGTATTTTAAGCAAACTTCAAAGGGAGTATTTGTAATTTTCCCATTAAAATAGCAATAATTTTGAATTATTATTTAATGTTAATATAGTTTTTTAAATCAATAAAATAGCTTGAATTTTCATTTAGCTAAAAATAATATTACTAAAATGATTCCAAAAATATCAAAACATCCATCACATGGCAACATAAAAAGGCAAGTTGAAAAGCACTCATGATAGCAGCAAAGGCTAAAAAGCACAGACACAGACATGTGACACGACATTGATAGGCTGACACAAAATTTTCAAAAAATGTACACATGACATGTAAGGGCCACGTGCACAATATATAATTTTATATATTTATTATATGTCATATATAAGGATACAGAATTATTATATGTCACATATAAGAATATTTAAGTAAAACATAATAATGTTTGAAGTCACAAGAAGAAAATTAGATATAAATTTATATTGTTTTATTTTATCATTGGATTCCAAATTATTTTATTTAAACTTGTAATGTGTTTCATGTGTATCTAAGAGTTAGGAAGTGTCCGATGACTATTGTGTCGTGTCGGTGACACGCTACCTTCTTAGAAATGCTTGTGCTTCTTAGAAAAAATGAATTGCCTTCAATTTTCATCATCCAAACAAAAACAAATGTTTTGCGTAACTTGGGTTGTCTCTCTCCCCCTTTGTATCTCTCACTCACGGATGCATTTTTCTATGTAACAACCGGAACTGAGTCCTTCATGCACATGCTAATTGAGGTAAATTAAATTGAGGATACATATCCATGCATATCCGACATGTACAACCTATTTCAAGTATCCATACTTTCAAGCCTCAAACTAAGATGATGCACTCGGTCTTATAATGGATTGTTAAATTATCATCAAATTTATCCAATCCAAGTAAATGGGCCGTATGTAAGAATCACAACATTTCAAATGGAACCATAAGAAGTTTGTTTTCCTTTTCTAACTAAAAATTGCAGTTCGAACATAAATAGTGGATCTTGCAGGCTAATAGACAGCCTTCATAGTCTCGTGACTTTGACGTGGAGAAATAAGATCACTATTAAGGACTATTATCTTGAACCAAGTTCTTTAAGCAAACCACTCAACTTGGCAAAATCATTTGTGGGCCGACAAATTAGAAGCTTGATAACCAAATCAATACAACACTCTTAAACCAACATTTATTTGAACACACAATTATCATCTTAAAAATATTACATTTGTTCACAAAGAGAAAACTCCCTCCGTCAATACTGTTTAGTGAGAGTCCATCAGAATCACCTTTGCTACAACTGATCTTTATAAGTCAACAAGCAAGCCAAGGGGCTATTTGAAGGGTGTCCACATGATTTGGACACAATGCAAACATTCCATCATTTCCACACTACATATTATGGATTATCTTTAGTTTTGGCCTCATCAAAAACTCCAATTGATGAGACTGCAAAAAATCATAGGCCATTCACCAATTTGGAAATTCAACACCAAATGAACTCTTTTATATGGATGGCAATAACCCCCCCCCCCCCCCCAAAAAAAAAAAAAAAAAAAAAAAAAAAAAAAAAAAAAAAACAGCATACATAGTCTCACCTCTACATGTAGATAGGTTGTTTCTGAGTTTGTGTTCTTGTGTATTTGTTCCTTCTACTTAATTAGTACCAGGGACATAAAATTTGGAGTGGAAGGATTGAGTAGCCTCTGATAATCCTAATGATTTATTTACATCACCATTTAGTTGTTGATTTTAGATCTAGTGGCCCATAATGACTTTAACAAGTCCTCAAATGGAGGAGTTTTGAGTTCTTCAATTGATGTTGGGCTTGGTAAATTAAATGGCTGCTTCTGTGGTGCTGATGGTGAGGGTTGATCATCCACCTGGTTAATAGAAACACAATAACGTTTCAGCTAGAGACAAAATCATATTCTACGAAACAAGGACACGGACATGGATACATGACAAACGATTTCCAAAAAAATAAGAACAAGGACATGGTGATAATATGGAAAAAAAAATTTGTCCATAAACAACCAAATTTAATAAAAATTAACACCAATTTAAAATTTAAAAAATAAATAACACCTGAAGTTAGACTATGTTGTATGAGCCTTTAGAGATCCTTAGAAGGCAATCTTTGAACTTCACACAATTGAGTATATGTAGATCAGTGTGTGACATTTTGTATATAAAGACATGGTATGCTGCCTTGTCCATGTCCCATAAGTGTCTGACATAACTGTGTCACCTATTTTGAAGCGTCGGTGTCTCATAGATCATGTTAGACTCTCACAACAAAAACTGTATTTCACTAGTGCAAAAACCTTGAATTGTGATGCACTTACCCTGTATTCATTAACTAGAGATTTCTCTGCATTTTGTATGATTTCAATGGTTCCCTCACGACAAGTCGCAATCAAGGAATTGATTTTCTTGCTTGCATCTTGATCAAGTTTCAGTAAATCTGCAAGAAAATCATTCAGAAAATAATTTTATCTGAGTGAAAGATCAATTTGTATGAAGCAATGGAAACTTACCCTTAATGGAGGAAAGAAAACTCTTGTTTGTTGCAATTGCTTCTTCCATTGTTGACAAGGCAACAGAAGAAAACCGAGCACGGATCACTTGATTGGCTTCCACTCCACCCCTAAGTAAACAAACCAAGGGACATTTGACAATACAATTCAATTTCTTTTATTAAAAAAAATATATCAATTTCACAGGATGAACTCACTTGACAATGGAGTTCATAGAATCGACATTTCTTCTCTGAAGACTAAGAAGGGAGTCTTTAGCATTCCTCCAATGTTCAGCAACCATATTTGCCTTTTCCATGCTACAAAATTCATCAGAGAAAGATAACAAAGATTCAATAGTATGATATATAAAAATTAGATTTACAAAAAAAAAAAAAAAAAAAGAAAGTAGAAATGGGTACACATTATAAAATCAATTTCAATAGTCATAGTGTCATGAAATTGATCATACCAATGTCTAAGGCCTTCTTCTAGGCCATCATTCACGCTTTCCACTACATTACTGTCCTCAATATATTGGGCATCAATCTTTTGCGTGTAAGTTTCCCATTCTTCTTGGACAGAATTAGTCGAATCTTGGATGTTAGACATTTCCTGATGTAGATTGTTGATTCTATTGGCCGCACTCCCTCGAAAGCCATCAACTTCTGTTTGAACCTAAACAACCAGATTGACAGAGATTCATAGAATCAACAAAGATTTAAGCCCACCCTCCTCTGAAAAAAGCTACACAAATCGCGAGTCAAAGGGTAATTATGCGGTCAAAAAAGGTAAGTTATGATAAGGTTAAAACACAAAGGGAAAGAGAATGAATTCGCTAAACGGGAACCAAAGCATATCTTTCACATTAAGTTGTGTGTGTGTGAGAGAGGTTGAAAGAGATAAATTGAGATGAAGTTTTAAATATATTGCCGATTAATTGGACTGCCTACCAGCTTTATTTTCCTAGCAGTTGAAGTAGCTAACATCTATGCCACTTTATCCAATAGTTGCCTTTCTTCGTTAACAGCATACTCCTCGAGCTTCTTTTCAAGTCCATAGAGTTCCTGGTTATTC
The DNA here is from genome assembly GCA_030407325.1 of Camellia japonica. NCBI lineage: Eukaryota > Viridiplantae > Streptophyta > Magnoliopsida > Ericales > Theaceae > Camellia > Camellia japonica. The sequence continues at coordinate 183,620,343 of JAPPVO010000016.1, forward strand.
ACTGTGCGTGCTTCTTCCATTAAAAGTGTCAATTTTGAAAATTGCAAGCTTAAACTCTCAAAGAAATTCAGTATAGTACTGGAAATCAATCGAGTCATCTGCAATGTTCTGGAGTGAGCCTGATGTCACAAAGTGTCAAACATAATTTCGAAAAGTGATTAACTTTTAGTGAAAGAAAAGGATTCTGATTGATGACAAATATAAGAACACACCTCAATCTGGTGTTGTGCAAAGATAGCAATCTTTTCCTCTTGATTATTGAGGTTATTATTGATTAAACGATCTGCCTCTAAGCAATATTTCTAAAAAGCTAGGAAGAATGAAATGCCACTATGAGAAGATGACAAAATCATGGAAGACTCGGTCGAGAAATAATATTCACATTCATGAGGGAAGTTGAATGATTTGATATTTCCAAGTTTGGATTATCAAAAGCTAAGTGTATTTTTTGTCAAGTTCTCCTGCTAAATCATCCAAATGTCATACACTAGAACTATACATGGATTTAAGCCCTCTGAGCTGTGCTTTAAGTTGTTCAGTAGCCTAAATATACATTAAAAGAACAGTATGAGTTCCAAATCCTCCATGTGTTTGCTTCAAGCATTGCTGAAATCACTGATAAAAGAAAAATGAGTTCTTATTTGTAACCAAATAATTTATATTTTACCGTGGCCTTTGTAGATACAAACAATTGTGTGTCTTCTTCTATTACTTTCAGTTGCAGTCCTTGTTCTGTTACAGAAGCAGCGACAGTTTCATGTACAACTTCAAGCTGCTGATCTAGTTGAGCGCGAAAGTTCTGGATTAGAACTCTGTTCCTGTCTTCCACTTTACTTTTGTGATCTGTTCACAAATCATAATTGGCAATGTCAATGAATCAATTTTTTTGACAACGTGACCTTCTAAAAATTTTTAAAAAATAAATACAAACCAATGTCTGCGAGAAAGTTGGATACCTCTGATGCTGCATTCCCCAGCTCAGCATGAAGCTCAAATGCTTTTTCAGTCATCGCTTTCTCTAACAAAAATATAAAATTTAAAAATTTAAAAATCATTGATGCTCTAAGTTATTTTCAAAACATTTCTCTCCAGGAAAGTGAAGTTTTTTTAGAATTATCATAGTAGAATGCCGACACTATATTTTCATAAGAAAATATTCGCCAAAAAATATTACAGAACTCTTGCTTACCGGATCCTAGTAGATTAAAAATCAGGTAGTCCTTTTCTTTAATTTTTTCATTTGATTGGCTATAACTTTCTTCTAGATCAAGCATTGCTTGTCTGGTTTGTTCAAATCCTCTTTGCAACTGAAAGCATAATACAAGTAATTTAGTCCCTTCCCTTGTAGAAAAGCACTGTAATTGTACAGAAATTATCTAAGAATGTTGAATGATGATCAAATTATATAATACCTGAGTAATTTCAAGTTTTTCGCTTAGTTCTTCAACTAACTGTTGCTGATTAATGTAAAGCTCCTGAAGCTCCATTAGTTGCTGCGGCATATAAATTTATCAACATACTACTGAGATTTGTGACTTAAAAAGAGTAAAGTCCTGAAAAAAATTATACTTACCTTGTTTTTAAAACCTGAATCAACTTCCATGCACTCTATTTTCTGAGCCATTGCCTGTACAGATAGATCAAGGATTAATAGAATGTTTTGCTTTCATATTAAAGAAAACAAACATTATCTAACAGCTAATGGGTTGTGATCTAAACCTTCTCAGCAGCTTCTTCATTCATGTAATGGTCCCGTGGAATGTAGATGCCATTCTTCTCCCTTGTAGTATGTAACTCTGGTGACATATCCGTCCCATGTTAGATTCTATGGAGTTAATTTTTTGCACCATGTCATTTTGTAGATATTAAAATACTAATCTTGTAATATTTGAATGGGGGAAGTGCTCAAAAACCTTGCTTAAGACGGTCTATCTCTGTGTACAGATCTTTGATCAGCTTAGACTTTATCACCTTTTGATTTACCTAAAAGTAGTAGTGAGCTGAAATTATTATTGAGGGTAAAAACTAAAAAGAAGAGTTTGTCGAAAGATTGGTGAGGAAATGATTACTAACTTCTGGTCTGTTTTTGATGGTTTTGGCACAGTATGCATAATCTAGAGTGCTGAGTGTTTCTTCCAAACAGTGGATAGATGGTGATATTGTAGCGATTATGCACGTCTTTGTTTTTCCTCCTAATGAATCTCTCAATAACCTTGTTAATTTGCTACCCCTGGAATTCCAAAATCAAATCCTTCAACAGTTCATCATGCATTCTAGATATAGCATTATATCACGTATTAATTCATGAACTATTTTACTAACTAGAATTCATACCGGTACAGAACATGTACAGAGTGATCAACTAGGGCATTAATGACACGACCAAGTGTAAGCAATCTTTTATTGATCTCCCCAGCTTCCCTTGCTCTTTCCTACGTTGAAAATTTCTCGAGTGTCAAGCCCTTTCATGTTACATTTACTCGTTTGAGAGCACTAGAAAGGCAAAAGATTAAGGGCAATATTGTGAAGCAGATACTAGAATCAACTAGCAAATCACCAAAAAAGCAAGCAAAAGATTAAGTGGCATATTGTGTAGCAGATACTTGGAATTAGGTAGCAAAAACACTAGAAAAGCAACAATATGTGATGCAGTGTGGTTAGATAGGAAGTTCACAGAGCAATTTGACTGAGTGATGGCTATCGGTGAATGACACTGGATTTCGGAGAAATTCCATTGTTTTGGCCTTCAAATTTGGAAATTTACTACTTTTGAAAATATTTGACTAGCTGATTTAGAACTTTAGTCAAATCTGCTTTGATCAGAATTTTTCCAAGAAATCTCTTTTCTATTCTAGATTCAAAAATTGAGCTCAACTCAAATTTTCTATTTTGATAACTTGTTGAATATCTGTAATCATGGTGTGATTGGTGAGTAGTTACTGTAATTGTGGATTGGATTATGGAGTGGCTAGTAAGCCATTAAAACTAGTCAATTATTGACCAAGTTTGATAAAAATATATTTCCTTGTTTTTGCGTTCATTCAATATGCTCCTCTGTATCAACATGCCTACACAGCATTCTCCTAACCACATTTAGCAAAAACAATAACAAAAAACTAGATATACCTCTCTTGCACCAGAGCGTAATATATTCTCCGCACCAGCAAGATCGACAAGATTCAGTTTTCCACACTTGATCAGCTCAATTCCCTCTATACTACAACTACACTCCTTAGTATGAGTTGTAATCGAAAATATTGAGTGAGAGTGGTTACTTTGTTTGTTCAAAAGAGTATCTGCAGTATGCTTCCTTCCCGAACCTTCCTCTAAGATTTTGTAAATTTCATCTGCAGTGCGCACTACTCGCTCTTCTAGGCCTCTCACGAAAATCGCTCCCTTGCCTTGGCTTCCTTGACTTGTCATCAAAGGATTTTGAGACTTCATCAGGGACCAGAAGATCAGTTATTTCCTCATTGTAGAGCTCTAGAAATGTAACTTTCATGCTATATTTGGTATTTTGAGATTCAAGAGCATCAAAAATTTGTTGGACCGCCCTTGGAATCATGCCTACATCTTTGTGAAATTCTCCGCTCTACAATCAAGGAAAGAAAAAGCAAGCTACATAGAAAGATAATTGATGAATCCATCGACAACACCTGAATGTGGCACTATTAAACACGTGGCAATAATGGGGGGAAAAAATAAACAACCTTTTGCTTTCTTCCTTCTCTCTCCATGGTGGAAGTTTTCCCCGTTCCTGTCTGACCATACGCGAAGATAGTGCAATTATAGCCCTCGAGAGCTTCATTGACTATCGGAGCAATGGCTTGTTCATACAAGTCCTTCTGTTGGGATTTTGGACCTAATATCTGAAACAAGTTTCAAAAATATAACTATTAGAAACAAAATTCAATCCTTCAAAACTCAAACAAAAGCAAAATCAAGAACTCACTTTATCAAACACAAAGGATTTGTCTAAGTGCTTATTAGCTGCATTTTGAATAACAGACACTTCATGCTTATGCTCGTTACAAGAAATTGCCACTGGCATTTTTCCCTCTTTTCATCTTCACTCAATGGCCTAGAACACAAAATCATCAATATGATATAATAAAGCATCTAAATTTATAAATATATATGTGCTAAAATTGAATATTTTGCACCTGCACGTTGATACTGTTATCTTTATCAATCTTGATTGAGCTTCCATCTGATGATCCTGAATCTTTATTGGACTTATCACGAGACCATAAAGTATTACACAATGATAGGGGTGAAAAACCTAAGTGATTCCTGATTCGGACCAGACCTAATTGCAACAATTCCCAAACAATTAAAACTAACAATTTAAATCATCTAGCACATACGAAAGTTATTTAGATTGTTGCTTCAAAATCAATAAATTGACACAACTAATTTTTACATGGAAAAACCACAATTGGAGCACCTCCAATTGTGATTAAAAAACCACGGGCGAAATGCCACTGATCAATCCACTATGAAAGAAAGAAAGAATACAAATTTACCAAACAAATTACCCAACCTTTATCAATTTGTCTTCAACAATCTGTATCTCTTTCGCCACTTCCTTCATCTTGGAATTAATCAGCTTGATGTTGAATCCACAACATCCATGTCGAGTCAATGACCACGCACAACTTCGAACTCCTTCGAATACTCCACGCTTGAATCTCCAGAATCCACCGAAGACAAACTTCTCTTGTATTAATAAAATCAAACCCACAACCCTTTGATTTAACTCTCTTGATCCATGGACAAACTCACAAAGAAATCAAAGGAAAACTAGCACATAACCTCTATAAGAAAACCCTAAAAACCCAAAAAGAATAACTGGAAGTCGTACCCTAAATTCTAACTGAAACGCAGCTTTATAGCAACTAGAGCCGCGATGGTCGCTTGAGCGAAGGATCTCTCGCTTGAGCGATGAATCTAATACGCGTGTATTACTTAAGTGCCTTCGCTCGAGCCACCGAAAGGTTCGCTTGAGTGCACAAATTCCTTTCCAGTATTTTTGCAGATAGAGAAAACTACTGGGAGCTAAGTTTCGTCACTCGAGCCAGGAATCCTTCACTCGAGCGAGAAAGGCAAATTACCAGGAAACTTACAACTCGATAAACTATGCTAGTTCGCGAAATTGGCAAGACTATGGGACCTAACAAGGGGGATTAAACTCCCCTTCTTCTGTTGATGTGCCTTTGAATTGTCCATAAATTATGTATTTCTATCCCTAAAAAGTTAAACAAAAATAAGAACTAAAATAACTTGAAATAAAAGAACCCAATTCATGATTCAGATTTCCAAACAAACAAACAAGATAATCAAAATGAATCTAAAAAAAGATTGCAATTGAGAAGGAGCACATACAAAGTAATTGCAAGACTTGATCATCAAGAAAATTAAAGAAATTAATGAAGTTTTGTTTTATATGAATATAGAACAATAAAAAGATTAATGAAAGCTGATATAATTTAGTGTTTATGTGATGGCCAGCCAGTTGAGTCGAAGAAGAGTACACGCATAGTGGTGAAAGGTACAAGAAAAAGACGCAACTGACGATGAATTCTAGAGAGAGAGAGAGTGAGAGAGAGAGAGAGAGTTGTAGAGGGAAAGAGAAACATGTGATAAGAGCAATGCAATTACTCTTGAAATCAAGATGAGCTTTTATGACAGTTTTATGATCCTTAACATTGTTATGTTCGACCATTTCAAGAATTAAATTTGAAAATAGAACCACAATTGAGGCCCAATTTGAGAGGGTTAAAAGTCAAAACTCAGATTTTAATTCATTTTGACTCATATTACTTTTTACACCTTTTTTTTTTTTTAAGCAAAAAAAAGTCAAAAAATTAGTTTTTAACCATCTTCCCAAATCCCTCCTGACAAATTAAGGTTTACACAAATTTAGGATAAAATTAATGTTTAGGTATGAAATATTTTAGGGCAATTGAGTCAAAACTCCTCCATTGGACCCTTGTTTGTTGAAAATGACAGCCTACTTTATTTTTCTTCATAAACCCTTTAAGGAGAAAATATATTATTGAGTAAGGACAAAGCAAAATATTTTTTTCTTTCTTTCTTGGACAATATTGCCGGAGTAACATATTACTGTCAAATAGAGTAATTGTCAAACAGAGTAACATGTTACTGTGAGACAGAGTAAATTACTGTTTACATCAATTTCAACGGTAAAAAAATATTTTTTAAAAAAAATTCATAATCAACATAGATCTTATTTGATTGATTATGATGAGAGAATTCTAAAAATATTAATTTTTTTTAAAACCAATATCTACATCAAAAATTATATTATTTTAAAGTTTAATATTTTGATAATAGTGATATTTATTAGATTTTTCAAGAAAAACTTTTTGTGATTATCTTTAATGCATTAAAATTTTAGTTCTTTGCGTGTCAATTGGGTAAGAGGTACAACTACTTTGAAAAACCCTTCACAAACCTTCTGTAGTACCCAGCTAAGTCCATGAAACTATGAACTTCTGTTACATTTGTTGGTGTAGGCCAATTTACAATTGCCTCTATCTTCTATGGGTCTACCGAAATCCCATCTTTGTTAATGACATGCCCTAAGAAAACAACTTCATCCAACCAAAACTCGCATTTCTTTAATTTCACAAATAATTTCTTTTCTCTGAGTGTTTGCAAGACGGTTCTCAGATACTGTTCATGTTCAAGTCTACTCTTTGAATATATTAGAGTATCATCAATAAAAATCACAACAAATTTATCAAGGTAAGGCTTAAAAATTCGATTCATAAGATTCATAAATGTTGTAGGGGCATTAGTTACTCCAAATGACATAACAAGAAATTCATAATGACCATACCTTATCTGGAATGCAGTTTTCTCAACATCTTCTGCTTTTACTTTCAGTTTGTGGTACTCAGACCTCAAATCAATTTTGGAAAATACTTGTGATCCCTGCAACTGATCAAATAAGTTGTCAATATGAGGTAAAGGGTATTTATTTTTTGTCGTTACCTTGTTTAGTTCACAATAATCAATACACAAACGCAAGATTCCATCTTTCTTTTTCACAAATAACATCAGTGCACCCCATGGTGAAGTACTTGATCGGATAAAGCCTTTGTCAAATAAGTCTTGCAATTGTTCTTTGAGTTCTTTCATTTCAGCAGTAGACATTTTGTAGAGGGTTTTTGAGATAGGCTGAGTGCCTAGTACAATATCAATAATAAACTCTATCTCCCTGTCAACCAATTCCCCTGGTAATTCATCTAGAAATATATCTGGAAACTCTCTAACAATAAGGATACTGTTCAATTCAACATTCATAGATTGTTTAGACAATGCGCTACACAAGTAACCCTGGCACATTTTCTTGATCAATTTACATGCTTTCATTGCAGATATCAAATAAGAAGAAGGCACTACCCCATTACCCACAAGCACAATTTCTTCCTGCCCTGGTGGTCTAAATACAACTTGTTTCGTTACACAATCGATGGTGGCACAGTATTTAGATAATTAGTCCATACCCAGAATTACATCAAAATGTCTATAGTCCAATGGTAACAAATCTACATACAAGATAGCACTCCCAATTCGTATATCACAAAATCGACATACAAATGTACACAACACAGATTCTCCGGATGGAGCAGATACACGTAACAAATATGGCAATGATTTTAGAGATCTACTCAATCTAGATGCAAATGCATAAGTTACAAAGGAGTGTGTTAATCCGGAGTCAATTAACACAAAGGCATCCTGATTACATATAGAGATAGTACCTAAACGACAGCTTTTGCGTTCCGTGTATCGCTCGGAATGAGCGCAAAGATCTTCTCTTACCTTATGGTGTCTCTGGTAGTAATAGGCCCCATAGTGTTTCCCGATTTTGGGATTGATGCAGTTGAGCTAGCAGCTAACTTCCTACTATTTTGATTACAATCCCTGGCCATATGTCATGTTTTACCACACTTAAAGTAGGCCCCTGAAACATGATAGCAAACCCCGCGATGTCTTTTACCACATTGGTTGCACATTGGAGATGTATCTCTGGAAGAATTTGAACTGCTTGAGGAGCTCATATTCTGTTTCTTTGAAAGTCTTTTCTTTGAAAAGAAGCCCTGCCTTTTACTTTTCCAATCAATTGATGATTTACTCTGCCTGGCTATGTTGGCTTCTGAGATTATGGCCCGATCTAGCACATCAATATAGGTTTCTAGCTTTAGTACATTCACCTTCTCTAAAATATCGTCTTGAAGACCACCCTCAAACTTTCTCGCTTTCTTATAGTCAATGTCAACCATGTGCAACGCAAATCTAGCCAATTTAGTAAACTTGGCCTCATACTCAGCCACTGTCATGTTGCCTTGCTTAAGTTCCATGAACTCTGACACTTTCCTGTTACGAACACATTGTGGGAAATATTTATCGTAGAAAATTTCCAAGAATTGTGCCCAGCTAATATCTTTATTGCTTTCATGCATCAACATCCACCACCTTCTCACTTCATCTTCTAGTGTAAAGGTGGCTAGCAACACCTTCTGTGTTTCTAGACAAGGAAACACTTCAAACAACATCTCTATGCCAAGGACCCATGCTTCAGCCTTCACTAGATCCAATCCTCCATGGAACTGTGGTGGTTTCATTTTCTTAAACTCTTTGGTGAGAGCTATGATTCGATCATCGTTTTGCAAGTCATGTACAAGCTGTACCAGAGGTGGAGGCGAAGGGTGTGGCTGTTGCCACTGTTGCTGCCACTATTGTTGTTGCCTCAATGTTTCTACCATGTCCTATATTAATCTTTCCATCCTATCCATTTTGGCAGTAGAGGACTCCTCTAATTCATCAGCTCTTGTTTTCACCATTATCTGATTAAGCTTGCATTATTCTTCATACAAAATGTACACAAATAGGCATATACAAGTAGACAACAATTCTCATGTCACATAATCATTCATTTCAAACATTTAAGCATGTTCTCGATGCACTCCATTACATACTCATCATATGAATGCATCCTAGATCTTTTCTAGACACTCTATTGCTCATTTGGACAAGTGTATGAGTTATCAACTTGTGCTATGATACCACTCTGTCATGACCCAAACCCGCCCTTATGGATTAAGGTCATAACTGACCAATAATCATGAGATTACTTACGGTCTCAAACCTGATTAAACATGACTCAATAGAAATAAAGAGGCCAAAGCGGAAGCAGACTTAAAAATTTTGTCCAATGAGCTATGCTTATGTGGTATAGCAAAATTATTTCAAAAGCATTCCATAATAGCTCACACGTATAGATGGAATTAACATCTTGTACATCCAGGAACTTTCAGACATACAGTCAGCCAAACACAAAGTTTATATACATAGGTGATTCAACGTAATCACCCAAATGGCAAAAAGAGTCAAACAAAAGAACAAAAACAAAGTCTCGTGCATAAAACGTTTGGGCTGACTTCACAAAACTTGGATTTCTTTCACACTCTTCACTGTGGCTGGGTTTGGACATCTCCTTGCTTACCTACATACATATAAATAAGAGTGAGCGAAAGCCCAATGAATAATACCAAAGTAAAGGGGTTATATGAATGAAATTATTTAATAAGTAATGTCCTTGTGTAGACCGCCCGAACTTCTTCCGCGCGCCCCCCTTCAGAGAGGGCGCGAATTTGGGTTCATAGCTACTACAATTCGGACTCCTGTTGCGGTTCTGAATCTAATCTCACAAAGTGCAATGTGAGACTGATAAACACCAAAGAGTCCAAATCTGGCAATTGGTTTTGGAAAATCAATTTTGAATGAAAAAGCGCCAAACATGGACTGCTTTGCCAGATTACAGAGTCGCCACCTAAATATTTTGTTTTTGAGAAATTTAGGAAACCCTGACTCATGCCAAAGGCCACTTGTCCGTCATCACCAAAGTTGCCTCAGCTCGAGAACTTGGGTACGAGAAGGGAAGGTCCTGAAATGAGCACCCCTGCTCGCCCGATCAAATATCAGCCTCTACTAACATGATATGTTGTCTTTGAAAACACATGTGTTCTTATTCTGATTATTAGCTAACTTACTATGTAATGCGCACAACACACAAGTATAGACTAAATCACTCAATTTGGAACAAAACATCTCATGTTTGTTTTCGAAAATGGTTTGAATGTGCTACTCGCAAGTAGGCTAAATCGCGGATTTGCTACCCTCAAGTGGGCTTAAAACAACATGATTTTGCCACTCCGCAAAGTGGGCTTAAAACACTCATTTTGATGAATTGTCCCAATTCAAGCAATGAAGCCTTCATCCACAGGTATTCATGCAGTTATAGCAGTTAAGCAAATAGTCTCATGGCAAGCATGCTAACATGGTAACATACACATCTCATGTAGTGATGCTAAAGCATAAACACTTACAGTGTACTCCGAGCCAAAACAAAAACTAGTTAGTAATCATGCATGATCCTAGCTATGTTAAGATGTCTAATGCAACACATGCAATGATACAACTAAAATAGGCTCCGCTATTCTAAGATGGCATATGAATGCAACATTCGATAACATACTTTGAAATACGTATTCAAGTAAGTATTGAAATTCAATGCAGTTTGAATGATGCACCGAGCCCAGTGCATGCAATACGAATGAATGATGTACGCATGCAAAGTATAAGGTATGCTAATCAAAATGTGCCCTAAAACTAACCATCAAAAACTGATAAGTAAAAGGGAGAAAGAAATGGGGGTTGGAAGACATGCACACACACACGCACACTTATTACAACATTTGCCCTCTCGACGGAAGGTCCGAATGAAATGAAAGCTAACTAGCTACACTAATTAAGCTAACTATTACAAATCACAACTAATTAACTAATTAGTTAACTAATTACAAACACAAATAAATAGCTAAACGCATTAACTATTTAAGTACAGAATCAACAAGTTAACCATCTAAGCAAAGCAGTTAAAAGGAGCCTCGGGGCGAGGAATGCATGCATGCTCGGTTGCTTCTTCCCGAAATCCCGTCGCCTTGCCACCGGTTGCCTCTGTTTGCATTCGCCTTGATCCCGAACACTGAACCAATTCCCAGACTGCTTCTGCTCTAGAACCAGAATCACTTTGAACCATCTTCAAGCTGGTGGACTGTCGGCCACCAGGGGAGGCTATAGGCCACTTAAGGAGGCTGGTCGGCCACTTCCTCTGGTCGGTCGGCCAGTTGCTTCTGCATACTCCAGTTTTGCTACAAATAGAGTACAAAAGGGCAAGGCAAGGCATTTGCAGGGTATGTGTGTACAACCACCCTTCTTATCATTTCTCAAGCTCAAAGGAGCGCGGTACTTGACTCTCGGGCCACCAACTGAGCATCGCAATGCACGATGGCCGAGAAGCCAAGTTTGTACAAGTTAATGAATGCACAAGTAACACACAAGACTCAAGAGGCCTCCACCCTATCATGCACAATCAAGGGGGGCGGCGACCAAGAAATGAGTCGCGTTTCATCACTTCAAGTATGAAACGCCCCTCGTTTCTCATGTTTGGATTAACGTTCGATCCAAACACAATGTAATGCAAACAACGCATGCTCATCTTTCAATGCTAAGGTGGCATGCACAAGGCTCTATCATGCAAGCAATGCGTGCCTAGCATGTTTAAAGGCTAAGGCATCAAAACTAGTGAAGTGTATTACACATGAGGCATGCATTATCAATCCCAAATGGTCAAACCAACTATGGACAGACCTACATCATGCCAAAACAGTGGGACAATCATGCAAAAAATGAAACACCAAAAGCTATAACAACATGCTCATACATTGGCTCGCAAGCTAGGCATTAAACACAACTCTCAAACACAATGAAGAAGTGATAAACAAGAGAGTATGGCAGAAATGTAGGCACTAAAATTGCATACCAAATGGTGCTGTAACATGCAAACAACACAAACATAGCATGTTAGGGTCCTTAAGCATTGAAATGAATGAAGGACACAACACAAGGGCTATGCAATACCATGCACAAACAACCAAACCAGCCCAAAATAGAGCTATATCATGGCAAATCAGTGGCAAAAACATGCTCAAACTAAGGCTCAAAAGAGCAGAAAATCATGCTCCTTTGGTAACTCGCAAATAAGGCACAAAGGCACAACTCTCAAAAGCTCTCAAGGAGTGAAAAAAGTGAGAACATGACACATGTATATGCTCTGAAATTACATGCTAAATGATGCCAAAACATGCAACCATCACAAATATAGCATGCTAAGGTGCGCAAAACTCAAGACTAGCTAAGGCACTTGCACCATAGCCATATCAAGCAAGCCCCAAAGGACCAAGATCACTCAAAACAGTCCTAAGGCAGGTCAAAACAATGCTAGAAACATGATGGAGTGTAGCCAAAACAAACTAGAATGGTAAGCCAAAACACTAAGCATGCAAGGTTAATGAGTGGGATTACACTACAAGTACCAAAACCAAGCAAGAGGTGACTCCATCAACCAAAATCAAAGTTGTATCATGGCAAAATAAGACCAAAAACATGCTGAGATGATAGCCCAAAAGCTTAGGCAAGCATGCATACAAATTAGCCCATGATCAAGACATAAGGCACAACTCTCCAAAAGCATTGAAAGAGTGAAACATTTGAGAGTATGACTACACTACATACACTGAAATCATGTGAGAAATGAGGCCAAAGCATGCACACAACTCAAGTAAAGCATGCTGGAGACTTTAAAACTCAAAGCTAGTGAGCAAGATTGCACTATGGCTATACAAAGCAAGTCCCACATGATCAAGACCACTCAAAACAAAGTTCAAGCATGCTAAAATATGAGCAAAAACATGCTAAAACAAAGCTAAAACAAGCTAGAATTAGAGGCATAAAGCATGATGCATGTTAAGCCTACAAGGAGGATTGCACTACAAGTACAAAAACCAAGCAAAAGGTGACCCCACCAACTAAAATCAAAGTTAAAGCATGTCAAAATAACACCAAAAACATGCTGGAGTGAAGCCAATACATGCTAGAATAACAAGCTAACTCATGAAGCATGTTAGGCTAGTGAACAAGATTACACTACAAGTGTATGAAGCATGCATAAGGTGACTCAACTAAGCCAAAACAGAGCTATAACATACTAAAATAAGACCAAAAATAGGCTGAGATCAAGCCAACACATGCTAGAAAAATATGCTCAAGTATAAGGCCAACAAGACATAGAACCAAGAAGCAAGGAGGGGAGGCCACCCCCTCCTACCTTAGACCTTAGAACATGGTTTCTACCATTGAAATTTCTCTGAGTTTCAGTGGTAGAAAGGCCAAACAAAGGGTGCCTCTAAAGCTTTAAAAGATGGCACCAAGCTTAAGCAAACAAGGCACACAAGAGGGTAGAACACCCTTAACACCAAAGAGGCCTCAAACAACCATTTTAAGCACTTAAAAACAGAACTTTTTTCAGTTGGGAGGTAAGCCTAAAACAGCATGCAAAGAGGGCCAAACTAATGTACAAAAACAAGCTTAAAAGGGGTAATTCCTTACCCTTGAAGCACAGCAACAAACCAGCAACTTTTCTGAGCCAAAAACAACTTTGAGACCTCAAATATGACTTCCAAGCACCTTAGCTTCAAGGTAGAGGTGTTTGGCTAAGAGTCTCTTTGCAAAAAAAGTGAAGAAAGCTCACTTTCAAGCACTAAAAGGGAAGAGAGAGAGGATTCTAGAGAGAGAGGGGGGAAAATTTGCTTCTTCAAATTCTGAACCCTCCATAAAGGGGAAGCACCTCCCCTTATATAAGCAAAGCAAAGAGAAGCTTGCTTAACAAGCTTAGAGCTTGCTTGAATCCCTCCATACACGTGTATGGAGGATGCATTCAGTGGCCAACAACTGGCACAACTGGCACTAAAAATATCTACAAAAATAGAAAAAAGGTTGTAGGCCACTTCAAGTGGCCGACCGGGCACTTCAACTAGCCTACAGGCCACCAAAAGTGGCCTACAAGAGAGAAAAGTGGCCTACAACCACCAAAAGTGGCCAACAGGCCCTACCCTCCTTCTAGGCAAAGGTTAACAAGGTATGGTCCAAAAACAAACCAAAAGGAAGGGATCCAAGAGGCCCCGAGACAAGGCGCTCAGCTGAAAGCTCCCGAAACTAGCCTACCGGCCACTGCAAGTGGCCTACAAGGGGGAAAAGTAGCCTACAGCTACAAAAAGTGGCCTACAGGCCTCTCTCTCCCTCCAGGCAAAGGCACCAAGGCATGGTCCAAAAACAAGGCCAAAAAGAAGAGAGTTAAGAGGCCCCGAGACAAGGCGCTTAGCCAAAAAACCCCGAAAACTCATAACGAACACAAACATGCGTAATCACCAAGTGCACAAACGATGACATCAAAGTCTTGAGGTCGGTCAAAAATGGGGTGTCTACACCATATTAAACACATTGAACGGCCTTAGGCCAATTCATATTCTTATCAAATATGTCAAATGACCTCAAGCCTAAACATATCAAACGGCCTCTGGCCCATCATATCAAACGGCCTTAAGCCCAATTCCTTCATATCAAACAGCCTCGGGCCCAATCCATTCATGTCAAACGGCCTCGGGCCCAATTCATTCATGTCAAATGGCCTCTAGCCCAATCATATCAAACAACCTCGGGCCCATTAATTTCACATTCATATTATACTTGCAATCGTAATCATATTCATAGTCAAACGGCCTTAGGCCCAATGCATTTGCATTCAAACAGCCTTAGGCCCAATCATATTCTTATCAAATACATCAAATGACCTCAGGCCCAAGTATGACAAACGGTCTCGGGCCCAGTTAAATTATATCAGATGGCCTTGGGCCCAATTCATGTTCTTTATAGACCTTATACAATAAATTGGAATATAGAATACTCATTCATAATTCAATCCAACAAATCCATAGAGCTTATACGGAAGTAACAATTGGAAAGTAACATACTTGAAAATATTTTTACTAAGATATTACTCACAGTGTTCCGTCGATGGATTTGCCCTTGCGCTTGACCCTAGACATTTCATAATACATTGGGTCACAAGCAATTCAATCCGTTCTTAACTTGTTTATTTCTCTTAGGCCTCTTTCTTAATCCTTTAATTCATTTACAATGCTCAATGCATGCCTAAGAGTGCTTAGAAATGAAAGAGAATGGAAAATGGAACATGAAATAACTTTTCAAAATTTCTGAAATAGGCCCTTCGCTCCAGCGCAGCTTTGGTCGCCCGAGCGGTCTGCAAAACTCTATAAAAGTACTAGGTGCATGAATTTTACGCTTGAGCGAGACTCTTGTTGCTGGAGTGAGTAGTCTTGCAAAACAGGGTTCGCTCAAGCACACACTTTATCGCTCAAGCTACTGTGCAAGTCTCTGCAAAACTTCTAGGAGCTTGATTTTTACACTCGAGCGAGGCTTTCTTCGCTCGAGCGGACAGGTCGAATTCTAGAATTTCCAGAATTTTGTTTAACGCTCAAAACACACTTCCAAAGGCTCAAAGCTTGCAAATTTGGTACAAAATCTTGGAAAAACATAGTATAACATAAAACTTAGGTAATTTGAAGCCAATTGTCCAAAATTATGATCCATTTCTCAAATCATCTCAAATTCTTCTTGCCAAATTCAAAACTCATGCAATCAAGCTTCATGCCTTCATGAATCATGCATGCATGTAGATTATTGACTCTAATTCCATTTCAAATGGTACAAATGATGCTCAAAATCATGAAGCTCAACAAAACTATGCATGCATGTGTGATTTGGTACTCAATTCTTCATGATTATGCATATTCATGGCAATTCTTGACTTCAATTTTATCTTACACCACTCAAATCTTGTTCTTGATCACCAACTCTCTTGGAATTCTTGTAATTACAAGCTTTAACTCATGAATTAAGGGTTGGTTACTCACCTAGAGGCTCCAATTCTTCCAAATATAGCTAAGTCTTGAGCTAAGCCACCTAGTTCTTGAATTCCTTTGCAATGTCTTTAAGGATGAGTCCTCCCTCTCTCTAAATTCGGCTCACTCTCTCTCTAGAGTGTCTATTTTAGATTTTTGAGTTCAAAATATGAGCATAAGTGTGCTTAGCATATATATATATATATATATACTTGGTGATTAACATAATTTAATCAATCTCAATTAAAGTTAATGAGCCTCCCTTAATTTAATCTAATTATTTCGATGCGAATCAATTTGTAATCAAATTTCACTATAGGCTCTAAAAATCACGCTAATCACAATGGTACAGACAATTTCAATTTCTGTAGCCTTTACGGTCTTCAATTTTCAAATTATAGTAGTAAGTTGGACAGATTTTCCTACGGTGAACATATATAGATTCAAATACATAATTAATCACATAATTATTACCCAAAATCACATTAATCACATAATCACAATCATAAGTAAGGGTAATTAACATAACACAGAACAGGGTTATCACACTACGGGTGTAATTTCTCCAAAAAAAATTAAAAAACAATTAGAAGATACCTTGACTCTATAAAGATTGAAAATTTCCTTGTACAAACACAAAATTCTTACTTCCAGAACAACAAAGAAAAAAACTTTACTTGAACAAAACAAAAAGAAATGCTTACTTTCAAAAAAACAAATCACAAAGAAGATGGACAAACCAAAGTAAGAAGAAAAAGAAGGAAAAAAAAGTAAAAGAAAATTTCCCAAGAAAATAAAAATAAAAATAAAAAAAAAAGAAGAAAAGAGAACCTACTTGAGGTTGTAGTCAAACTGATCGATCTAATTGAACCCATCAGATTTTAGAGATCGTCATCTAGATCGTGAACATGTTGGTGTCAAGATGGTCAAGCCATTGTGGTCCAGATTTGCAGATCTTCGTTGTACCCATCTTTATCATCTCGGCATCATTAGGAAAAGCGAAACAAAGACTGAAACAAAAACATAGCTTGAGAGAGCAAGCAGGACATAGATAGAGAGGTCCTTTTATTTGGAGGATTAGGTTGGATGTGATTATTAGTGAGAGGATATTTAGTGAAAAGATTATTAATGTGAAGATTGTTAGTGAAAAAATTAAATAAAAGTGTGTTTATTTTAATGATAGTGGGAGAGATGATTAGTGATTGAATTGTTAAATTATTTTTATATAAATAAAAATAAAATATTTCTATATTAAAAAAAATCTAAAACAAAGATAATTTTTTTTTTTTTTTTTACAAATAACAGGTTCCATTTGGATTTTTTTTTTAAAAATGCATCCTAATCTTCTCATTATTTTTTCAATCCCAACCTATATAAGGGCAACTTAATCCTATTAGGGTGTGGGAGTAAGAGCATCTCCAATAGTTGTTACTATAATACCATTGCTATTGCTATAATTTGGCAATGAATAGTAGTAATTTGCCAAATTATAGCAATGGTGCTCCAATGGTACACATGCTATTTTGGAAAATCTCAACTAACTTTCCCTCCAAATTTATAGGTGTTGTTTGGATATAGAGTTTTTAGTGAATTTTTTTTTTTTTGGGTTTATTTTTATCTTTTGTAACCTTTTTTTTATTTGTTTGTAAAAAAAAATTATATATTTATATTATACCCGACTAGACAAATATAAAAAATGAAAAAGAAATTGAAAAATTGAAAAAATAAATTTAAATACTCAAAATTACATTGAAACATAAAAATGACATTACAAACAAAGACTAAAAATTACATTAAAAATAAATGACATTGCAAAATTAAAAAATATATTCTCTCGTGATTATTCATTAGGAGGCAGAGGAAAATAGTAATTTGGGTTACTGACATTTGCGGACCACTTGACAAAAATTGCATTTTTCGCATGATGTAATACGCTTTTGCCTGAGGGTCCAAATGAGAAATATCCGTAGTCATTATCAAATGTTCTTCCTTTTTGATCTCATGTTCTTGTCTTTTGATCTCTAGTTCTTTCATCTCTTACAGTACTGGAATCCTTTTTTTCTTCTCTTTCAACTTTTTTCATTTCCTTCTCAACAAGGTGTTGGTTAATTGTCTCCAATACATTGCTAAATTTGTGGACTTCAACTTTAACGACTTGATTTCTCCAAAATAATTCTTTTGTAGCTTTCCTACCCATAGGCCTTTTACCCCTTGCAGAGACACCACCCTCACCGGTTGGATAATTACCAACAGTTGAATTGTTACCAACACTTGGACTGTTGTTGTCTTCAAGAGAAATGTAATTATCCATTGAGGAATCGGGGGCTGCATTAGGGGAAAACGGTGTATGTATCCTTGACTTCACTGTGTTTGTAGGAGCTACACCTTGTCACCTGATATTATTTTGCAAGATTGGCCAACAATGTTCAAAAGCAAAATGTTTCTTTTCATCTTGATGGTATAAAAGTTTTGTTTGAAGCATCTGTATCCATAAAATATTAAATTAAGTAATTAGTTAATTTTTATATGAGATGAAATATTAAAAAAAAAAAAAACTAACGTAATAAATGAAGATGAAATCTTACTATATCAACTTGAGACATCCTACTCGGATGTAGATTTTTGACTTGCGTTAAACATTCACAAAATTTGTTGGAACATTTCATAATTATACCCCATCGAGATTGGATAGACACTTGTGTTCTTGACTGATCATTCTGAAGGGAGCAATAATTTTCATAAATTCTCCCCCAAAAGTGTGCATAAGATTGTGAATTGCCAACAATTGGGTTTTTAGAAATGTGACACCAAGCTTTACAAAGTGACACATTTTCATCAATGGTAAATGATTTTCTTCTCTTTGTTTTTTATGAACCTTCCATAGTGATTGTGTGAAAAATCTATAAATAAAAATGTAATTTGGGAGATTTGTTGTGAAATGAAATTGAGAAAAAGAGAGAAGAACAAGAAAAAGGCTTGCTGGAGATCAATCCTCTAGAATGATCTGGTCAATCCTCTAGATCATTGTCTCTCTCAACAAACCCCTCTTCTAACATTTGTTCTCTCTATCTCTCTGTGTCTCTATCTTCTCATCACTCTCTTCATCACTGTTGCCTTTATCTCCCTCATTCTTACTATTTTCATCTCTCTCTCCTTGGTTCTCAGCTTCTTTACCACTGATTCACTACAACCACAAGAACTCCTTGTCTCCCAACTCTTTGTTTCTCCCCTTATTTTTGTTTTTGGTTCTCATGTAACGTCCTCAAAATATAGTATAATAAATATAATCCAAAGGATACACAACAGCTACATAAATCAGAGTACAAGCCCTTCCATTTCATAACATTAGTAGTACAGAGTGTTTAACAGAAATAAATGCCCTTAGGGCTTACATCTTTCCAAGACTTGACTTGGTTACAACAAAAGTGCGCTTCGTTCAATACATATTAAGCCCTTGGCTTTACAAAAAGAAATAATCAAAAGAGAAGAAGCTCTTGATTCCAAAAGTCCCTCCAACTACTACCTTGGTAGAGGCATGCCACCATTACCTGAAAATGTTATCCCCAAATAGGGTGAGCCACAACCCAGTAGAAATCATCTAACACAGTATATGAAACTTAGCAAAGGTATAAGTACAAGTGCATAAACAATGCCTATGGTAAAAACTTTCATAACTTTATACACTCATAAGATATCAATTTCAAGTTTTAATCCACTTACTTTCAACTCACATTTCAATTACTTATCTTTCTCAATTCATGAGTCAATTTCATTATTCACAACAACCGAACTGAGACTACAACTCAATTATTTTCAAATCATACAACACATATGCATAAACACTTCAAACTTCCATTTCACGAATATTTCGTCCGCGAGTAGCCGTTAAACGGGACCCATGTAAACATAGGCTATACAAGTACTACAATTGTTATTTTATAGATATTTCGTCCGCGGGCCAGGCACCCATGTATAGTTTCGGGACTTTCACCCAGGACACTCCGGCCAACTTAATTATAATGGAGTCCATCCCCTTTCTCCTCCCAAACAAACATCCATACATGTGCAATGTATTTAAACATATAATCAAACATGAAGCACATCCCATTTCCACTTCCAAACACACATACATATACAATGTATATAAACACGGTCATATTCAATGACAACCATCAGATGATTGGTTTCAATTTACCTAATCCACATGCAATTTCTACAACAGTCAAAACTATCCTCTACCGATAGCCCAATACAGTTATCTATAGACAGATATTCAATCTCAACAGATAGTTTATTCAAAACTTCCAAAAGAATGAGTTAATACATAACCAATTCCACCATTCATATCAATACCCTCTCAATTTCACATTTTCAATGCCAATTTACATTATTTATACAAAATAGTGGTTTGACCCAATTAGGGCAATTTTCCCCTTATTCCCAACATATAAGCCAAGTGCCAACATCATCAAATTAGATATAACACAACGTCATTTTCAAGCCCCACAAGTATTTATTTCATCTTCACCCAAAACCTCTCTTTTGATTTTTGTGCCCCAAACCCGAGGTTTGTTTAAAACATCCCCAAATCACACCATTGTTATACAAGAGACAATAATTAAGCTAAATATCATATGAAGGTGTAGAAAGAATCCCTATCTCAAAGGAAGAAGATGAGTCAAACAAGAGAGAAATCCTAAGAACGCCGAAACCCACTTCTATTCGGATCAAAATGTAGATCTTGACGAGCTCTACCTTTTTCTCAAAGGCACTAGGGTGAAAAGATCAATAGATCTAGATGAAATCTAAGAGAGCATGTGAATTCTAAAGAGAGAGGTTCAAAAACAAGCTTTTTGGGAAGTTTTAGAGAGAGAGAGAGATATGAAAAAGTGATTCAAAATATCATCTTCTTGGGCTGTTATACGCGCAGTCCGCTCGAGCGTGGAAAGCCCCGCTCGTGCGTCAGACACAAAGTTCCGCTTGAGCATGAAAGTTAGCACTCGAGCGTAAAATACACATTTCTAGAAGTTTTGCAGACGAAGGTCCCCGCTCGAGCATGGGACTGGACGCTCAAGCGTCCGATGTACTTTTCCAGTATTTTTATAACTGCAAAATATACTGAAGGTTGACGAATCCTGCTCGAGTGCGAGAATGGCCGCTTGAGCGGAGGAGCAAAATTTGTGAATCCCGCTCGAGCAC
The DNA here is from genome assembly GCA_030407325.1 of Camellia japonica. Taxonomy (NCBI): domain Eukaryota; kingdom Viridiplantae; phylum Streptophyta; class Magnoliopsida; order Ericales; family Theaceae; genus Camellia; species Camellia japonica. Next base: position 183,641,456 of record JAPPVO010000016.1, read on the forward strand.
AAGAATGCCCGCTCAAGAGGAAGAACCAAAATCTGGGCAATAAAAGGTTGGAAAAACAAGCAACCAACCTGTCTCAAACACACAACTACAACTCAATAACCAAAATAAAGGGGAAGACAAGGGAAAGAGATATGAATAACTAGTCAAAACCATACCAACCCGAGTCCGGAATATAATAAGTAACGGGTTAAAACTGAAATTGCTATATCTCAGCTTCGATCTTACTTATTTAACATTTGTTTGGTTCCAACAAACAAAGCAAAGGGATAGTAATTGCATCTATTAGTGTTTTTATCACAAAAATGGAAAGCTCTCTACTCTCATCTTCTCCGATCTTGATTTTATTTATTTGTTTATTTTGTTTCAAAATACACTCTCACTAACCAAAAACGAGTTTTTTTTTTTTTTGCAAGATTCTCAACTACCAAACAAAGAATGACTGTGAAATGAATTGAGTCTTAGGTGAATTTTATTGTTGTTTCAGATGCTACTAAGAGTATGATGTCATGGTCTAGGGTTTTCAAATTGCCTCAGATATACAAGAATGTACATCACCCCTTTTCTGGATGCAGGTAATTTCGTTCATCAGAACATATTAATATATCTAATTCATATTTATCACACACAAACAAATCTAGGCTTACATATATTACTCCAATTTGTGATTTTTTTTTTTTTTGTTTGTTTTTTTTGTTGAAATTAGTGAGTCATTGGTGAATTTGGTGATTTTTTGGTGAAATTTGGTATTGCTGAAATTTGGTGATTCTTGTATTGGAGAAATTTGTTTAGGAAAGGCACAAATTGGTGAATTTGATATTTTTTTTGTAGACACACCTTGAAGTAATTGGTGAATTCTGTTTTAAACAAAATGGTGAATTTCGTTTTTTTTTTTTTTTTAAAAAAAAAAAACTTCAAACATTCTGGAAAAGTCCCAACTGAAAAGAAAGGAGAAAAGAAAGCAATTGGTTTTTGGATGAGTTGGCAGATTTGGCAGTTGCTATAGCTTGCCATTAGAGAAACCATTTTTGCCCAAGCTTCCATATTATGGCTTTGACAACTGTTTTAGCAATCCATTGGAGATGCTCTAATACTCTACTTAAAATAGCAATCCCCCTCACAAGGAAACCACCAAACAAATATAGTAGGACCCACATCCTCATTACTCCAAACTCACCCCCTAATTTGTAAAACAAACACGACCAAAGTGTAAAATGGTTCTCTCTCTCGACAAAAGGGGTAGGTAGGTAGCCAAGCCATGTGAACAATAATTAGCTCTCCTTCGTGTGGCAATATGACAACAAGGCCTACATCAAAATTACAAACTTGGCTTGTAAGAGCATCTTCAATGATTTGTCATTGGAGTTGTCATAGCCATAATATAGAAATTTTGAGGAAAACGGGATTCTCCAATGGTGAGATATAGCAGCTATTAAAAATGGCAAATGCCAAAGTTGTTGCCAAGTTTGATAACAACTTTGGCAAATGGCAAATCTGTCAGCTCACCCAAAACTAACTGATTTTCTTCATTCATTCTTTCCCTCCCTCCCTTTCTCATCCTTTCTAGAAAAACTCAAACAAAAATAGATCAATTTTTTCATTTTGTGAAATTCACGAAATTTTTTTAAAACAAAACTCACCAATTTGTTTAAATAGTGTTGGCAATAAATTTGGAAAAAAAAATTCAAATTTTTTTTTAAACAGAATTTCACTAAAACAACAACAATATTTAAGCAATCTCAAACAAATTTCAAGTAATCTCAACAAATCTCAAGCAATCCAAGCAATAATTTGGCAAATCAGAAGCAGATTTTAAACAATAAATACCAGATGACTTTGAACCATATGCAGTGGCTTGTGGAGACTCCAACCCATATATAGTGGCTTGTGGAGATGCTCCATATGGAGAGAGTTGATTGTGGGTCATCGATGATGGAGGCTTTCAAGGAGAGGCGAGCTTTGTATTATGGTATTCATGATGATCGAGCTGCTATGGAAGGGTGAACATACAGGTGGAGTAGAAGGAAGATGAGAAGGATGAAGCACATTTTTTTGGATGTTGGTTCTCTCTCTGCACACTCTGGTTTTAGAGAGAGAGTGAGAGGGAGAGTGAGAGTGAGAGTGAGAGTGAGAGTGAGAGTGAGAGTGAGAAGGAGGAGGAAAGGTTGGTCTTTGGAGGGAGGGAGAGAGAGAGAGAGAGAGAAAGGGGGGAAAGGGAGATGGAAGAGAAAAGGTTGGTCTTCGGAGAGAGAGAGAGAGAGAGAGAGAGAGAGTAAGAGTAAGAGTGAGAGTAAGAGGGAAAGTGAAGACAGACTTCACTTTTAGCTTGGAATGGGTTGGATGATTCTAGATCATTCATCTCAACTATTGGAACCCGGGTACATGGATGGTGGTGATCTTGTCTTGGAAATGCAAAAGAGTCATATTGCTCCTTTGCCTGGCAGGAGGGGAAAAAAAAAAATACAAACAACATCTATAAATTAACTGTCGTTTTCTACAAACAGTCATATTTTGTATATCTATAAATAGAAACCCTCAATCTCAATTTCATTTCACACCAAACATTTCAAATTTCATTTTTCTTTTCTTCTTTCTTTATCTCAATTTCATTTCATAGCGAACCTCACAAATTATTTTCTTTTTAGTTTTTTCACACAATCACTATGGAAGGTTCAGACAAAAAGAATGAAGTGATAAATTGGAGATTTGTATGTATTCTAACAAAATTAATTCTAAGAGAGAAGATACAGGAAGCCTTCTGTAGGCATAAGAGGACTTGGGGTAGACTCTAAGTCAATACAAATATGGATATGATTTAGACAATAAAACTATGTAAGGAAAAGCCTATACATGGAAATAATACAACTCACGCCAACACTCCCCCTCAAGTTGGTGCGTAGATATCTCCTATGACCAACTTGTCGAGTGAGTCATAAAAAACTTTCCCGAACACTGCATGTGTCAGTACATCTGCTAGCTACTCCTCTGCTTTAACAAATGGTATAGTCACCAAGTTTGCATCTAGCTTCTCTTTGATAAAATGCCGATCTACCTCCACGTGTTTCATTCGGTCATGCTGAACAGGATTGTTTGCTATTTCTCAAGCAGCCTGATTATCACAATAAAGCTGCATAGAACTCTATGGTTCAAAACCTATCTCTGTAAGCAACAACCGCAGTCAGAGAAGTTCACAAATTCCCTGAGCCATACCTTTATACTCAGCCTCAGCTGCGGAGCGAAAGACCACATTTTGTTTCTTGCTACGCCATGTGACTAGATTACCTCCCACAAATGTGAAGTATCCTGATGTGGAACGTCGATCCGTAATATTGCCTGCCTAATCCGCATCGGTGTATCCCTCAACCTTTAAATGTCTATGCTTTTGGAATAGCAAACCTTTCCCAGGGGCAGACTTTAAATAACTCAGGAAACGCATTATAGCCTCCATATGATCCTCACTTAGAGAGTGCATGAACTGACTAACAACGCTAACTGCACATGCAATATCAAGTCTAGTGAGCAATAGATAAATTAATTTTCCAACTAGCCTTTGATATCTCTCTCTATTCGTCGAAACTTGATTCAGATATTTTCCCAGACGGTGATTTTGCACAATAGGAGTACTAATGGGTTTACATCCTAACATACTTATTTCAGTAAGTAAATCCAATACGTACTTTCATTGTGACAAATAAATGCCACTACTAGAGCAGGCCACTTTAATTCTCAAAAAATACTTCAAACCTCCCAAGTCCTTCATTTCGAACTCAGAAGCTAAATACCCTTGTAGCTTTTGAATTTCATCAGTATGATCACCTGTAACCACCATGTCATTAACATAGATAACTAACAAAGTAATCTTACCATCCTTTGTTTTTTTTATAAACAAGGTATGATCAGAATTTCCTTGATGATACCCATATTTCTTCATGGCATTTGTAAACCTCCCAAACCATGCTCAAGGAGATTACTTCAAGCCATATAGGGCCTTACGCAACTTGCATACTTTCCCTGATTCATTAATTATCCCATAACCAGGTGGAAAATCCATGTATTGTGACACCCCCAAAATAATACAATAAATTCAACCCATAAGCCGAAAATAATAGAAATAATATACTTTCATTCATGAGAGTCCGTATACAAAAGACAACACATGCGATATACATTCACAAACTATTCATCCTGAATCTACATGTGTTGCAATGATAAAAGAACTAAAAACTAAACAGATAATCATATGCCCTATAGGCTTACATCTTTCCAAGTCATTGCTTGGTTACAACAAAAGTGAGCCTAGCTCAATACAATTAAAGCCCTTGGCTATACAAAAAGAATACAACAAAAGAAAGAAGTTGTTGCTCCCAAAAGTCCCTCCAAGCTATTGCCTTGGCGGAGGCATATCACCAACACCTGAAAAAAAAAAATTCCAAATAGGGTGAGCCAAAGCCCAATAGAAATAATCTAACACAGTATATGAATTTTGACAAAGATATGAGTACAATGTGCATATACAATACCTATGACAAAACATCCAGACTCTACAAGACCATAAAGTATCAACTTTTATATCTCCATCCATTTTCCTTCAATTCATTTCATCCCCATTCATGGGCCAATTTCATTATCTTCTAAACAACCCAACTGAGATTACAACTCAATGGTTCTCAAATCAACACAACTACCATACAAACACTTCAAGTTGCCATTTTACGGAAATTTCATCCGCGGAAATCAGTACCCATATATAAGCGTGGTTTCAAGACTTTCACCCCAGACACTCTGGCCAACTTAATTTCAATGGAGTCTATCCCCTGTCTCCTCCCAAAACATAGAGTACATCCCCTTTCTCCTCCCAAATATCATACATATACAATGTATTTAAAACATAGTCATATTCAATGACAACCAACAAGAGATTAGTTTCGATTCACCTAATCCTTATGCAATTTCTACAACAATCGTAGCTATCCTCTACTGATAGCCCAATGTAGATATTTCTAAACAGATATTTAATCTCAAGACAGATAATTTATTCAAATTTCCATGGGTGTGAGGTGGTATATATATCTCCAACTCCACCATTTATTTCAATATTCATCCAATTTCATCATTATAACACCAATTCCATTTATTTATACGAAATAAATATTTAAACCATTTTAGGGCAAACTCCCATTTCCCAAATATCAACCCAAAGGCCAAAATCAACTATTTTGTAACCATACAACCTTATATTTAACCTCATAATCATTTCCACAACATATACATGAAAACCCCCTTTCTTTTTATTTCACACCCAAACCCTAGGTTTGTCCATAATAAACCTAAAGCCCACCATTGTTACATAATCAACAAATAACTAAGTTAAAAACCATATGAAAGTGTAGAAAATCCTTACCTCAAGCTTAGAAGACCAAAGCAACAATGGAGGAACTTCAAAGACGCAGAAACCAACTTCTACTCGGATCAAAACAGAGCTCTTGAGGCGCTCTACCTTTTTCTCAAAGGCACTAGGGTGAAGATCCCGATGGATCTAGATGAAATAGTAGAGAGAATATGAGTTTTAGAGAGAGAAACTCAAGATCTAGGCTTTTGGAGAGTTTTAGAGGGAGAAAAAGATGAAAAAGTGATGTAAAATGAGGCTGTTACGAACTGATATACGCACAGTTTGCTCGAGCGCAAGAGTTGACGCTCAAGCGTCAAACACAATAAGTTATTTCGCTCGAGCACAGAATACACACATTCAGTAGTTTTGCAGACAAAAGAACATCGCTCAAACGCAAGAATGGCAGCTCGAGCGCACACCCGCTTGAGCGTAAGAAACGCCGCTCAAGCGTAGAATACACTCTCCCAGTATTTTTGGAGATCTGCAAAAGTACTAAGAGTTTGCAAAGCCCGCTCGAGTGCAAAAAGTGCCGCTCGAGCGGAAGAACAAAATTCTGGGCAACAAGAGTTGGGAAAAAGAACACCCAACCTGTTCCAAACACAACCACAACAATCCCAAAGCCAAGTCTAAGGGAAAAGAAGATAAGCAAGATATATTCAGCAGTACGAAACCAAGAAACCCGTATCCAAATTACAACAAGGATCGGGTCAAAATCGAAATAGCCATATGTATACTTCTTCTTCCAAATCTCCCTGTAAAAAGGCATTTTTTAAGTCAAACTGCATCAAAGGCCAATTCAAATTAGCTGCAAAGGATAGTAATACTCTAATGGTATTCATTTTTGCTACTAGCGCAAAAGTCTCATGATAATCCACGCCATATGTTTGTGTGTACCCCTTTTCTATTAACCTCGCCTTGTACCTGTCAATCGTTCCATCAGCTTTGTGTTTGATAATAAATACCCTTCTGCACCCCACTGGTTTCTTTTCTTTTGGCAACGAGACTACATCCTGTAGACACCCCATTTTTGACCGTCTTCAAGACTTGGACGTCACCGCTTGAACACTCGGTGATCATCCATGTTTGTGTTCGTCTTGAGTTCCCGGAGGTCTTGGCTACGCGCCTTGCCTCAGGATCTCTCGACTTGACTGTTTTGTGTCTGGTTTTGCACCAAACACTTGTGATTTGCCTTGGAGGGGCAGGGAATGGCTTGTGGGCCATCCCCACACTCCACCGGCCATAGCTTGAGGCCACCGGCTGTGTTTTGTTGCCACCGGCCAAATGTTTGGCCGGCCGGCACTCTAGATGGCCGGCCGGCTATCTTTTTTTGGTCAATTGCATTTTTGGCCGGCCGACTACTATGCATCTGCTTTTGCAGATATTTTGGTGCAGCTGGCATGCACTTGGCTCCCCTCCATACACGTGTATGGAGGGATCTCTCTCTTTAGAAGCTTGTCTTGTAAGCTTACAAGACTAAAAAGCTCTATAAAGAGGAGTCTTCTTCTCTCTTGTAAGGTTTTAGACATTTTTAGACAACATTTTTAGGGTTTGAGTTCTAGGGTTAGGGTTTGCCCATATCCTATCTCCACATCTCTCTCTCTTGTGTGTGTTTAGGCTTAGATTTGCACACAAACACCCACCATCACACATTTTCTTGGAGCTGAGGCCCTTGTGGGTTGTTTTTGGAGTTTTGGAGCTGGTTTCAACCTAAAGAAGCTGCTGGAGCTCCATTGTTGAATAGGGCCTTCAAGGGTAAGAAGCTTGCCCCTTTATTCCCCATTTTTGCATTGTATTTTTGCTTATCTTGCAACTATTTTTTGACTTTGCCTATAACACATAAAATTTCTGTTTTTTAGCCCTCTAAATAGTTGGTTAAGGGTGCTTTGGCATTTGGGGTTGTTTGACCCCTCTTAAGCCTTGAAAGGCCCCCATTTTGTGTCATTTTGAGTGAGCTCCGGGACCATTGAGTTTGGGCCTCCTCACCACTAAAATCTTAAGGGGTTTCAGAGGTGAGGATGGTGCCTTGAGGTCCTAGGAAGGAGAGGGCCACGCCCTCTCCTTGTTGTCCTTGAAAAAGACTATTTTTGCCTCTTGAGGGAGCACCATGTCTAGGAGTATGTTGACCACGCCTTAGTTGCTTTTCATGCTTATTATGTCATAATATAGCATTGCATTGAGTTGGTTTTGGTACACCATGCTTGCTTAGCATGCATGCCTTGTAATGCCTCATTATAGCCTTAACATGCATCTAGGTTTTAATCCTTGTTCAGGCATGTTTTAGGCCTAGCTTCGTGAAGCTTTAATGTTTATTTTGCCATGTTTAAGGTCTGTCCTTGGCTATTTTGGTCGACCAAGGCTTGCATTGCTTAGCTCCTTTGCATTTTGGCTTGTTAGCCTTAAGTTTTGGACCATTGTTGCATGTTTAGCCTATCTTGTTTGCTTGGTTTGGCACCATGTTCTTACATGATTTTCATAGCTTAATGCATGCTAATTGTCCATGTTTGCATCTTCTTAAGTGTGCTTAGAAATTGCTCTTTAATGCTTGAAGTGTTGGACCTCATTTGCATGCATGTTTGTATGTCCTTTAGTCCTTCATTTGTGGGCATTTTGGCCACTGTTTTGGGCCTAGTTAAGGCTGCCTAAATCATGTTTAGGACCATCTCTTTGTTGGTTGCATGTACTCCTTGTATGTTGTAGCATATCGGCGAGTTGTTGCATGATTGAGCTTGCATGATTGAATGAAGTCACATGCTTGCTTACATGCTTGAATACCCACATTACGCCTTGCATACTTGTTGGTTGCATTGTCTCACGCCTTGCATGTCTTGTATGCTTCGTTCGCATTCCCATGTTGCATACTAGCCAACATGCCTAGGATTGCATTGCATAAGCATACAGGCTAGACCTCTTGAAGTGAGTATGATAGAGGTTGGGCCTTCTTGTGTGTTTATTTGGTTTGCATTTATTTGGAATTGAAGTTGCATGCTTGATTCTTTGGGCCATCATGCATGGAAATGCGCGATTGGTGGTCCAAGAACCAGGGTTCATGTCCCTTTGAGTCATAAACATGATAAGGGATATGATTGGTGCATACATTGATTGAAATGCCTTGCCATGCCAAGTATTGCCCTCTGCTGCTGTCAAATACAGATTCTACAGGGAGATTTAGCCGGTCGGCTATCTTCATTGCCGACCGGCCATCATTGTTGGCCAATGGATCAAATTTGTAGCCGGTGACCATTCTACATGGCCGGTGGTGTTCTCCTTCAGCCGGTGGTGTTCCCTGGCATCCATAGAGCAAACCCTAAGACTTTGGAAGTCATCAGAGAAGTAGAGCAGGGAAAACAGAGGCATCTTGAGCATGTCAGTGGATTTTCGGGCAGAACCGAGCGTGCATGTATCGAGCCCTCTCCTCGAGGCTACTGTTTATCGCTTTCTTAGATTAATTAATTCGCTTAATTAATTTAATGGTCTATAATATTCAATTAGCTTGCTTAGTTAGTTAAATTGTATTATTCTTTCGGTCCCTCCGAGCGAGGGCAAATTTGTAATAAGTGTGGGTGAGTGTGTGAATGTCTTCCAACCCCCACTTCTTTCTCCCTTTTACTTACCTGCTTTAATGGTTAGTATTAGGTCATGTTTAATTTAGCATACCTTATGTTATGCATGCGTGCATTATTCATCAGTATTGCATGCACCAGGCTCAGCGCATCATGCTAATTGCATTATATTTCAAAACAAATTTGAATACATGCTATTTGTGCATTTCGTATGCCATCCCTAGATTAGCCGAGCCTATTCTAGTAACATTTCGTATGCGATGCATTAGCCACTTAATATGAACTAGGGTCATGCATGATTGCTAACTAGTTTACTGTTTTGGCACAGAGTACACTGTAAGTATTTTTCTGCTTTAGCATCTCACATGAGTGTGAATGTTAACATGACAGTATGCTTACCATGTAGCTAGATGCTTATGTGATATAAACTGCCTGAATGCCTGTGGGTGAAGGTTGGATTGTTTGAGTTGGAAAAACTCATTGAAATTCGTGTTTTAGCCTACTTGCGAGTAGCAAATCCCAAAGCATTTTCCAAAACAAACGGATATGCAATGCTTGTTTCCAAATTAGGCGATCTAGTCTATACTTTGTGTTGTGCGCATCACATAGTAATTCTAGCTAATTAACTGGAATAAGAACACATAACGTTTTCAAAATCGGATATCATGGTTAGTAGAGGCCGATCTTCGGATTGGGCGAGAGGGGGTGCTCATAGCTGACCTTCCCCAATCGTACCCAAGCTCCCGAGCCGAGGCAACTTTGGTGATGACGGACACGTGGCCTTTGGCACCGAGTCAAGGTTTCCTAAATTTCCCCATTTAAAAAATATTTAGGTGGCGACTATGTATCTGGCAAAGCAGTCCATGTTTGGCACTTCTTCAAAATTTTGTTTTCTCAAAATGATCTACTAGATTTGGACTCTTTGGTTCAGATTACGAACCGTGACAATTTGAGTCCTGAACTGTAGTAAGCCCAAATGAACAGAACGGGACTCATCCTCCCGGGGCGTTCGGGGACGTCTACACATCCCAAGTCTTATTTTTCTGTAGGGTCATCATCTCTATATTCATAGCATCTATCCATTTTGAATCCTTCAAAGCCTCCTTAACACTATTTGGGAACTTAACTGATGTCATTTGATTCACAAAGGCTTGATATTGTGGTGACAATCTGTGAGTGGATACATATTAAGCAATGGAGTACCTTATTTTTCCTTCTGGTGAGAATCTGTCAGGTGAATGGCCTTGATTCTATCTTAGAAGCAGCTATTAAGGTCTGTCAACAATGTTAGGATTAGTAAAAATATTAATGTCTAAGTCACTTACCTTAGGGATATCCATAGAAGCATGAGCAGGTACTAGAGAAGGGAAATCAGCAACCTCAATATTCGGAACAGCCGCAATCTCAATATGCTTCGATTTTGGTATGGGAATATCTTTGTGTAAATTAACTCAGCTTGTATCGACTGTAACCAAAATAGGGGCAGTGACTGGTATAGGTGAACTTGGCTCTGGTTCAGCTACCATTGGTTTGTTAAACACTACTCCTTCTTCATCTTCCAATGTAACCTCAAACCAATCAGGTTCTTTAAGTGTACTCGGCTCTCCCTGAAGCACTTTGGTTGGACAAGGTAGGGTCAAAAAACATCTCGTGTTCTAGGAATGTCACGTCCATGGTGACATAAAATCACCGAGTAGGAGGATGATAGCAGCGGTAGCCTTTCTGATGTGGAACAAAGCCAAGAAAAACACAACAAATAGTGCAAGGATCTAATTTGCTCCGTTGATTCTTATGAAGGTGAACATATGCTACACACCTGAAAATCCACGGAGTAAGATTTAATGTAGACAACAGAGGCACGTGATGTGCCAAGGCTTCTAGAGGAGTATGAAAATCAAGAGTCTGAGAATGCATCTAGTTTATCAAATAGACAGCATGTGTAACAGCATCAGCCCAATATTGTTTAGGGGCCAAAGCACTGATAAGCAATGCCCGAGCAACCTCAAGAATATGTCGATTCTTACGCTCTGCAACGCCATTTTGTTCCAGAGTCTGAGAACAGCTAGTTTCATGTATCATGCCAAGTTCTTGAAAAATTGAGAGAGCTCAGAATTAATATATTTCCCTCCGTTGTCAAAGCGGAAAACCTTACTGGGTAGAGAAAATTGGGTTTTGAGCATCTGATGAAAAACTCTAAAAATTGGACCAACATCACTTTTATGTTTCATCACATACAACCAAGGCATATGAGTACAATCGTCCACAAAGGTAACAAACCATCGAATACCAGCATAAGTAGTAACAGGGAAAGAACCCCAGACATCATAGTGTATTAAAGCAAATGGAGTCGTGCTTTTATTCAAACTCAAAAGATAAGGGACACGATGACTCTTAGCTAAAATACAAATACTGCACTTAAACTCAGAGTCCTTGTCATCTTGAAATAACGAAGGTAGTAACTTGCGTAAATAACCAGAAGACACATGGCCAAGATGACAATGCCAAAACCAAATTATTTTTGTCTTCTCAGTCTCTGTCCTACACACTTGATGAACCCGACCTGCTACAACATCATCAACATAATATAATCCCCCTCTCTTAGTACCACACCCAATGATCTCCCAAGTCTGGATATCCTGGAGCAAGCAAAAAAGAGGAAACATTAATACTATACAATCCAATTGTTCTATAACTTGATTGACAAAGAGTAAATTATTGGATAATGTAGGAACAAGCAAGGTATTATGTAGGGACAACGAAGAAGTAAGAGCAATAAAACCAGCCCCTGTGACAAGGTCAGTTTCACCATTGGCTGTAACTACAGATCTCGGCGATGAGAAGTTTCATATTGAAATAGAGATTTATCGTAAGTCGTGTGATCAGTAGCACCCAAGTTGATTATCCAACTTATGTCATGATCCTCGGATGAGATTAAAGCTTTTCCAACGGCATCTTTTGGGGAGTCTGAGAGCGAGTTTTCAGAAATAAGGGACAAACCCGGTGCTAGATTACCAGAATGTCGCACAGTAGTGATGGTTGGTCTTGTGGTCGCAACTGCTGCAACCCTGGCCACAGTGTCGGCAACTTTGGCATGGCTTGGACATCTAGTCGTGCGCTCAGCTTTGAGTTGCTTTCGATGCTCCAAATACCAATCAGGAAACCCATGCTTCTTAAAGCAAGTATCGGCAGTATGTCGAGTACCATTGCAAAATACGCAATGAAAATCATCTTTGTTTTCAACATCAGAAAAACGAGGAGTACAAGGTGTCGAGATGCCAAAGGCTTTGGATACCATGGCAACAGACGGAGTACCAATGGCACCTCCAGAGGAGAGCATAATAGTCTGTCGTTGAGCCTTGCAACGGATATATGCAAAGGATTCCTTTAAGCCAGGAAGCAGCTTGATCCGCAAAAAATACTACGAACTTTATCAAATCCATCATCCAATCCTGCAAGAAAATCATAGATACGATCTTTCACAATTTCATCCCGATGAACTTTTATATCCGTAGCACAAGTTATTTTAATAGGGCAATGCTTTTTAAGCTCTTGCCATATGGTCTTGAGCTCGGCAAAATACAAGGGAATCGGACAACCACTCTGTTTTATACGGGTGGCTTTGCAGCGTAGTTCGTAAATCTGTGATTCATCTGATCCATCATGGTACATTTGAGAAACACCTTCCCAAACTTCTATCGCAATCGGTAGGCCAAGAAAGAGGCCAAGTAAATCAGGCTCCATAGTTTTCACCAACCATCCTTTGACAATGGCGTCCTCCTTACTCTACTTTGCATAACCAGGATCACATTTGTCCACCCGAGGAGTCTTACCCGTCCAATAGTTGAACTTGTCTTGCCCGAAAGCATGCAATTCCATCATCTGAGACCAAATAGTATAATTGGAACCATTCAATTTGATTCCAAATGGAATGACAGAGGAATCGCTCTGGATAGTCACCATGGGATTGGGGTTTCCACCAGTTGTCACAGCGACTTGCTGAGAACTATCGTCCGTCATGATGATCAAGGTATGTAAGAGGTAGAGTTTGTTCGGAGATTAGGGTTAGAGCAAGCGAACCAAGACCTAAATTGGGTTAAGAATTGCTCTGATACCAAGACAAAAAGAATGAAGTGATAAATTGGTGATTTGTATGTATTCTAACAAAATTAATTCTAAGAGAGAAGATACAGGAAGCCTTATATAAGCATAAGAGGACTTGGGGTAGACTCCAAGTCAATACAAATATGGACATGATTTAGACAATAAAGCTATGTAAGAAAAAGCCTATACATGGAAATAATAAAACTCATGCCAACACCTTCATCAAAAACAAAGAGAGGAAAATCATTCACCACTCAAGAAGATGTGGCAATTTGTAGAGCTTGGTGTCACATTACTGAAGACCCAATTGTTGGGAATTCGCAATCTCATGCTCATTTTTGGGGAAGAAATTTTGAAAATTATTGCTCGCTACAAAATGATCACTCAAGAACACAAGTGTAACAATATCAGGTGGCAAGATGTAACAACTACGAACACGGTGAAGTCAAGGATACATACACCATTTTTCCCTAATTCAGCCCCCAATTCCCTTATGGATAACTGGATTTCTCTTGAAGACGACAACAGTCCAAGTGTTGGTAACAATCTAACTGTTGGTAGTAATCCAATCGGTGAGGGTAGTGTCTTTACAAGGGGTAAAAGGCCTATGGGTAGGCTAGCTGCAAAAAAATTATTTTAGAGAAATCAAGTCGTTGAAGCTGAAGTCCAAAAAATGAGCATACAATTAGAGACATTTAACCAACACCTTGCTAAGAAGGAAAAGAAAAAAGCTGAAAGAGAAAAAAAAAAAAAAAAAAAAAGATTCAAGCACTACAAGAGATGAAAGAATTTGAGATTACAAGACATGTGATCAAAAAGGAAGAACATTTGATAATGACTATGGACATTTCTCATTTAGACCCTTAGACGAAAGCGTATTACATAATGTGGAAAAATGAGATTTTTGCCAAGTGGTCAGCAAATGTCAGCAACCCAAATCACTATTTTCCCTTGCCTCCTGATGAATAATTATGGGAGAATGCATTTTTTTAATTTTGCAATGTCATTTATTTTTTAATGTAATTTTTAGTCTTCATTTGCAATGTCATTTTTATGTTCCAATGTAATTTTGAGTATTTAAATTTTTTTTTCAAATTTTCAATTTCTTTTTCATTTTTTATATTTGTCTAGTCGGGTATAATATAAATATATAATTTTTTTTACAAATAGTTAAAAAAAGGTCACAAAAGACCCAAAAAAAAAATCACTAAAAAACCTATATCCAAACAACACCTACAAACTTGGAGGAAAAGTTAGTTGAAATTTGCCAAAATAGCATGTGACCATTGGAGCACCATTGCTATAATTTGGCAAAATAATACTATTCATTGCCAAATTATAACAATGACAATGCTATTTTACCAAACACCATTAGAGATGCTCTAAAGGAAGGCTATCAATTTAACAAATAATCCAAAAATCTCCAATATTTAAGTAGGTTAAAAATTAATTTTTTAATTTTTTTTTAAAAAACGTATAAAAAAGAAAAGAAATAATTTGACTCAAAAGAGATTAAAAATCAAAAAATTACTTTTAATCTCTCTGTCAAAAGAGGCCAAAAGTTGAGTTGAATAAAGGTGAGGGCAAAAACGAAAAGTAAGAAGAGAGCCATGGTTACTGTATCTCTTCCATCTCCCACTTAGAGCATTCCTAATAGTTTCCCTAAACCCATCTCTTACCTATTTTAAGAGGTTGAAGGCCCTTTATACACACCCATCAGTTTCCCCAGATAATTCCCTAAACTAATTTTTGCTACAGTGGCTCTCTATTTGTTGGGATAGGGAGTCACTGTGGCTCCCCCAAAAAATTATTCAGTTTGTTTGATTCTGGTTTTCAAAAAATTTTACTTTTTTATTTTCTGTAGTTTAATGTTTTCAATATTTTTTTAATATTTTAAGTAATTTTTTTTTTAATTTTTAGGCACACCTAACATAAATACACTTAAAAAGTATAATATTTGTGAAAAAAATTTTAAAAAACACACTAAATACCAAAAAATACAAAAAAAAAAAATTAGTACATTTTTTAATATTTTTGTGTATTTATTAATTTTTTAAAATATTTTTTCACAAATATTTTATTGTTTAAATATATCTAAGTAAGGTGCATCTAAAAAAGTAAAAAAATTGCTTAAAATTTAAAAAATATTCAATAAAAAAAAACACAATCTTCAAAAAATGGAATTCGGAAAGCTAAAACCAAACACACTAATTTTTATTTTTATTTTATTTTTTTAACTATGTGCTGTGCACATTTTGGGGAAAAAAATTTCAAAATTCATAATTAAAAATAATATTTTAATAGAATAAAAAAAAGAATAAGAAATTTGTTGAAGGAAATAGATGGAAAAATAACTTTCTAAGAATAAGAAATAAATATTTTAATAATATTTTAAGATAAAATTTACATAATCTACTAAGAATGCTTCTTATATTATAGTAGTAAGATAAATGCGTTGAGTTGAGTCTTTCCTAAACCCGATTTGACACTGACATCATGTTCATGAGATGATTTTTTCTTAGTTTTTAGTTTTTGGCAGATTTGATTATTAGTTTTTGCAAGTTTAATTGGATTTGTCAACTGTACATTTTAGTCAAAAAATTAAAAAGTTACTATAAGTTATTATATCACTTTTTTTAATATTTTTTTTACACATTTTTCATAAAAAATCAAAAAATTATTAAAATGTTTCCAAATGAGGCTAATCTGGAGCATGATGTAGGGCCAATTTGGTAAGTTGGTTAAAAGTCAAAAACCAATTTTTAATCTATTTTGAATTACATTTTCTCTCACATTTTTTTGTATCAAAAAATTAATTTTTAACCATTTTCCTAAAACAATCCGTAGTCAATGAGAGATGTGGTGGTTCATTATTTTTATTTGTTTTTCTTCTGTATTACTTTACTTGGAATTGCTGTTCACCACTTTTTATATTTTTTATTTCAACCTTACCAGTTTATTATCTTTCTAGTAAGATTCATAAAACCCTTTTTTTTTCTTTTTTCTTTTTTAAGGACCAAAAACCCCTACTTTTCTATTCATGACTTTCTAGTAAGGTTCATAAAACATTTTTTTTTTAAGGACCAAAAACCCCCTTCTTTTCTATTCATGACTTTTTAGTAAGATTCATAAAACCTTTTTTTTTTTTTTTTTTTTTTTTTTTTTAAGGACCAAAAACCTCCCTTCTTTTCTATTCATGACTTTCTAGTAAGATTCATAAAACAATTTTTTGTTAAATGTGAGGCGAAGAGCAGATCTCACATATATGGCATTATTTTTTGTAAAAAATAAAAAATGAAAAAAGTTTTGGGTTGATTTTGAATGTCTTATATGAAATTGAATCTTATTTCTACATGCATGTAATTTGGAGGAATTAAAGAATTAATTCATGAACATGGTTAAGGTTAATGAATACGGAAATAAATTATAATTTATATTTTAAAATCAAAAATTAGTTTGGTTTTGATTTAAATCTCTTACATGTAAATATTTTGAAAGGGCTTTATAGCTTTAATTTATGTTTTATAAAACAAAGAAGAAGAATGTTGGAATTATTATATTCATGAAATTATTGGTTTTAATCTTAATGATCAAAGAGATTTTTGTATTAGAAATTGGAAAATTAGTCATGGGTTCATCTTTATTAATAAAATTACATGTTCAAATTGGTTCATGCAAGAGTTTATGTTTTGAATATGTGTTTGGAAATTATTTTGTTGATTTTGAATGCACAAGAAATTTGTTGGCCACTTGAGCGAAAAAGTTACAGCTCGAGCGAACATTAAGGCCAACCAGTATTTTTATAAGCTTTGCAGACCGCTCGAGCGACCAAAGGTCCGCTCGAGCGAAGACCCTATTTTCAGCATATTTTGAAAAATTGCATTTAATTCACATTTTTATTCTTATCTCTCTCCAAAGCATTCTAGACATGATTTATGGCTCAACAAGATTAAAAAACTACCAATCAACATAAATTAGTTGGTTAAAGAATAAGTCATTGACTTAGTAATAATTGATTAAGATGCCAAGTAAGAACTCGATCTATTGAAAAATGACTTAGTAATAAAAGAATATGTGAAATAATAATCCGATTCATTTGAATAAAGGAAGAATACACGTAGTAGAATCTCGGACTACTTAGACAGAAAAAGACAAGAAAAGTCAAGCTTGATCAAGGAATTGATATTGTGTTTCAATGCATATATGTTATGTGTTTGTGTAGGTCATGCGCTATTGTCTACCTGATTTGTGATCTGTCTGATCTGCTTCTGCAGCTATCTGTGAGTAATAACTCTGTAAAGTTATGTTTGACTTTAATTATTTTCCAATGATATGAAATGGTCAATTTTCTGAAATGCTACATTTTGTATGAATGAATGATTGTCCAAATTTTCTTTGAAACGTAATTGTGGTATCCTTAACAGAGGCCCTCACCCAGGGGACATAATACTGTGGCTTATGGTCATGAGGCCTTAGCCCGGGGGATAATAACATGGCCCAGGCCCTCGCCCGAGGGAAACAATACCGTGGCACAGGCCCTTGCCCGGGGGAAACAATACCGTGGCCGATATATGAGATATGTTACCCAGTACCGGAGGTTCCAATATAGAACTTGATATGCTTGACCAAAGAGATATGTTTATGCTAATGGATGTACCACACATGATTTGAATATAAATAAGACTATGACTATGTTTCTGCTACCTGATTATGATTCTGATTTGCTATAAGATTTGAAATCTATTCTGGGCATCATTCATTAAAATCTTTACTCTATTCTTATTCACTGGGCTTCAGGTCATTGTATTATTTATGTATGTAGGTGATCAGGCGTGTGACCAAGCCTAGAGCTTCTGCTTGGATTCTGTTTTTTCAGCCCACCTATGTGACTCCCGTAGAGGTTCCGGATATGTCTAGTGGTTATGGCTAAGTGCATTAAGTTCAAGTTTTGTTTTCTTGTTTGGTTAAACAAGTCCTTGCTTATTTTGTAAATAGGGTTAAGTCCCTTTTTGTCTAATCTGTATTTATTTGTAAATAGGGTTAAGTCCTTGCTTATTTTGGTGATGTGTAAATATGTATATAAAAAGTTTAAAATTTTTCCGTTTCATATAAGTCTGCAGAGCTCAATGGATGTTGTATATTTGTTATTTGCTTCCGCTAGCCCCTAATATTAAGCTAATCTGTCTCAGAGGCCTTCTGTAATCCCAAGATTACTGGCCGGTTACGATACTAAACCTATAGCGGCAGGTTTGGGTCGTGACATACGCTTAACTATTGGCGGCGTAATCATGTAGTCAGTTAGTGTGACAGATGGCTTCTCCACAGTTGGAATAGAATATATTGTTCCGTTGTACGATACTTTAAACGTGTCAATATGGAATGCACGATCTATCAATTCATGAATGTTTCTCCCGCTATTACGAAATGCGATGATGGCATGGAAACATGGGAACCCATTTATTTGCCACTGAAACAAGAACATGTCTGCCTGGCCACGTCCACCAACACTGACAGATGGGAGTGGACTTCATATACATCGTCATTAGCCTGGCTGACACACCACCACCTGCTATCATTGTATGCCTTTGCTAGCTTTTTTTTCCATTTTCGAACATATTACGCCAACCCATTTGGTACATTTATCACTTACCCAATTATTGAAAGATTCGGCAGCATTCGAGCACATCTCACTGTAGCGTTGGCCCCTGCAAAATAACCAATATGAATGCAAACAAAGGACAGAAACGATGATGAACAGACAACTACTTGTTCTACACCGTTGGGCAGAGTGTGGACTACCTGAAATACGCGTTAGCCCAGTGTTTGGGATACAAGTCTTTCATAAAATCCTTGATCACAACCGGACTAGACTTCTTTAACACCTCTAATTTCTCATTGAAACAACTGACAGTGCGTGTGTAAGCACATTTCCGTAACTTGCGCATCAAACCAATCTTGTGCGATGCGTTGACATATTTCATTTGATCTCGTAAATTCATTTAAAGATGAAACAAACAATATCCATGGTGTGCCAACGGGAATATATTTGGCATAGATTGCAGCAGCCCAACGTGGCGGTCAGACATGAACGTTGTGATGACTCCACCACGTATAATGATTAGCACTTAATTAATTAAAGAGATTTGAATTTTAATTGCCAATTATTCTAATTTAATCTGGGATTTATGAAAATTATGGAGACTGATTCGTATATGATTCTATTAAGGATTTATTTTGGAATTAGAAATTGAAAGCCTAAATGGCTCAACAGAATGAAAATGGTGAATTGAATTGTTTTAATTTCGAGTATCAGACCATATGGGAGTTTAATTAAATATTCAATTCAGATTTATAAAATTGAGATTTGATTAATTGGGTCTGAATTGGATTTAATTAAGCTATACGAATTAGGAATTAAGATTATTATGAATTAAATTTATTTATGAGGTGTTCAATTGAATATGTAATTTATTGACGGGAATCTTGAGTTAATCTGAAATTGAAGGCCTTAATAATGAGAGAAGCCAAAATTGATGATGAAAATAAGTTTAATTTGACATTTGGAGCCCTTTTAGAAGTTTGATTAAAAATTTGATTCAGATTGTTAAATTTAAATATAATTAATTAGGCTCTAATAAAAGTCAATTAGGCTAATTAAATTATGTGGGACTGGTGATTAGCTATGATTAATTTAATTATGTGTTAATCAAGAGCTATTAAGATTAAGTGTTGCTTAATTAAATTAATCGTAATCATAAATTGAATTGTGGAATGGTCTAGAATTGAGGGTGTATTTGGATGTGGGTGTGCTGAGAAATTCTGGGTGTGCTGAGAATTTTGTGTATGTATGCATGTGTGCACACGTGGTGTAGTGTAAAGAAGGGTGTAAAGAAGAGAAGTAAACCTCATTCAATTAATTCTTTTGATGAAAAAAAAAAAAAAGAAACTATGAGTAAGAGAGAGAGAGAGAGAGAGAGAGAGAAGTGAAGAACTGAAGACTTCGAAAATTAAAGGAAGAACAAGAAGAAATAGAGAAAATCAATGCATTATATCTGAAATTGAAGCTTAAGGTTAGAGATTTATACCTAATTCATGTACAAACTTCATATACTAGTTGAAATTAAGGAAGTTATGAAATTAATTTCATGGAATTTGTAAGGAAATGGGTTTGAATAAGAAAATAAAGGTAGGTTCATGGGGAACCCGGATCCTCGGTCCCACTATTCTGCGGCTCTTTCTTATCGCCCTCCAAAACGACGTCGTTTTGGAGGGGTTTTTTTTTTTTTTTCTTTTCTTTTTCTTCTTTCTCTTCACTTCAGTCTGTGTTTGATTTGTGAAGAAAACCAGACTCCTCTTCTTCTTCTGCAGAACAGAAACTAGAGGGGAAGGGAGGGGAGGCGATTTCAGGTGCTGTGTTCAACTTCATCGGGGGCTGAAATTGAAGGAAACTGAACCACTAATGGGGATCCAGATTCTTCTGGAGATGAATTGGGTTTAGAATGTAAGAAGCTGCCATTGTTGGCAACAGCGGGCGATGAAACTGGCGAGTGGCTATCATTTGGTGTATTTGAATCTGTTGTGCCCAGAATTTCTAAACCGATTGCAGAAAATACTGAAGTTGGAGATTGATTTTCATGTTCTGAAACAGACAAATTAAGGAGATGGTTGCTGGGTTGGTAATTTTTTTTTTCTTTTTTTTCTTGGCCGTTTTGGGGCAACTTTTCATGGAAAAAAAAGAAAAAAAACTCAGAAACAGAGAAAGAGGGAAGAAGATGGCTATCACGGGAGGAATTTTTGAGCATGGCTCCTAATCTGAACTGCAGTTTTTGTGCCCACATGCTCTGCAGAATATTAATATAATTTCAGTAAATATAAAAGGCAAAGATGCACTAGTGTTAAGAGAGAGAGAAAGAGTTATCAGTGAGAGAGAGAGACATAGCAGTGTTGGAATGAAAGAAAGAAGAAGAAGAAGAAAAGGAAAAAGGGGCAAAAAAAAAAAAAAAACACCCTCCAAAACGACGTCGTTTTGGAGGGCGATAGGAAAGCGCCGCAGAGTAGTGCGACGGAGGATCTGGGTTCGGTTCATGGGTACGGAGAGGGGGTGCTACTGTGCCTTAAGGCACAGCAGTTACTGTTATGCCCCTTGGAAGAGGTTTTTTCGAGTGTTTTTCAATGATCTGAACCGTTCGTATTGTAGGGTTCATCAAGTAGATCATCCATACAAAAAATCAAGTTGATTGGATATCTGTAACCCTACAACCAACGCACATTTGTTTCTATAAAAATTAACGGTTAACATAACTTTCATAAATTTTTAAAAACAATTGGGATCTAATTATGGGGTTATGAATATCCGATTAATTTGATTTTTTACAGGAATAATATTCTTGACGACCTTACGATATGAACGGTTCAAATTATCGAAAAACACTTGGGAAGACCTCTCAAAAAGGGGCAGCAGTAATAGCTGTGCCTTAAGGCACAGCAACACCCCCTTACCCTCATGGCTATGGAAATAAACATGGAAATTGATTATCTTTGGTTTGATGTTGAATATCTTCCATGAATTTAGGTCTCATTTTTACATGCATGTAATTCGGAAGAAATTAAAAAATAAATATGGAAATAATTGTAGGGATTCTTTAAATTGAGCTTGCGTTTGTGAACCTTGATATATATATATATATATATGAGATGTATATTTGCATGCACCAAGAGTTTTGAAAGGATTTGAGCCATGCAAGTTTATTATACATTTGATTTTGAAGAAAAGTTCTGGAAACCATGAGTTCATGAAAACATGGGTTTTGATTTTGATTATTAACCCATGCATGTAATGTAATTTAAGAGTTTTATTTAATTTAAACAAATTTTGGAATATATTAAATTAGTTAGTTGTTGGAAATGGTTATAAATTCTGGGTAAAACCAGAATTTTATCCTAAGTTTGGTCTAATATTTAGGTGGGCCCCGTGCGTCGATTTACGCGGGTCAAAGTGGTAACGCGTTCTATGCCGCGTTGTGATTCACGTGGTATATTTGGTTGCTCAAAACCATTACCGAGTGAATGGGAAATTGAAGCCAAAGTATGCTCCATGGAAATGGAGTTTTGGTGGAAAATCCTTAAAGGTATTGAATAAGACTTGTCCCACATTGATTTGGTGGGATGTTTTGAAAGGGTTTATAAGGCATAGGTTTGGTACTTGGGGTGTGCCCCAAGGGGTACCCAAGTGTTTTAGAGGGAGAGGTTATGGGCAAATTGGGCTAGACTCATTGGACCCAAAAATCACCACACGCGCGCGCACCGCCGTCCGTCCGGTCGAGCCGGCTTGGGCGCTGGTGTGAGGTTGGGTTGGGCTTGTTCGGCCCAATACTAATCTTTTTGGGCCAAAAACATTTGAATTTAATTTTATTTTTGGTAAAATAAAATCTAGAATTCAAATTAAACTGTTTTGGATTTACTGTACATCCAAACAGGACCTTTCCCGTTTTCAAACAGAAATAAACTAGTTTGGTATTATTGCACACCCAAACAGGGCCCTTCCCGTTTTTGTATCTGTTTAAATTTAAACCCAACAGATTCAAATCTGTTGAATTCAAAGCCAACAGGTATCATACCTGTTCAATTCAAAACTAAGAGCCACCTTTACATTTATAAATAGACTAGCCTCCCATTTGGATTAAAACTCCAATTTTCGTACTCCATCCTCTGCTATTATTCTCTCTGCATTTTGCTGCATTTAATTTCTGAAAGAAAGAGTGTAAACACTTAGTGTGTTCGTAAGGCAAACAATTTGTAATGCTGCTATTGTTTGTAGAAGATCATTTCATCCTGGGAGATAGACGTCCAAATTCTGAAAGTACCGTGGAGAGGATGAATCTGTCTTAAGGACACAGTGTCAAACACTGGACTTGATCAGTTTAATTCAAACAAATTAAATCAAGTAAGTTATTTAATTTATTTTCAGTGTTATTATTATTTGTTTAAATCAGATTTTAATTTTGTTTTTGTAACAAAATAAAATCTGTTTTTATTTATTTATTTTTATTTTTATTTTGAGTTTGATTTTTATAATCAAACAAATTCTCTCCTTTCCTTTATTTCTTTATATTCTGGTTGTTGTTTAGTACACAACAGAATTTAATTTATTTAAATACAGCGAAAATTGTCCAACATTAGTTTTATTTGAATTACATATATTCAATGTTTGCTAGGAAATTGAAAAGAAAATGAAGAATTAGAGCTAAGATCAAGTTTATGAAGTTAAATTAGAAATTAATTATTTTGGATTTAATTTGGAAAGTTATTGTTAAATTAAGCTCCATAAATTACATGCAACAAAGATTTATTGAAGATTGATCATAGCCCATAATTATTTTCATGTTTTGATGAAATTTTGCATGAGTTTTGAACGTGAAATTGGGTTTCATATGCAGAAAATGAATTAAATTTAAAATTGGACAAATTAAGAAATAAATTATAATTTGAATTTGACAATCAATAATTAATTTGATCTTAATTTGAATTTCATATATGTAGATATTTTTCTAAGAGCCTTATAGCTTTAATTTCATATTTTGTAAGAAAAAGGAAGAAAAGTTTTGAATCATTATATTCATGAAGTTATAGCTTTAATCTTGACAAATTAAGGAGGGTTTTGCATTAAGATTTGGAAATTAGTTATGTGTTCATATTTATTAATGACATTACATGTTTAAATATGCATGAATCTAAGTTTTGAAATAAAATTTTGAAACTAAATCTTCAGTTTTGGAACTCAGAAAATTTACAGACCGCTCGAGTGACCAATTAGTGGCTCGAGCGAACATTTTGAGCTTCTAGTAATTTTACAGACAGTATAGTCCGCTCGAGCGACTAAGTGGTGGCTCGAGCGGCCAGCCTATTTTCAGTATGTTTTGAAAAATCACACTTTGTTTATATTTTCATCTCATCTCCTCCCAAAGCATTCTATACATGATTTATGACTCAATAAAAATTAATAAGCTAATAATCAACATAAATTAGTTGATTTAAGAATAAGTCATTAACTTAGTAGTAATTGATTAAGAACCAAGTAAGAAATTGGTTTATTCAAAAAAGAATGATTTAGTAATGAAAGAATATGTGAAATGAGAACCCGATTCATTTGACTAAAGAAAGAATAAGCGTAATAGACCTTCAAATTATTTAGATAGAAGACAAGAGAAGTCAAGTTTGATCAAGGAAGTAATATTGTGTTTCAATATGTATATGTTATGTGTTTGTATAGGTCACGCACTATTGTCTGCCTGATTTGTCTGATCTGCTTCTGCAGCTATCTGTGAGTAATGACTTAGTAAAGCTATATTCGATATGAAACACTTTCTGAACATTATGATATGATATGAACTGTTTCTGAATGATACAAAAGGCTATTTTGCGATTACATGAATGATGATCTAATTCTTTGAAATGTCTTTGTGATATCTTTAGCAGAGGCCCTCGCCCAGGGGAAATAATACTGTGGCTTATGGTCATGAGGCCCTCGCCTGAGGGAGACAATACCGTGGCTTAGGCCCTCACTTGGGGGAAACAATACCGCAGCACAGGCCCTCGCCCAGGGGAAACAATACTGTGGCATAGGCCCTCTCCCGGGGGAAACAATACCATAGCCAACGTATGAGATATGTTACCCGGTACCAAAGGTTCTATTATGGAACTTGATGACTTGATGTGCATGACCAATGTGATATGTAATGCTAAAGGAAGTACCACGCTGTAGACACTCCATTTTTGACGATCCTCAAGACTTGGACGTCACCGTTTGAACACTCGGTGATCATCCATGTTCGTGTTCGTTTTGAGTTCTCGGAGGCCTCGACTACGTGCCTTGCCTTAGGAACTCTCAACTTGTTTGTTTTGTGTTTGGTTTGGCACCAAACACTTGTTGTTTTGCTTCTGAGGGTGGGAAATAGCTTGTTGGCCATCCCCACACCTCACCGGCCATGGCTTGAGGCCACCGGCCATGTTTTCTTGCCACCGGCCATTGGTGATAGTCGGTCGGCACTCTTGGTGGTCGGCCGGCCACCTTTGTTGGTCAAATGGCCATTTTTGTTGGTCGACCACTGTTCATCTGCTTTTGGCAGATATTTTGTGCCAGCTGGCACCCACTTTGTACCCCCTCCATACACGTGTATGGAGGGATTTCCCTCTTGCTTAGCTTGTCTTGTAAGCTTTGCAAGAGTTGGAATTCTATAAGAGGAGGGCTTCTCCTCCCTCCTCAAGGGTTCCAAGAAATTCCAGAGCTCTGAGATTAGGGTTAGAGGATTGTGTATCTATTCTATCTCTATATCTCTCTCTCTTCCATATTTTGTGTGTATTAAGGTGTTTTGTTCATAGTTTTGCATACAAACACCTAGTATTACACTTTCCTTTGGCTACTGAGGTGCTAAGGAGTGATTTTCAGAATTCTTGAGTTGATCTAAGCTTGGAGAGGCTGCTGGAGTTGTCCTTGTGAAGAAGGTCTTCAAGGGTAAGAATCTTACCCCTTTATTCCCCATTCTTGCACTAGCTTTTAACCTATCTTGCATCTGTTTTTGAGCTTAGTGTATAACATATAAAAGTTCTAATTTTGTTAGTTTTAGAACTTTGTTTAAGGTTGCTTTGAGGTTTGGGGTTGTTCTCCCCCTCCAAGGCCTTGTTAGGCCTTGTTTAAGGCCATCTATTTTGGCCCTTTCTTTGAGCTTTGCATGACCTTTCTACCACTGAAATCTAGAGGATTTTCAGTGGTGGAGAGGTGGTTTTGAGGTCCTAAATGGGAGAAGGTCATCCCCTCTCCATATTGCCTTTGATGCTCACACAAATGGCTTGTGTTGTAGCTTGTATGCTTAGCTTTGCTTAGCTTCTTTTCAATGCATATTTGTGCTTATTTTTCCATAATATAGCACCATTTTAAGTTGGTTTAGACACACCATGCATGCCTTGCATACTTGTCTTGTAATGCCATGAAATTGCCTTAACATGCTTTGTACTTTGAGCCTTGTTTTAGCATGATTTTGGTCTAGCTTTGTGAAGTTTTTATGCATGTTTTAGTATGCTTGAGGTCTATTTTTGGTTTTTTGGGCCATCCATGACTTGCTTTGTATAGCTACCATGTAATCTCCCTCGTAAGCCTTAAGTGTTGGCCCCTCTAGCATGCTCTCCTTGCATCATTTCAGTGGTTTGGAACCACTTACCATGTCATTTCAGTCCATATAGCATGCTTGTATACTTGCATTTGTGGCTTCTTTGATGCTTCAAAAGGTTTGTGTTTTGTGCTCCATGTTTGGACCTTTGTGCATGCCTTTGGATTTAGGCCATTTAGATGCCATCTAGGTGTGTCTTTGGTCTTGTTCAGACCTGCATTAGGACTATTTTAGGTCTCTATGGCCCTTTGGGGCTTGCTTCATAGCCTTGGTTTGAGTCCCGTGGCTAGTTTTCAAGTTTGAACCTTGCTTGCATGATTTGATTGTTTTGTTTAATTGGTTTGGCACCATCCTTAACATGATTTTCGGAGTTCATCATGCTTGTCATTCGTCCATGTTTTGTCCCTTTTAAGTGTGCTTAAAAGTTGCTCTTTGATGCCCAAGTGTTGGACCATGTTTGCATGTATATTTGTATGTGCATTTGCCTTCATTTCCTTGGCATTTGGCCACTGTTTTGGGCCTATTTGAGAGCTGCCCAAATTGGTATAAGTCCAATGTTTGCATATTGTTGCATGTTCACCTTGCGTGTTGTTGCATGCTCGGCCTATCGCATGTTGTTGCATGCTTGAATCACATTGCATTTGGCATGCACCTCCTTGATTAAGTTGCTTAACATGTTACATGTCTTGCATACTTACACGTTTACATTGCATCTTGCATGCTTGATTAACTCGCATACTTGGTACATGCTTGTTCGCTTAGGTTGTGTGCCTAATATACATTGCTTGTTCACATGTTTGATAGGTTGTCACATGCTTGCATGTTTGCATGTTTGTCCCCATGCTCATGTCGCATATTTAGCTCGCATACTTAGGTTGCATTTCGCATGCATGCCTCGCCTCTTGAATTATCATGATAGAGGTTGGGTCCCTTGTGTGTTTGTGTGCATTACATTTGACATCAAAATGCACAACTCGACATCTTGGACCATCACGCATTGAAATGCGCGATTGGTGGTCCGAGGGTCGAACACCATACCCCTTTGAGTCATAAACATGATAAGGGGTGTGGTGGTGCAAACATTGCTTTGAAATGCATTGCCATGCCTTGTCTTGTCCTCTGCTGCTGTCAAAACAGGATTCTGCAAACATATATGGCTGACCGACCACATTGAGTGCCGGCACACCACAAACTTCTGGCCGAGAGCCACATTTATGGTCGATGACCATTCCTCCATGGCTGGTGACCATTCCTCATGGCCGGTGGCACCCCACAGTGTTCAGAGAGTGCTCCTTGGGACTTGTGCAATTTTCAGAGGCATAAAACAGTGAAAACAGAGACAGCTTGTGCATGGTGGTGGAATTCCGAGCGGAGTTGAGCACGCATGCATTGGACCCTCTTCCCGAGGCTGTTTTATTGCTTTATTAGCTTAGTTAATTTGCTTAACTAGTTAATTGGTTTGTAACTATTTAATTAGCTTGTTAGTTGATTAAATTGTATTATTCTTTCGGTCCCTCCAAGCGAGGGCGAATTTGTAATAAGTGTGCGTGTGTGCGATGCATGTCTTCCAACCCCCACTTCTTTCTCCCTTTTACTTACCTGCTTTTGATGGTTAGTATTAGGGCATATTTCAATTAGCATCCTTATGCTATGCATGTATGCATCATTCATTAGTATTGCATGCACCGGGCTCGGCGCATCATACTAATTGCATAGTATTTCAAATCTAACTTGAATACATGTTATCTGTTGCATTTCACATGCCATCTATAGATTAGCCGAGCCTACTCTAGCTGCATTTTGCCTGCGATGCATTAGCCATCTTAACATGGACTTAGATCATACATTTGATTACTAACATGTTCCTTGTTTTTGGCTTGGAGTACTAGGTGAGTGTTTATGCTTTAGCATCTCGCATGAGTGTGAATGTTAACATGAAAGCATGTTTACCATGAGGCTAACTGCTTAGTTGATTTACTACTTGAATGCCTGCGGGTGGAGGTTGGATTGCTTGAGTTGGAACAACTCGTTGAAATCCGTGTTTTAGCCTACTTGCGAGTAGCAAATTTCAAACTATCTTTCAAACAAGCGGATATGCAATGTTTTGTTCCAAATTAGGCGATCTAGTCTATACTTTTGTGTTGTGCGCATCACGTAGTCAGATTAGCTAATTAACCGGAATAAGAATGCATAATGTTTTCAAAACTAGATATCATGGTTGGTAGAGGCTGATCTTTGATCGGGCGAGCGGGGGTGCTCATAGCTGACCTTCCCCAATCGTACCCAAGTTCCCAAGCCGAGGCAACTTTGGTGACGACGGACACGTGGCCTTAGGCAACGAGTCAGGGTTTTCTAAATTCCCCCAAAATAAAATATTTAGGTGGCGACTCTGTATCTGGCAAAGCAGTCCATGTTTGGCACTTCTTTCAAAAAAATCTGTTTTCAAAAACGATTTGCCGGATTTGGACTCTTTGATGATTCATCGGTCTTGCATTGCACTCTGCGAGATTAGATACAGGACCGTGACATTGAGTCCTGAACTGTAGTGAGCCCAAATGAACAAAACGGGGGATTTCCCCCGAGACGTTCGGGGACGTCTACACACGCATGATTTGAATATGAACATTAATATGACTCTGTTTCTGTTATGAATACAAGCATGACTATGTTTTTGATTTGATAAGGGATTTGAAATCTGAGGTCTGAATCTGTTATGGACATCATTCATTAAAATATTTACTCTGTTATTATTCACTGGGCTCCAGCTCACTGTATTATTTACGTATATAGGTGATCAGGCGCGTGACCAGGCTTAGAGGCGTCTATCTAGAATTTATTTTTGTCAGCCAACATATGTGCCTCCCATGGAGGTTCCAGATTTGTCAAGTGGTTGTGGCTATGTGACAAAAGTTTAAGTTTCGTTTTCTTATTTGGTTAAACAAGTCTTTGTTTATTTTGTAAATAGGGCTAAGTCCCATTTTGTCTCATCTATATATATATGATGACGTAGGAATGATGTGATAATGTATGTATATAAAGTTTAAAATTTTCTGTCTCGTATAAGTCTGCACAGCTCAATAGACGTTGTATATTTATTATTTGCTTCCGCTAGCCTCTAATATTATATTAATCTGTCTCAAAAGCCTTCGGTAATCCCAAGATTACTAGCCAGTTACGATGCTAAACCTATAGGGGCTGGTTTCGTGGCGAACGTCAACATCCTATCGTCGCCAACATCTTTCAAATTCTAAAGAAACTATTCCCAGTTGGCTGAATTCTTGGAATCAACTATAGTGAACGCCACAGGAAACAATCCTACAAACATAGCATAAAACCTAGTGGTATAATAAAAAATGATATAATCAATTGGATGGCATGGAAATGGTATAATGAAAATGGGTATTGCAATGTGTCATGTTTTATAACCATGTGTACGCATACATGATAAACTATAATATTCATGTAATAAGCATGACAATATGTTTTACATTACATGTGTTGTCAATTTCATGACATCCCATTTCTACATGGGGAAAATTATACAGGCAAGTTGCATTGTAAAACATATCGGTCGGAACACTATTTGAGTAAGTATACATGGGAAAAAAAATAATAACACATTGGTACCTTGATTGCCATCTTTTGCAGTAGTGGCAAGCAAATTACCCTGAACCTGCCTTTGAGGAATGTTCCGTCTAGGAAGAGCAAAGGCCGACAATGATTGAACCCATCTATACAAGCATGGAACGATATGAAATACCGAATGAACCTCCCACTTTTTTTATTAAATTCAAGATTAATGTAACTGTTGGGATTTTTTTTCCATAACGGAACGAATTCACTGTACCACCTTAGTTGGTCGAACGACATGGCGTGATCCCCAAAAACTTCACCCCTCGCTTTCTCAACACCCAATCATGCTACCTAGTAACTAATGTCCAATCCATAGTCATTTTTTAAATCAAACACCACATCCGTGGGGCGTACCAATGGCTGACCACGCACCCGATCTGCGACAACAGTGGACACCAACTCAAACCCCATACGCGAATTCCTATAAGTTCATACTACAGCACCACAAGTGTGCACACTATCGAACCTTTTAACTCATAACACCCCGCTCAATGGTAACACCCTCGCGTAAACTGACCAAGTACAACCCGTGGCTACTGTAAACTTACACACTACAATAATACGAACCGAATCATTTTTAACGTACTTGAATTGGAATCTACGTTCCACGACATACTTGTATAGAACTTCACGGAATTCATTGACACCCCCGTCGAAACATTGACCCACATAGGTAATCCCATATGCCCATTGAGCGGACAAAAATGTTTTTGATCTGTTAGGGCAATATGTTGGTAACAAATCCGTTTGGTGGTCATCACCAAAATTTGGATTACCAAGGGGATTCACACCATCCTCCGCGAAATTGACAACCCCAAAATTCGTTTGATTAAATCTGCCTGTCAAAACTATTTATAATACGGATAAGTTAGCTAACATGTATGTGAATGAAATTATGAGATTACATAGTGTACCAGTATCTATTATATCTGACAGAGATTCGAAGTTTACGTCAAGATTCTGGCAAAGTTTGCAACAGGCTTTGGGAACTGAATTACGATTGAGTAGTGTCTACCATCCACAGATAGTCAGTCAATCCGAAAGAACCAATCAGACTTTGGAAAATATGTTGCGGATATGTGTGTTAGACTTCTAAGGGAGTTTGGAGACTTATCTTCCTTTAGCCGAGTTTGTATACAATAACAACTATCATTCAAGTATTGGAATGGCTCCTTATGAGGCTCTGTATAGAAGGAAATGTCGTTCTCCTATCTGTTGGGCTAAAGTAGGTGACAGACCATTGTTGGGCCCAGAACTTGTGAAGAAAACCACTGAAAACGTGAAATTGATTCGACAAAGATTGAAAACTACCCAAAGCCACCAAAAGAGTTATGCAGATGTTCGCAGGAGAGACAGAGAATATGGAGTCGGGGATCATTTGTTCATAAAAGTAACTTCAATGAAAGGACAAACGCGGTTTGGTGTGAAAGGTAAATTAGCACCAAGATATGTTGGACCTTATGAAATCCTTGAAAAGATTAATTCAGTAACGTATCGGGTAGCTTTAGTCATGGAACATATGCACAATGTTTTTCATTTCTCTATGCTTCGGGATTATTTGAGAGATCCACTACATGTGATTGAACCGACTCATGTGCATTTGAAAGATGATTACACGTATGAGGAGAGGCCAATGCAAATTGTTAATCGCCGAATTAAAAGATTAAAAAACAAGGAAATCCCGTTAATGAAGGTTGACTGGCAGAATCACGGGGGAACCTATGCAACTTGGGAGACAGAAGAAGACATGATAAGAAGATACCCTGAGTTGTTTCCTTTGAATTCAGTATTCTTCCAAAATGAAGGTAATTTGAGTTTGGAGGACCAAACTCTTTAAAAAGGAGAAGACTGTAATAACCCCGACCCATGATTAACGTTAATCCATGCTTAATTCTGCCTAATAGATAATTAAAGTGAAATTTTGCATCATATGTTGCCTTATGTGTGTTTATATTTGTTTAACTGTCACACCCCACTTTTTATTACTCGAAATCATTACCAAATTCATTAATTTAAACCAATATCAGAGATATCATGCCGAAAAACTCTTTAGTTCAACAAGTAGAAATAAATAACAATTCTCTCATCCGAATGCAAATTAGATACAACATGAGCATACTAAATAAACTGCCCGTAGGCTTGCATCATTAAAGGATCAAAAAGAAGGGTGTAACCTTTTTACATAAATGGCATTCTGCCAACACAAAAGAGGCCCCGTGGCCAACAAATAAGAAGATCCAAAATCTTGTAGCACATCCTGATTATCACCTGAAAAAGATTCAACAACGTGGGATGAATATATAGTCTAATAGGGATCTCAACATGGTCCTCAACAATAACAACTTACAGATAGCTATGATCATGAATGCTCAATCTCATACTAGAATAGTAATGTGACAGTTTATTCAAAATATACATAAGTATGAATTTTTCTCAAAATCAACCATTTCAATCAACACGGTAATCGATTCACCTTTCTTTTCTTTTCATTACCCCTTTTTTCCAAAATTCATATGACTATAACAAGTTTCTAAGGAAAACAATTTTACCAAGCCTATCATGTTTTCTCTCACTTTCCATACTTACAACAGATTTTCCTTTTTCAAAACCTATTCACGAATATCCAACTTCCTTCACACTTTCCAAAATCTCAAAATGGAGTTTATGCCTGTTCCCGACACATTCATATCTATACAAGCATACCTTTAGTAAAAAGGGAAACAACAAATCATCAACAAGTATGTGATCAACTAATGAGGCAACTCGGCCTTTCAAAATGTAACCATCGTAACTCATAACATGCTCAGATACACCGAAACAATGATGATAAAAAGCTCTGCTCTACTTGCCATAAGCACGGTAAGCCAAAGATACATCTCTCACAACAATATGCCAATTTACCAGACACCAGCTGGAAGGGAATGGTACCTCTGTTCCATTTTACCAGGCGCTAGCTAGAAGGGTGTGGTACCTCAGATTCTCAGTGTAGCCAATTCTACAGGCACTAGCTGGAAGGCAATGGTACCCTTGATTCTAAGCACAGTATATAACACCAATAATCTCAACGCAACAAAGCATAATCAACAAGTGTAATACATACACATAAACTAATCCATAATGTTCAACCAACACAGGTGTAATGCATACACGATAATTCAACACAACAATGCCATCCTCCACCGATGACCAAGGACAAAACCTCTAGATGCATGTATTCAGTACACCTATTAAAAGACTCAACTCTCATGAGGTCTTAAAACCCAACAACGCCACTAGTACGATAGTTAAAGATAAAACCCCCAAATGTGTGTATTCAACACCCAAGACATAATAGTTCAATTCTCATATTTATTCTCCGAGACTCACATAGGGTTAGCATTTCATTTTCCATTTTCAAGATCAACTTTCATAATTTTCCAGGTTAACACAATCCACCACTTATTCCAATCCACTTTTCCCATTCCACAAAACCAATTCCATTCTTTTCATTTCACAAATTCAATTCCACGAACAACAAAACCATAACCCATCTCAGTTCAATACGTTCATTTCAAAATAACCCCAATGCCATAGATAATCCCTTAGTCATTAACACTTTAACACAACCCATAATAGCAATAGTAATTTACACATATTGTTTAACCATCCTCCCTTTTAATTTATCAAATCAAAATATAATTTAGGGCTTTCACTTCTTTTAACAATATCTTGGTAGATTACTCCCCCAATTAACCCAAACAACAATCAATGATAACAAACTCATTCTCAACAACCAACCCTAGGTTCCCTTACATGATTTTCAAAGAAATCCAACATGGATATGATTTTCATGCAATATAAATTTACCACATGTCTATCTATAAACGAGGTATTGAAAAAGAGCAAGGAAATCCCTACCTCAAATGGAGAAACCCAAAGGGAAAGAAGAGAAAAACTTGAAAGTGCTCCAAACCCAAACTTTTTCGGATCAAAACGTAGCCCCCGCGATGCTCAACCTTTTTTACAAAGAGACTAGGGTAGAAGGTCTCAAGAACAAGGTGTATTTATAGAGAGAGAGTGTTTAGAGAGAGAGGAGCTGCCGATCTAGGGTTTTGAGACAAAAGGGAAATCAAAAAGTGAAGAAGAAGTTGCTGCTGCGAACTGATATATTCGAGGCTCGCTCGAGCGAAGGAGTGGTCGCTCGAGCGACCAGACACAAAGAAACCTCGCTCAAGTGCACAAAGCCTCGCTCGAGCGAACAACACGAAGCTTTAGGTCTACAACCCAGAAGCACGTTCGAGCGCAAGAATGCTCGCTCGAGCGAGGAAACACAAAACATACAGCTCGCTCGCTCGAGCCAAGAAACACAACCTTCAGGTCAAAAGAGACGCAGACGCACGCTCGAGCGCAAGAATTCTCGCTCGAGCGAAGAAACACAAAATCAAAGCTCGCTCGAGCGACAAAAGCCTCGCTCGAGCAACGACACCAAAAACTGGGCAGCAGCACTGTGTTTCAAATCACCACCAACCAGTTACAAACCTGCCCCACACATCCCAAAACTCAAATATAAGAAATTAAAGGATGGAAACAAGATACGGATATCAGCACACACTCGGAACTCGAGTCCGGAATACCACAAAGGACGGGGAAAAACCTGGATCGCTATATTAACGTAGAAATATCTGTTCATGTTTCCGTTTTGGTTTGCGAATTGAAAGCCTTATCGGCATCCGATTCAGAAATTGACTTGATTTATGTGTTATTTGGGAATTTATAAAAAATTATGGTAGGTTTAATTAATGCCCACTTGATTAGCCTTAATTAACTCTCATTAGGCAAGCCTATATAAGACTTCTTATGTGCTCTCACTCATTCTTTTCTCTCATATCAACACATTTTGAACTCACACACACACAAACGTGTAGAGAGAGAGAGAGAAAGAGAGGCTAGGGAGAAGTCTTCAAGCAAGGAATTTGCTAGAGAATTAAGGAGAATTGAAGAAATTGAGCAAGAACTCACTAGGATTCAAGGAGTTGAGAACTTAAGGTATGAAGTCAAGCCTTTAGTTGTGTAATTAGGGTGCTTAACTCATGCATTCAAAAAGAATTAAGTGAGTTGGGGCAAGAATTAAGTTTAATGAAGTAGAAGAGAAGAGTATACACACATGCATGTGCATTACATTGCATTTAGAGCATGTTGTCTAAGAATTTGCCCCATGTATGTTCATATTTTGGTTGTAATCTAAGAATTGACCATGTTTTTTAGTAGAATATCTCATTTGATCATGTTTTGGAAGTTATGAACTCAAATGAATACATGCATGACATGTTCACATCATGTTCTACATTTTAAGTTGAATGTTGCATAATTGACATACTTTTGGACCTTGATTTCATGAAATGATCTTTAAACCTTCATATTTTACAAGTGTACATATGTTGTCTCACATTTTGGGCTCAAAAAGATATGAATTGTAGCCTTGAATTTGAATTTGGAGCTGAAAAGAGCAATCTGAAAATCCCAGATTTTGCCTCTCCGTTCGAGCAACGGATTCTCCGCTTGAGCGACCACTTTGTGATCTTGCACTTCCGCTCGAAGCGACCAGAAGTTCGCTCAAGCGTGAAATGCATGCTCCCAGAAGTTCTTATGTTTTGCAGTCCGCTCGAGCAAGGGCACATCTCTCACGCTCGAGCGAGCGTCGAGTGAGCAACGAGCGTAAAAATCAAGCAACCAGCACTTTTGCAAAAGTTTACAGACCGCTCGAGCGACAAATCTTATGCTCGAGCGACCACGCACATTTTGCATGTCCGCTCGAGCATAGGAAGTTGAGCACGAGCGAGGACTCTGTTTTCAACAAGTTTTGTCAAGTGTTTTCAAATGCATTTTTGTATCCACATTCCATCCTAAGCATACCTAGACCATGTTTAAGGCACAATAATGAGGATAAAAGTAGAGACACATCAAGATAAGAAAAGAACAAGGTAAATGTTTCCGGGTGTGTAATTCAGTATATATTCGTTTTGTACCTGTGTAAGTCACGCGCCGCAAGATATCTGAATTGCCTACTCTATTCGTCTGTTTGGAGCCATTTGTTATTTATGAGTAATAACGTTGTAAAGTTATGTTAAACTTTAATTATTTTCTGATGATACGACATGATTAGGTTTCTGAAATGCTATGTTTTGTGTGAATGAATGATCGTCCAAGTTTCTAAAATGTATTCGTGGCATCCGTAACATCATATGATATGCATCTCTTTATGGGTCATCAGGTCCCTTTATGGGTCATCGGAATGCCTGTACGGCTGTCCTTTTATGGGTCATCGGAAACGTCTTTGTGCACACGAATCATCGGAATGCCTTTACGACCATCCTTTTTATGGATCATCAGAATGCCTTCACGGCTGTCCCTTTGTGGGTCATCGAATTTGTTAACGCTAATGGACGTGCCACGTACTACAATGTGAAATGTATGAACATTGAAAATGAATATGAACAAGTACATGAATCTGTTTCTGATTTGAAATCTAAATATGCATAAGACTCTGTTTTTTATATAAACTCTGATTTCTAATTTTATAATGGATGTCATTCATTAAAACCCCTTTTACTTTGTTATTATTCACTGGGCTCCAGCTCACTATTTATATTATGTATGTTGGTGATCAGGCGCGAGACTAGGCCCAGAGTTGATGGCCTAAGATTCCATTTTGTCAGGCACCCTTTGCGCCTCCCGATGAGGTTCCGGATTGAGTCAAT
This sequence comes from Camellia japonica, assembly GCA_030407325.1. Lineage (NCBI taxonomy): Eukaryota > Viridiplantae > Streptophyta > Magnoliopsida > Ericales > Theaceae > Camellia > Camellia japonica. Next base: position 183,678,036 of record JAPPVO010000016.1, read on the forward strand.
TTAGTGGCTGTTTTTTTTTTTTTTTTTTTTGTGAATGTATTAGCCTTTGTTTCTTTTGATTTTCGAACAAGATTTTGTTAATATGCACATGAAATGATGTATAAATGTTGTATCTTTTGGCATCACTCGTAAGTTTATAAAAATTTAAGATTATCTGTCACATGTATGTCTTCACAGCTCAATAGACTAAGTATTATTTATGTATTTGCTTCCGCATCCCCTAACTATGTGTTTTTTCTGTTGAGAGGCCTTGAGAGGCTTTAGGTAATCCAAGGATTACTGGCCGGTTACGTCGCTAAACCTATAGGGGCGGGTTTTGGTCGTGACAACGCCTATTGAAACACAACAAAACACCATCGGAAATGAATACAAAATCGGAATACGATCACCGCCAAAAAAAATGTCCAGCACACCAGACAATAGCCCCACACTCTCTCTTCACAAAACAATGAGATCAATGTTAAACAATTCAAAACGGACTCTCCACGATAATATTTCCTTATCCCCATCCAAAACTGAATCAGTCAATTAGAAAAACACAATCACACTAAGGGTACACATGTAAAATCAAAACAAAATCAAACCCATCTAAATAAAACATACCAAAAAAATAGGACTAATTGGTGTCTAAAAAAAACTCTTAGGACCAAATAGTTTAACTTTCCTCCGTTTAGGATTTATAGGTAATTTTTCTATAATTATATTTCACACACATTTTTTATTTCTCTTTCTAAATTTTTATCAAAATTCATGAGTCAAACCCATCCTAAAAATAAAAGATAATGCTAAAGACCCTGTGCTTACGTCTACAGGTGCGTTTAGGGAACCGATATGGGAAATATTGATAGAAAAAATTAATTCTTTTAAAATTTTGATAAAATTATAAATAAAAAAAATTAGAATTTGATCTTTATAATAAAATAAACTCTAAATTTTTAATTTTATCAATGTAAACAGTAATATTTTGATTTGTTTTAAATCTAAAATTATTTGTCTATTTCGTTAAGTAAAATCGACAGGAAAAAAGTATATGTCAAACATTAAATCAAATAAAAAATGTATTTTAGACATTTTATGTACGCCTACATAGAAATTAATGGCTAAAATATTAAAAAAAAAAATCAATTTGACTTAACAAAAATAGATAAATAGTTTAAATTTAAAATACATTAAAGTATTAGAGTTTAAATTAATAAAATTAAATACGATTTATTTTGTTATAAGAGCCAAATCTTAAATTTTTTCTGAAATTTCTCCAAATTTTTTATACTGAACCATCCATAGTAAGTAACAAATTTGATATTAAAAATTATTTGAATTATTATTATTATTTTGCTTTTATATCATTATCCCAAGTAAAGCTACATAACGGAAGACAGCTAGTTTGGATCCGGAGTTCTGGAGAGTTTGTAAAGGACGCAGTTGAGCTGATCCAAAGTAGCGCTCTATAAAAATTGTCCCCACACACACACACACACACACACACACACACACACACAGGTCAAAGACAGCTTTTGATTGGAAGAATAGAGCGCTCAGTCAACCCATCTTTGGGAAAGCAAACAAATGTGCGAATTTGCTAGTCAACCTATGAGAGGAGCAAGAGGAGGAACACGTTTTAATGACTAAGGACTCACCTGAAGCTGTTATATCCATCTTTACTGATAGATATCTGATATTGGTTTGCTGGTGTTTTAAATTAGGAAAAAAATTTACAAGTAGAATGTATTCATGAGTAGTGCTATCACTACAAAAAAATTGACTTTTTGCGATGGTAAAATACCGTCGCTAATACTCCTAATGCCGTCGCAAAAACTTTTTACGACGGTAAAATGACTTTTTGCGACGGCAAAAGGGGGTCGCAAATAGAGGGGTAGCAAAAGAGTTTTTGCGACGGCACAGTAGCGACGAATGTTTTTGCGACGGCATTTGGGCCTTTTGCAACGGCACGGTGTAGTCGCTAATAATGTTTGAAATATCTTGACTTTTTGCGACGGCACTATTTTACAGTCGCTAAAAATGTTATTTGAGACGGCAAAAAATACCGTCGCTAATAATCTTTTTTTTTGCAACAACAAAACACTATTTTTGCGATGGTATCGTACCGTCGCAAAAAATATTAAAAATATGAAAATTCTTATTTTTTTGCGACAATGTAATGCCGTCGCAAAAAGTATTAAAAAAATAATAAAATTTCTATTTTTTGCGACAATTTAGTGTCGTCACAAAAAGTAAAACCTGTAACAAAATCAATAAAAATAATAAAATTTTTTGTTTTTGGCGACACTGCAATGCCGTCACAAAAAAGAAAAAACATCATCCAATAAAATTATTAAAAATACTAAAATTTCTCCATAATAATTACATAATAATATAAAAATTCCTGTATAAAATAACAATTTCTTCATAATAAAATATTCTTCCATTCATAATTACACACCAACAAAATTATCCCACTACATAGTATTCCATAATTATCCTCCGATAAAATTTAAAAATATAAAAGAAATGAAAAAAATAAACACAATATAAATGAATATAAATTACTTTTTTCTCCATTTACAAATTTAAAAATTAGATTTATTTTTTAAGTTCAATGATTAATCAATATTTCATGTGCTATTTATCACTTTTTTATGTTAGCTAATTATCAATCAAGCATCCCACACTACTAAAAAAAACACTTTTTGCGACCGCTATAAACCGTCGCAAATAATAAAAAACAGTCGCAAAAAAACTTTTTGCGACGGCCCATGCGACGGCAAATGGGGGTCGCAAATATGGGGGTGGCAAATACTTTTTGCGACGGCAAAACAACGGTCGCAAATTATTTGCGACCACCTAAACTACTTATGGCGACCGCTATTTTGCCGTCGCAAAAAACAAAGAAAAACACTAACATGATCTTTGGCGACCATCTTGTTACCGTCGCAAAAAATTTAAAAAAAAAATAAAAAATAAAAAAAAATAAATATGGCGAGGGGAAAAGCTCCTTCATTTACATGCATTTGTTCTCCATTCCATAGTAAAAAAGAAATACTTAAATCTTGATATGTCTTTATTGATTAATAAAATCTACTAGAATCTTAATATGATTCTTAAACAGAATTTAAACAGAATTTATTAATAAAATCTACTAAAATCTGAATATGATTCTAACTGTTTTGCAAAACTGGTCTCTAGCAACAACTAATCCAAAAATATGATTGAAACTAATAGGGTAGAATAAGACTGGCAAGGTGCAAAGAATGTATAGTTAAAAACCAGTTAACCGAAACTAATGAAGAAAGAAAACAAGACAAAGGGAGAGGCTAATCAAGCATCATCAGGATCGCTTCCACCAATTTGAGCTTCCTGATCCATATAGTGACTTCCATTAGGACCCAAAATCTTAAACCTGCTCAACCAAAAAAATTGTGTTTCAAATTGCTTGGCGACAAAATTGTAATCTGCAAATAATATTTAGTACCTCTCAAGAATAAATTTCCCTTCCTTGTACTTTTGGCTCTTCTCATGAGCAGCCTCCTAAAATTAACAAAAAAATATATATAAACAAAATTACAAAGGGGAGAACAATCAAACATGAAAGAATTTGAATTATGAACATGAGAAATCCAAAAGGGCATTCCTGCAGTGAACAAGTGTGCTGGTTGGTCCTATGGTGATTAATAATAGATGTGTGGTGTATGTGATTCCCTCACCCTTGGACCTCTCAATTATCTTCATTGATTATAGAACAGTACTATCTTTATGTTAGAAAATAAATTAATTAAAAAAAATTTCAAGTAAAGTGGAGTACTTTGAATGAATAGAAATGACTATAATAAAAGATCCAAAATCTTCTTATTTCAAGTGACTTGATAGTCTAATTGCAATTACTTAGTCTAATTGCAATTACTTGTGAAAGGGCAACCCTCTGAGCATGATACCATTATAATAACAAACTATTCACCAGTGAAAAAAATAAAAGTATTGATTTTGTCAATCTTGAAAAACACTGCTGAACTTGCTAATACAGAAAACAAATATACTGTTTTAAATGATTAATTGAGCTTTCTTACCTAATCCAAACAGAACATAAAACCCAGAAGCCACATCTATTTCTGACTGTTCTTCCCTGTATACACCAGAAAAAGAGAAAAAGGGAATAGGAAAGCTAAATGTATTAGCCATTGCAAAGACATCAGCAGTTACAAACATTCAACAAAAAAGGAAGCACTGAAATCTGCAGATGTTCCTGTTTCACTACAACAGTTCTATTTGTTGTGAATCCATTCCTTGTATAATGTTTCAACATGCTGCTCACATACATACAGTTCCAAAAAGAAAATAGATGCAGTTATGTTTAAGACCAACCTATCCATATAGGTCAAAGTGGATAAAAGATAATGTCATAGATGATTAACTAAGCAAAGGCATGAAGCAAACCTATTGTGAATTTGTAACTAAGAGAAATTAAACCTAGAGGAAGTGCAGTGAAGAGAGCATATCAAAAAGCTTTACTCTGTCTACACCCAGATAAGCTACAGCAGAAGGGTGTTGCTTCTCACCAGAAGGGAATTGTTCTTTCATAGATAAATATTTGTCATTTATTTATTTATTTAGTTTAGTTTAGTTTAGTTTTTTTTTTTTTTGAGGGAATGGTGTTGATGATGTGATGTGTTAATCAATAATTATGGTTAGTCACCCATCCACACTGCATGGTCTGCTCAATCTGTCACCAGGATGTTGTAAGGGTCCACTGGTGCACATGATATTGAGCGACTTCTACAATTATACATTGCTTATATTATTTGAGGTCTCATGTATCTATCCAGAGTTTGAAGCTCAAGTACAATCTACTCAGAATTTGATTTTGTGGGATGTTCTGGTTCAACCATAGATGATGTAGTAGAACTGTAAAAGCAAGCATTAAACTAAAGCCATATAAACTAGTAGTGGTAATCGTGTCGTGTCATTACTAGTTCATGTCCAAAACACTCAACTACTAACATGACCCATTTACTACACGTATCAAATATCTTGACACTAAGGTGACCTACTTATAATAATGTCAGCTTGAACACGACACGCCTAACACGATTAACATAAAAACTTATTTTAGATCATAATCAAGAAAACTTTTTTCAGATCATCTATAAGGGTAAACTATTTAAACATTTACACCCACAAAGATAATATATATGCCAATCCTCATGAAAATAATTCCAAAAATTTATGAATTTATGACTAATCCACTACATATCTAATCTAAATTACTGTCACCCATTAATATCCAAATATCCAACAAGACTTTAAAATTAATCCAATCTGTCATAGTTGGCATATCATATTAGAGATTTAGAGTTGCACTTAACCTGCATGTTATACAGAGATCTAAATCTAATCCATTGCTGATGAGAATAAAAATTTAAGACCCTATAGATTCATGTTGCATTTGAGATACCTACTAGTCAATAATGGGTTCGTGTTCACGTGTCGAAACAAATTTTTACATGGGTCAGATGAGTTGTGTTTGGGTTACGTGTGTTCAACTCGAATACAAGCCATTTAACATTTATGTTGTCGAGTCGTGTCATATTTGTGTTCTTGTTGAAAAATGACCAAACCCTAACCTTCTAATTACCAGTACAGTTCAAGTTGTGTTAACAGGTTCTGTGTCAAATTTCCACCCCTAATATAAACATTTCCTATTCTGCTGTGGAGTAATATGCAGCATATAGAAGAAGCCTGTGCTGTTAACTTTTCCCCTTGTTATTCTTTTGTACTCTCGTGATGGTATCAATTATCTTTTAGGTTTTCAGTGTCCTTACAGAATATTTTGCTATATCAGTGATATGGCTGTCATTTTGTCTTCAGTGGATCTTTACAGGTGATGGGTATCTACCTCACAGTGTTACATGAAATGCAATAGGGCCATTCAATATCGTGTGGAACATTTAAATGCACCTAATAAACTTGGCATCTATTATGATGTGGGTTATGGTGTTATGGGTGAGCTTTTACTACTGAACTGGTTCTATTCATGCTACAACTGTTGCCCACTGCTGTCAGCAATTTTCATGTTATATTAATCATCAAAATTCATGAAATGGAAGTGATCATATGGCCAGCTTATTAGTTCTCTTATCTCCAACCAATCAAGAGATAGTCTGTCAAAAACTAGCACATAACCTCTGATTGCATATCATGATATCATATCAAAGCAAGTTTGTTTTTGAAGTTTTCAATCATCAAAGGTTTGATTAGCAGATATTGTTTTTCCAATAAAGAAGAAAAGCATAGAGGAAAACTTAGAATCAAAGTCAAGCACAGACATAGTAACACAAACATAGGTTTCTAACAATTCAATACATCCATCTTCTTAGCTACGTATGTATTGATAAAAAGTCCATCTATCTATATATATATATATAAATGATACAGCTAGAGTAGTAATTGGCAAGAAAGATCCCTCTGCAGCAGAATTCAGGTGGAAGAAGAAAGCAAAATATTCTGTACATATGTAATCCTCTCTAATAAATAGCAGATTGAGATTGGTATACTACTGCTCCTCCCTTATTTTACAGCTATAATCTAGAATGGTTCACATGGTTTGGTCATGTTTAACCATTTGGATTCTTCAACACAAAGTTGGACATGAACATGACACGTTCTACAAGGTGTCCACGCTTCATAGCTTCCAATTGTATTTAACATTAAGAATGATAGAAAAGAGTGGCAAACCTTGATATTTGCGAGACTTCCCAAGCTTTTCTGCAACGACACCAATTTCAAAACTACCAGGAACCCACACTACCTGATGCATACATACAATAATTGAACCTATTATTAATGAGTGTCAAGCAAAACAATGACCACAGACCATGTAAAACAATTGGAATGATGAAAGCACTACATGATTTGTGCTATATTTATCCGCATCAGCACCAACAATTTCACCCTAATAAATAATAGACAACTCATGTTTTAACATGATAGTGATCTGAAAATATTCTAAATCATGTTAGACCAGGTTTGTTTTACCACAGCAAATGTTCACTTCTTCCGCATCATGTCATTCAATTTAGCAATTCATTAAGGTGAATCCCCGACTAATCAAAGTACTTTTGGTTATAACCTATCCAAAAGGTGGTGATTCTTTGCCATCAGATGCACAGGCAGGTCTGACAAGCAATCAATTTTATTTATTTTTCATTTTAGCCCCCAAGCAATATGCCAAAGAGTATATCTCTGTCACCTATCAACTCCTAAATTGCCCTGGCAAGCAATGCAATTGATGCCGAACTATAACTATGATTTTTCTATTAGATAAGATGGCCCACTAAGTCTCTCTCAAGTAGTCATTTCTTGAATATTAAGCTTGAGATTGGCTTTGACTATATAAGGATTTTGATCAAAAGTATTAAACATGTTGTCATAGTCAGTAATCCAAATTGAACCTGAAGGGCCTAATCCGAACCAACAATGCTACAATTGGAAAAAAAAATATCCAAAGAAGTACTAAAAAAAACAATAAATTTGTTACACGTAAGATATTAATGGGAAATTTTTTTAGAAAAACACACCATTCAAATCCTTCTGCATAAGTTTTCTACTTCAAGGAGATTCTCTATTTCGATTGCTTTACCTTAATATGAATTGCAAAAGAGTATTCAGACCACAGTTATAAATATCAGCCTAGACTAATACACTCAAGTATATTTATAGGAATGAAAATCAAGTATATTAATAGGAATGAAAATCAAGTGCATAGACTAATTCGCACATTTCGGTTCATAGCTGATTCATTGCCTAACAGTTATGATTGCTATAAAACTCTTTAGGTACTTCTGCTTCATCTGTTCACTTCTCATACCTAATTGCATGTTTTGTTGTATATGTATTCATATATATCAGGAAGAGGGATATACATTTCAGAATTTGATCCACAAACAATGAAGACAAGCAGACAATGAAATTCATATCTAGGTTGCAACACTCGAGAAATTAATTCTAAATGTAGAAAAAAATCATTTCAGATTCAAACTCTCTGGATCATAATTCCATAATTCGATCCACAAAAGTGAAGATAAGTAGACAGTGAAATTTATATATAGGTTGCTATGATCATCTGTAAATGAAAATCAAAAGTTGAACTGTACCAGTAGAATCGATGAAGATGTGTTTAGGCTTACCGATTATGAAATCTTCAACAGTTGTGGAATTGAGAAAGTTGAATCGATCGACAGATTTGAGCGAGAGATTCGAGCGACAAATTCGAGCGAGCGAGGAAAAATTCGAGAGGGAGAGAAAGATTTTGAGGAAAAATTCGAGAGGGAGACAAATTCGAGCGAGCGAGGAAAAATTCGAGCGAGAGATTCGATCGAGAGACAGATTTTGAGAGGGAGAGAAAGAGAGCTCAGATTTGGGAAATAAGGAAAAAAAAGGGGGGAATTGAGAGGGAGAGAAACAGAGCTCAGATTTGGGAAATAAATACTGAATTTTATTATTTTTTATTTTTTTGAAGAACACGATTGGGTCATGAGATGGTAAAATAAGTTTTTTATGTTCAAAAATGATTTTTTGCGACCGTTAAATAATCAGTCGCAAAAAAATAGACGCAAAAAATCATATTTCTAGTAGTGGTTGACATATAAAAATACAGCAAGATTTAGATAAAATAGGCACGGAACAAGGTGGCGATGAAAGTGGAGAACCCCCATGCGAAAACCAACAGAAATTGCCATTATCTAAATCCTCATCAAGTGACCACATGTTGATAATTGCAGTTCCAAGTTCAAGCAAAGGGAACACAGTTCAGGAGGAAGCAGACATCACTACAAAAACTGAACAAGATGTCTGCAGAGGAATATTTTTGTTTGTACAGAATCATCCAATGTTGACATCAGATGTGATAAATAGGCATAATGCCCTCTCTTCGATAGGCATGGAACTGATTTTCCTTGCCATTCTTGTTTATAGATGAAGAATATTGCCTTCCACATATCAAACAGGATGCCTTTAAAAAAACAGCAAAGATATCATACCGTGAGGCCTTCACATCTATTTTCAGCGCACACCGTCTCATCAAGGGCTTCACCAACTCCTCTGGAGTCGTCAAAGATTGTACGCCTTGGGTATACAAGAAAGGTAATTATTCCAAAATGTCATATCAATAAAAAATATTGGTAACATATCAATGTTTGGGAAGAAAATAAACAAAAAAAGTATTATGTAAACCTATGAAGCATTAGCTCTACTTCTCCATCTTCAATGCTGGCTCCACCAACAGCACGATCAACCAAGACTGAGAATTCAGATTTATTGTCCACTGTGTAAATTCCGAGATTGAGCTGAAAAATAGAAGCTATAAAGTTTATTCAATAATACTACCAAAATTCATATAATCTTAATTTAAATGAGAAGGAAAAGATTGAACTATTGCACATCATTTGAGGAAAACCATAAATGTTTCCTCTAAAAAGATAAAATGTCATCTTCAATTATTCTATACTACAGGATTCAAACAGATTTATTGTCCTTAATCTATATAATATACCAATCCAAGTAGTCCCACCATCATTTAACTCTTCTTTTATTTTTATTTTTTTATTTTTTTTTATAGAGAAAAAGTCTAAACATTATAATCAAAAAGGGTCTTAGCACCTGAGGCAATTTATTCAACCATTAAATCTCAGCCAACATTTTGATTGTTGGGCCATGATAAAGAATAAAAAATATCACAAATCTCAACCATCCAGTTCATATAAATTGTTAAAATTTGAACACCTTAACTGCATAGAGCAAATTCAGAAAAAGAGTACGCCAAACAGGCCATGTCAGTCCTACTAACATAGAATGCCATATTTATTTTGGGCCTGTCCCCTGTACATAGACAATTCTGTCTAAATATCATTTATTGCCAGGTTTGAGGTTTGAAGTTTGGACTTAATTTCGGTAAAATACAAGTTGATAATGTTACCGGATAATAGTTCCCTGCAACGGGTTGATGAACTTGAAGAGGCCAGTCCTCTCTATAATCTCGAACCTGGAAAATCCATGATACAGAACCAAGTCAGACCTAGAATAACCAATTGAGGATGTGAAATTTCACAGAAAATAACAAAACTTAGTAATTTTGTATGCGTGCAGAAAAATTCAGAAGATGTTTTGTAAAACAAACTGGTGGAACAAAAGAATGGGGTTGCAAATAAATTATTCCCACAACCCATAAGATATTTACCCAGGATTTTGTACAACGGTTCATTAAGCATGTGTTTGGTGGATGGAATTGCCCAGAATTGTATGTTACATGCTTCCCATTTACCAAAAGGCATCAAGAATTAGGTTGTACATAACAGTTGTCCCAGATCATTGAACAATATATGTTATCCATAAATATATACTGCCAAGCAGGGAATTGGGCATACATTTAAATACTTGGTTAAACAGCTAATAGAGATTGTATTTGAAAACTTAGGTACATTTAAATATAACTTGATAATACCAGAGTAACTATTTTTGTGAAGAGTATATAATTAGAAAACTCAAGAACGAATAATTGGGCAAAGAATAACAGGGGGGAAAAAAAATTTAAATGAAAATCTTTGAATGCAACTCATGGAAACTAGTCAAAAGTACGTAGATTAGGCACAACAGATCTGCTGTTAAAATAATTATGAAACGAAGCAAGGCAAGTGACAAAAAATTTCTGTATAAATTCATGTCTTGCCCAAGGAGAAGTATTAGTGAAGATGAGATCAATGATCTTGTCACTAAACTACAAGCATTACTACCAAATTCTAGTTCAAGAAGCCGAACAAGGGTATACTATATGATCTCTTTTTTCACTCTCTTTTTCACTTGTGCTAAATGTTTATCATGTCACATGGAAAGCCGAAAAAAAAAAAAAGAAATTTTCAGAGCGACATTATCTTAGCTCAACCTTGATGCTTTAGGATGTCATTGAGAATGGACGGTGATGGAGATAGAGAGAACAAAATGATTTGACAATAATAATGAGTTTAAGGTATTAAGTTGGAAGCATTGATAGAAAAATAACTTGAAAATTCAAAATGATCTCGAGAAAAGCAGAGGCTATAGTCTAGTGGAAAACACTTCGTATAAGTTCAAAGAAATTTTTTTTTGTAGAGAGAATGTGATCAAATGGGATACAATCATAAATATCCCGAGATAAGAACATAAACTCATAATATTTGTGATTTTGTGTAGGTACCGGCATCAAAGATTCTGAAAGAAACATGTAGTTACATCCAGAGGCTGCATAGAGAGGTAGATGATCTGAGCAACAAACTCTCTCAAATACTGGCGAATATGGACACCACCGGTGTTGATTCCGACATTCTTAGAACTCTCCTACAACAATAGTCTTCTCTCTCTCTCTCTCTCTCTCTCTCTCTCTCAATGTGCTGGTTAGAAGTCACCAAACCAAACAAATATATGTTGTTTCTTCCTCTACTCCACTGCTATGTCACCTTATGTTATCTCTGGTTTGGTTGGGACTTTCACCTAAAGAGTAATGTTATTAATTATTTAACAATCAATATGATATATTTATTATTATTATTATTATTTTGTCCTTTGTGCTCTGATAGATATGAATATCATTCTTTTTCTTTGTTTTAGGGTCCTACAAGAACCTGAAATATGTAGAGCTGACCAAAGCATTTTCTTGGATTTCCTCATCTAAGGAAACTTAACTATTAAAATAAGAGTAAGAGTTGATAACAGAGAAACGTCTAAAAGAAATGATTAAAAATTAAAATAAAAGTAAAAGTAGAAAGCACAGAAACATGTAAAGGAATTGATCATAACCACCATCAATCAAATAATAAATTGGAGCATGCACAACCATTTCATACATACTTTTTGCTATCATGAGATAAATTCAATTTCATATCGAAAATAGAACAGCTAAGGAAATCAAAATTTATGAGAAGAAGGTTATACATACATATATATATATATATATCTTCAAATACGAATTACAGTGAGGAAAAATCAATAAATTGGCGAAACCGAAGCTTGTACCTGTAGCAGATTGATTCAAACCAAAGCTTGTTTCCAGAATCAGACTACCTGGTGGAAAAATCAATAGATTGACAAAAAAGTGATCGAATTACAGTGAGTTCAGATGAAGAAGTTGAATACGAATTACAGTGAGTTCACTGAGTTCAAGTGATCGAAATAGAGAGATGAATAAGTTGAAATACGAATGAATGATTCGAAGAGACTCACTGAAACGAGAGAGAGAGAGAGAGAGAGAGAGTTCATACCGTTGGAGATCTCTTCTTCAGACGACCATGGTGATCTATAGAGCGAAATTGAGAGAGGAAAATCAGATTCTCTTCCTCAGATCAGACACGATCGAGCGAAATCACATATGGGGGAAATGAGAGTCTAGGGCAAGTTTTACACTACCAGATTTGGGGAAAATGAGGAAAATATAAAGTAGGCTGAGTGGTTCCCAATAGTGGGCCCGTGCAAATAAGTTTTTTTGCGACGGTCAAATAATCAGTCGCAAAAGAACAGACGCAAAAAGTTAATTTTCTAGTAGTGCCACTTACATATATTATTGGGTTTAAAAAATATGTTTAAAAAGTATACTTATATATTATTTTTCTATACTTATTTATTTTTAGTAAGTAATTGAAAGATTAAAAAAAAAAATACTGTAATTGATTTCTCATTAAAGTAATCATATAAACAATATCATATGGTATTTCTAAACTATCTAATAATTTTCTTTTCTAATAGTTACTAGCATAATACCCCTTAAAATTAATAATTAAAAATTACTTTTCAAATTAAATTATAACAAAAACTTTGTTTATAATATAAAAGAAAATTTATTTAACATTAATAAGTTCCCATATAATAATTATATTTACGATAAAATATAAATATGTTTCGTCTTGATGAATTTCGTAATTTTAATTTACCAATTATATCATATCTATTATGTAAAATTAATTACCTTATTTATTCTGTAGAATTCAATCAATCAAAGTTAAAGAATAAATAAATAAATAGAAGAAAAAAAATAGAGTATCAATTACCACAATCTTTAACTCACTCCTCAAATAAGACTTAGATGACTTCAATCCTTCTAAGTCGCTAGGTATAATCTCTAAAACAGTCTCATTAAATATCAGTTAATTATATTTACTAATTTTTTAGAGGCTAGACCAATTGAACATTTTGTAAGCCCTAAAGCCATTTTCTTAATTTGATCACCACTATAGATCATATTTAATTTTTGATTTTTTATATTTTGTAATTGTTTTATATTAAAAAAAAATTAGAACTAATATACTAAACAAATAAATTAAACTGAATATGTATATAAAACAGCTTAATTCTATCTCATAGGCCTAAGTTTTTCATTGTGTATTTGATTAAAAATGTATTAGACCATTTTAATGGCTAGTACCTAAACCTCGATATTTATGCAGTGGGTAGCTTAAGTCAGAATAACTACTTGCCCTGTAGTTAGCATGGTTCAAATATATAGCGATCCCGGTTTTCCCTTCATTGTTTAATTGTATTCCGGACTCAGTTCCGTGGATGTTGGTCGTTGTCTTATTCTCATTTTTATCCTTTACTCTTTGTGTTTGAGTCTTGGGTTGTGTTGGGCAGGTTGGGAATAGGTTGGTTGTGTTTAGAAACCAAAAGTTGATGCCCAGATTTTGGCCATCACGCTCGAGCGGGGCTTTTGACGCTCGAGCGGGCCCTTTGTTTTTGCTTCTCCGCTCGAGTGGGCATTTTGACGCTCGAGCGTGATTATTTATCTCCCAATATTTTGTTCTGCAGGTCATCGGACGCTCGAGCGTCCACTTTCACGCCCGAGCGGGGACCATCGACTGCAAAACTTCTAGAAGTGTGCATCCGACGCTCGAGCATGAGTCTGTGTCTGATGCTCGAACGGGGCGTTCCACGCTCGAGCAGACCTGTTTGTATATCAGTCCGAAAAATAGCTTTTTGGATCACTTTTTCGGTATTCCCTCTCTCTCTACCTTTTCAAAACCCTCATTTGAGAGCTCCTCTCTCTAGAATACAATTTCTCTCTAAGAAATCATCTAGCTTGAGTGATCTTCTCCCTTAGTTCCTTTGCAAAAAATGTAGAACTTGGCTTGTGCTACATTTCAATCCGAAAATCTTTGGTTTTGGAGCATTTCGAATTTCTTCATCATCACCTTTGGGTCTCTCCATTTGAGGTAGGGATAACTACTCATATTTATGGTCTTTGACGTAAACTCATAGTCATTTTGATGTAATGTTGAAGTTGGATAATTTTGGGGGTTAGGGTTTCAAAATATATAAAGAGGGGTTTTGTTCTTTTGACTCATACATGTATATTTTGGGTCTTAAAATGAGGTTATTGATGTTTAATGAAAATATTTGAGCCTTTGAGTCAATGTTGAGAAAATGGGGAGGAAAGCCCTAATTTGTTGTTATGAATTAATTTGTACAATTAATTTGGAAAGTTATGAAAATATGAAATTGAGTTGGAAATAGTGAAATTGATGAGTTATGAGAATTAATGGTGGAGTTGGATAAATTAATCACTCACCTTTGGAAATATTGATAATTTATCTGTTGATGTATTTATTATCTGTTTAGAAATAATTACTTTGGGCTATCGGTGGAGGATAGTCTTGATTGTTGTAGACACTGTATATTGATTAGGGAAAACTGAAACTGATCACGTTGAATATGTCATTGAATATGACGGTTGGAATAATACATCGAATATGTGTATTGATTGATCATTGTATATGATAAGTGTTTATATACATTGTATTGTGTGGGAGGAGATAGGGGATGTACTCCACGGTTTGGGAGGAGATAGGGGATAGACTCCTAAACTGGATGTTATTTGGGAGGAGATAGGAGATGGACTCCATTGATACAGTAAATCTGTGTATCATTTGTGAAGTATTGAAGTGTTTTATTATGAGTTGTTATCTCATTTGAAATTGAAGTATTGTTGATATGAGTTGTTAACTCATTTGAAAAGGAAGTGTTTTGATATGAGTTGTAGTCTCATTAATTTGTTTGGCCAGGTTCTGAGCCATGTTCATAAATTGAAAATTGGTTAAGTAAAGGAAAGTGAAATGAAACATGGACATATTTGTCATGGAACTGGGTAATGTTGTAAGTTGATTTACAAGTGATAACATTTATCAAATGCTAATGTTTTAGTTATTGCTCATATTATGTTTAGCATATCTCTACTGGGCGTTGGCTCACCCTATATGGGACATCATTTTCAGGTACAGGTGATATGCCGCCTCCAAGGATGTAGCTTGGGAGGTTGTAGAAGTTGAAGGCTTATCTTTTTGTGATTATCTTTTGTATTACATGTATATCAAGCCAAGGGCTTATTTTGTGTAAAGAGTTAGAACTCTACTTTTGTTGAACTCAAGTGTTGACTTAGAAAGTTGTAAGCCTATAGAACGTTTACTTTTGTTGTCAACATGTAATATCTCTTATAAGAATACTCTGATGTTGAGAATATGATATCTCTTTCGTGTATCATGAATGTATAATTATGGGTTTATTTTGAAGGCATTATAAAATAAAAAAAGGTAATGTATATACTATATATGAATTTATAAAAAGAAAAATTGCTCATTTGTTAATAGATTTATGCATAATTCACATTTCAAATAAGAATTTTATAAAATTTTAAGAGTCAATCACAAACTTTAAAAAAGAAAGGATAAATTACACTGACACCCTCTAAGATTTTTGTTTAATACAGATCCCCTCACGTTTGAAAAATTACACTTACCCTCCTATCAGATTAAAATGACATATTTTCCCCTTAACCTTTATACATATGAAATAATAAAATAATGTTGATATTTTGTTCATGTCATTTCAAGGGAAATAACAATCGTCTTATTTGGTTTAACTCGCACAAAAAATTGAGTTTTTTTTTTAATTTTTACTGAATTTTTTAATATTTTAAGTAATTTTTTTATTTTTTATATACATCTAATCTAGATAGAATTAAGAAGTATAATATTTTGTGATTTTTTTTTTAAATTCACCAAATACAAAAAATATAAAAATTCAGTAATACTGTAATAAATGTAAATGACGGTATTTGGTAATACTATAATAAATGTTGGTGAATAAACGAGAAAGAAAAATGATAATGGAAACAAAAATGAAAAATTATATTCATATATAAAAATTTATACAAAAAATACCATAAAAATGTTGTGATAGTTATATTGTTGTAAATACAAATCATGTTTATGATGTGTTTTGTTTTAAAGTAAAAGGTCACCATTAAGCTATATCATTATATTTGAAAATTTTATATAAATAGGTTTGTATATCTTCACTCAATAAGAATATGCTCAGGTAGAATTTAATGATAGAAAGTTGTAGAATATAATCAAGATTATAGGAATAAGAAATAGTAGGAAAAATGACAAAAGGTCATTTAGAAAATTTTAGGGCATTGCATCAACAATCTAAGGGGCAATTTGCAAATGAGATTACAAACCTCAAGGAGAAAAATTCAACCGTAAGGGAGGAATCTGTATTAAACAGAAATCTCAAGGGTGTCAATGTAATTTACCAAAAAAAATGGACATGATACAATATGTATAAAATGACCTTTTTATTAATAAATTCTACACTTAATCAAATAGTTCTTCTAGCATTTGAAATTTTAATATTTATGAATAAATTTAATATTTTCAAATACTCCTAATATTTTCAAATACTCCTAATAAATTTATGTAATTTAAAATTTGTATACTTTATTAAAACTTTTAGCATTACAAAATCAATAATTAAAGTTTTATCAAATATGCTCTAAATCTAATCATCAACCTATTTTTTAAGCAAAATTTTCTAATTCAAAATTTTGGCAAATATTTATTTGAAAAAAACTATTCACATGTTAATGCACCATGTTCACAGTCATTATTTTCAAATACTCCTAACCTAAATGCACCTTGTATTTATTAAATTTTGTTTAATATTTGGCAAAACCCATATAATGGTTATAAATTGAAAGTAAAATTTTAAAATATTAACTTAAAATAAGTTGTAAATTTATTTTGTGCAATATAGCTTTTGATAATCTATATAATACTTTTATTGTGTAAATATTCATAACGCCTCAAAAATTATTACTAAGATGAAAGATATGAGACTTTTATGTTCATGTGTATTCAAGAGTTTCAAATAATTTTATATATTTTTTTAAATGTTACAAACTGTAGTTTAAAAAACCTCTATTTTTTAGCCAAATAAGCTATAAAAATATCAAATAAATTATAATTTAAAATTACAACCAAATAAACTTAGTCACACAATAAAATAAAATATAGTATAATATAAAAATATAATAAGTATAACATTATTCAAGAAAAAATGCACCAACTATAAAATCTGAAAATTAAAAGTAAACCTTAAAGAAATTTTGAAATATGAAATCATGGAAATTACAAAACATAAATGCATAAGTAATATTATAATCATATGGATCCTCCAGAAGAAGAAGAAGCTTGTAATAATAAAAATTTGTTACTGGCTATATTGCGAATAAATATGCACATTTTCTCAATAACATCTGTCGTCCATATTTATACACTTGATAAATATAAATTTTAAACCATTGAACTGTGACCGAAAAGATTGGAGATTTATTTTATAAAAATACACTTAGATTCAATAAGCATGCAATAAATTTTTAGAAATTAACATAATTGTTAGATACATAATAGAAATAAGGATGCGGGAGGCTAAAGATTATAAATTGATCTTTATAAAAAAAGCATAAACTTACAGTGAAAAAATTTATCAGTTGAATTTTTCACAATTGCTCACATCACCAATAGTTACAACACTTGATGAGTGCCAACTCTAATTTGACTTGAATCCAATGAGTGCAAGAAAGAATATTTATAGGAGATGTGAATTGTTTCTCATAGTTTGTGATACATAATTTTAAAATTTTAAAATTGATTAGTGTTCTTTCCTTTTAAAAGTCATAAATTATGAGAAAATTAGATTTTATTTTTATTTTTTTAAAATTGTTAGATGGCACACTTTTGAATTTTAAAATGAGTTAGTATACTTTCCTTTTAAGTTTCATAAATTATTAGATAGTTATATTTTTATTGTCGAAAAAATGTTACCCACTAGAAATTTTTTAAAATTTTTTTAATAATAAATAAAAATTAATCAAGAAATTTAGTATGTGGGTTTGAAAATAAATAAAAATAAAAATAATTTTAATTTTTTTTAAATGTAATTTTGAAAGCTTGCTATATTGAATTTTGAAAGGTGCATTATTATAAATTTTGAAAAAGATTTCTATATTAGTTGTAATATAAATAACATGACCAATTGAAAGATTTTTATAAATTTTAGATTCTATTGAATTGTTATCATATTTAATGACACATAATTTTAATCTTGAAATGGGAAAACATATATATATGTATATATTTAAAAATCATAAATTATGGAATAATTTGAGTTTAGTTGTTATGGTTAAATTAGAGCTAACCAATAGATTTTTAAAAAAATAAAAAAAATAAATAGATTTTAGTGAATTACTTCCATATATTGGGCAGGCTATTAAACAAAAAAGATAACTCTTCCCGAGGCCCCTATCGATGTCTCTGGACCCCCTAACGTTGCTGTCAGCCGTAACGTCCTAATTCAGGAATTTTAACCCGATTCCCTTTCGAAGCTCGTGCTGAACGCGCTCTCTGCCGGGCTTCCCCCGACTCTTAGGATTGACTAACCCATGTGTAAGTATCATTCACATGGAACCTTTCTCCTCTTCGGCCTTCAAAGTTCTCATTTGAATAGTTGCTACAATCACTAAGATCAGCACCAACGGCCGCTCTGCCCAGGCTCGTGCCCAAGGTTTTGCAGCATACGCTGCACCTTCCTACTCATCGGGGCCTGACACTTGCCCCAACGGCCGGGTATAGGTCACGCGCTTAAGTGCCATCCATTTTCGGTACTAGTTGATTCGGCAAGTGAGTTGTTACACACTCCTTAGCAGATTTCTACTTCCATGACCACTGTCCTACTGTCTTAATCGACCAACACCCTTTGTGAAGTCTAGCTTAGCGCACAATTGGGCACCGTAACTCAGTTTCCAGTTCATCCTACATCGCCAATTCTACTTACCAAAAATGGCCCATTTGGAGCTCTCGATTCCATGGCAGGCCAGCTGCACTGTCCTACCTATTTAAAGTTTGAAAATAAGTCGAGGGCATTGCGCCCCCAATGCCTCTAATCATTAGCTTTACCTGATAGAACTCGCTCGCAAATTTAAATTTTGAAATAATTGAGCATACTTCCCTTTTAAAAATCGTAATTTATGAAATAATTGGAGTTTTATTGTTATGATTAAATGAGAGTTTAACCAATAGAATTTTTTTATTATTTAAAAATCATAAAATTTAGTTTAAGGGTTTAGAACTTTCACAAGCCTTATCATTAGAAACTCCTTTTGCTTATATAATATATAGATTATGCATTTCATATTGGAAGAAACTGTATTTCAAAAAAAATTACAAATCAATGGTAAACTTAGTCAGTTTTAATAATTAAAATTATAAATTTTTTCATAAATTTATAAATATTTTATGAAAATATCACTAATTTACAATTTTCCCCTCATATTGTACCCACCAATAACAAGACAATTCACAAAACATTATTAGACACATAATTTCTAATCGGATATTGACTTGCTATAAAAGCGGCTTATTTTGGAAAATATGGTTTTTTTTTTTTTAAATGTGAAAAAAAGTATAGAGTTAATGTAATCGAAAAAAGTCAAAAAATCAAAAAATTGACTTTTAATCCAGTAGGTAGTTTTTTTTATATTTACATTAAGATATTATTTGACATAAACTAAATAAATATAGTTTTGGAAAATTTACCCATAAATCCTAGTTTCTGAAAAGTTGAACCATTTAGTCCTAAAAGTTTTCTTATGCTCCATTTAGTCCCATTTATACATCATCATGATGTTCATGATGTAAATGAATCTGATGTTTCATTTTATAATTTCAAAATTTATTGAAATCTGATGAACATTAGATGTGTAAAATCTAATGTTTGAAACATTCATCCTATAATTTCAAACATTATTGAAATCTGATGAATATTAGATGTTTGAAATCTAATGTTCGAAACATTAATCTGATGTTTGAAACATTGTAATGGGACCTTTCAGTCTATAAG
This sequence comes from Camellia japonica, assembly GCA_030407325.1. Taxonomy (NCBI): domain Eukaryota; kingdom Viridiplantae; phylum Streptophyta; class Magnoliopsida; order Ericales; family Theaceae; genus Camellia; species Camellia japonica. The sequence continues at coordinate 183,698,280 of JAPPVO010000016.1, forward strand.
AAAACTTTTAGGACTAAACAGTGTATAAGTTATTAATTTGAGATTTATTAGTACATTCCCCTTAGATTATATCACATTTTTACTTTTCTATATATCTGTTTATGAAAAGTCAAAAAATATTCCAAACACCCGGCCCCCCTAAATCCAGGGTTAAAGGCTTAATTTTTTATACACAATAACTTGTAAAATAATGAATCAAATTACTTAAAAGTCAAGGATAATAACGTTAGATTGTCAACCAACAGAGACATTTTGTGGCATTTCATGTTGTCCATTTACGTGCAAGACAAAAAATTTCAATCAGCTTGTTTGGTTTGTTCAAGACACGTCAACTTAGTCACTACCCTCTACAAAATTATTACCAGTCCATTTTTAACCTATACCCAATCATATCATGCCACCTTAAATTCTGGTTTTAAAGTTCCAATCAGCTTGATTGGTTTGTACAAGACGCGTCAACTTAGGAATAAATTATTTTAGTAATTTTTTAATTTTTTAGTTAAAATATAAGGTAAAAAAATTAATATGTTTGGAATGATTTTTTGATTTTTTACAAAAAATATGTAAAAAGTAGAGAGAAAATTAAATTTTTTAACTTTTTAATATAAGTTATAAGCTTTTTAATTTTTTTAGTAACTTTTTGACTAAAATACTCGCATGCCAAACGAGGCCTTAGTCGCTGCTCTCTACAAAATTATTACCAGTCCATTTTTAACCTGTACCCAATCACGTCATGCCACCTTAAATTTTGGTTTTAAAATTTCAGCGTATTTGGTTTGAGTTTTCTGAATTTATTTTTCAAAAATTAAATATTTTTATTTTTCGTTTTTTTGTTTTCATTGAATTTTTTTAATATTTTGAGCAATTTTTTTAATTGTTAAATACATTTAACATAAATATACTTAAAAAGTATGAAATTTAAGAAAAAAAATATTTAAAAAATTCACTAAATTCCAAAATACAAAAAAAAAATGAAAATTCAATACATTTTTCGTATTTTTTTGTATTTATTAATTTTTTAAAATATATTTTTACAAATATTTATTTTTTAAATACATCTAAGTAAGGTGTATCTAAAAATGTAAAAAAAAAAATACTTAAAATTTTAAAAATATTCACTAAAAATAAAAATAAAAAACACGAAAAACAAAAAACAAAAAAAAATTGATTTTCAAAAATTGAAACCAAACATAATACTATCCTTCCTTTCATCAGCCAAATTATTTTCATAACCTCAGCAATGCCACATGTCACACTATGATTAGTTACTGGATCTCTCACCATTGAAGGACCAAATCACAAATTGGGCAGTAGGGTGTCCTAAAATAAACGAACTATATCCCGCTAAAATCGTGCCCACACGACACCTACGACCAAGGACCACCTTAGGCAAAACAAAAGCCCCCCCCCTGTCTCTCTAGTCTCCAATTTGCCCCACCCAAAAAGACAGAAAAACACCACCCTCTTTCTCTCTCTCAAGTCCCATGCCAGCTTTGGAGGAAAGGGGAAGGTGTCCCTTTTTTTCCTGCAGCGTTCCTTCTTCTTTCTCTTTCTCTCAAAAGTGCCCTTATTTTGAAGGACATGGTCCAGTCCATGAGGAAATTGTGTCCAAATTTTGATAAAGAAGATGGGCTCGACACGGTCCTGGAGGTGCCCATACCGGAGGAGATGTTCACGAACATGGGCAATAATGCCGCCCTACGGTGGCAGAACATGCGGTCGTGGATGAGGGCTCAGCGTTGCGATAAGTCCGCTAACAATCAGGTGGCGGGAGGGTCCAGTGATCAGTTTATGCTGTTGCTTAAACTCATTGGCTCTCCTCTTATACCTTTCCAGGTCCAGACCGACCATGCCATGACTTTGCCCATTAAAGATGGCTCTATAGTAAGAACATATCATTTTTTCTTTAAAATTCTTTTTTATCTACTCAGAATATAATAATATATGCATGCATTGAACTGAATCAATGTAATCTTAAAATCTCATAAATGATGTAAATTTAATAACATCACCACATTATTTTTGACATTTTTTAATACAGAAATACTATTTATTATCAGATTTATTTCATGTATTTATTTTAGTTTTTATGTGCATTTATATAATTTATGTAATAAAGATTATGTGTAGAACTCTCTATATAACACCCTCTTTTCTTTAATACTTGCTATATATAGGTAAGAGCATTTGACATTACAATTACAACCATCACAATGTTACCAAAATCTTATTGGGAATTTGTCGACAATGACCAAGTGAAACGTGTTGAAGTTTCAATTTTTATACCTATGCAATAATGTTACATTTATCATATTCATATTTTATATTATACTTATTATTTTATTTATTAATACAATATTGTGTAATAAGTTTCATTACTAATATTGTTTCACACATTTGATATTTGTGAATAAAAATTAGTCATAAAACACTCATTAGATGTGTCTCCCACAATGAGCAATGTATGACGAGTCACCATCGTGATTCTTCTATAGCTGATTTCTCCATACATAAAATTACTGAGTTACCAAACTCTTGCCTCCTAGCTATAGGTAGGGGTGCAACTCGGGCGGGTTTGGTCGGGTTGGAGGTTTACCTAGGCCCAGCCCGAATTGTGTTTGGTAGTGCCCAAGCCCGACCATCAACCCAAACTTAGCTACCCAAGCCCAAATCAAACTTCATAATTTGAACTTAGGTTAGCCTGAAGTACCCAAATTTTACAAGGCAACAAACAGTGTTTACCACAAAAATCACAAAGTTAAAAAGCACAGATAACTTTATTGAAAGGAAAATGACCTCAAACAAACCCACCGACAAAAAATAATAATATACCTCTTTCTTTTTGCAATTTCTCAAGAAAATCTGAGATCAATGCATTACAAACAAATAAATAAATATGGCCACCAAATAAATCAGAAGCTGCTAATCATTTTTTTTATCTAATTATATGCATAACAAAACCAAAGAAACACAAAAACAAAAACTTACTGAATAATATATGTATATCAACTTGGAATCAAACACAAGCAGAGCACAGGCATAGCCCATGGCTGGTATTTCATGTTGGTTCTCAGCATAAACACTCTCTCTCTCTCTCTCTCTCTCTCTCCATAATCAAACCTATTTTTCTCGACCCGAGAACACAAAACAGAGTGGAAGAAGAAAGTCGAAATCCAACGAGTCAGTCCCGAAGAAGAAGAAAGAAACAACCACAAAAAGGAATGGGTGTGGCTCAGCTCGAGCATCTCAGATTGCAAGACCAAGACTGCTGGAAGAAGATAACCCAAACAAATATATATACAAAATTTCACCAACATAAACATATTTGCAAATCTATTAAGAAAAAAATTTAAACTCATAGATCCACTGGTTTTGAGTGGTAATCGAACGACGAGTGACCAAAAATAGACAAATTGAAGCACAAATACAAACACAGAGAGGGATCTACCAGTTTTTTGTGGCATCATAGAAAGTCGAAATAGTGGCGTCGTTGGTGGCTGCACTTCGTGTTCGTGGCCCTTGTATTTCCGCCGTTCTTCAACTCTGATGAAGAAATGAAATGAGAGTCTAAGACAGAGAGTGAAGAAAATAATAGATAAGGTAGGGTTTTGTTTTTAGTTTTAATCTAATGGTCCAAATAAAATATTCTAATCCAAAAAAAAAACAAAAAAAAAATTAAGGGCCACCTATTTAATTTATACATATTTTATATAATTTATATAATATATTAAATGCAATTTGGTTCGGGTTGCTCGGGTTACCCGCAAATTCTGCCCAGGCCCAGCCCGAATTACAATTTGGGCGTCAAAAATCTGCTCAGACCCGTCCAGATTACAAGATATTATTGTTCAAGCCCTAAAAAAACTCAGGCTGAGCATGAGTTACTCGGGTTGAGCCCGCCCAAATTGCACCCCTAGCTATAGGTGACTCTCATTAATTGAACCCCATGCATTAATATTAAAATTTCATTTATTTTGATGTAAAATAATTTTTATATAAAATATTGTCACGTAAAATAATTTACATTTCTTCTAAGTGTTTAACTATAATTCTAAAAATATTTGTTTTGAAACAGTAATATGTTTGCAAACCGATTTTATCTACATCATATGAACACAGATTATTTTCTCTTGGGCCCATGACACTCTCTCTATCCCCCTCTCTCTCTCAATTAGTTTAGGTTACAGCCAAATCATTAAATTTGAAAGTCGAAAAATAACTTACACAATTGGAATCCGTAAGTTACTTTTCAGCCACTTGATGCAAATGTTTTACAGAAAAAAATATTTTCCCAACTTATTATGTAACAAAACATAAAAAAATGAGAAAAATATCTGTTAGAATAGTAGAGAGATAGAAAATAATATGTATTATATTCAATTAATTGTATTGAATGTATTGTCTTATACAATAGAAGGCATGTATATATAGGCTGAGAAAGAGTATCCTATTAGAAATCTAACTATGAGAAAAAGTATCCTATAAGAAACCTAACTATGGCAATACCTAATATATCTAGGAAATCAATACCTAATATATGTAGGAATATATACCATATATACATTAACATCCCCTCAAACTCAAGAAGGATAAACATCTTGAGTTTGGAGAGAGAAACTAAAACATAAAATAAAACTAAAATGAAAGGCAAATAGATTGCAAAATCCGAACGGGAGCGCAAGAGCGCTTGAAATAGATCAGAGACCGGAACTAAAGCCAAGAGACAATTTATGGTCATGTCGGACCATTGTAAGAACTAGCTAAAACTAATGCCAGGACAATTTAAAGTCGTGCCGGACCGATATAGAAACTGGCTGGAACTAATGCCGAGAGACAGTTTATGGTCATGTTGGACCATTGTAGGAACTGGCTGGAACTAATGCCAAGATAATTTAAAGAGGTCATGTCGGACCTATGTAGGAACTAACCGGAATCAATGTCAGGACAGTTTACGGGGTCATGCCGAATTGTTGTAAAGACTGGATGTTGAACTAGCAAGCGTAGCAAACGTGGTGCTAAACGATGATGGCAACAGATGACTGAGTGCGCCAGGAGGCAGCTTGGATGGTGCCAGGGGCAAGTTTGGTAGTGCGCCAGAAGAAGCGGCTTGGATTGTGCGCCAGAGAGAGGCGGCTTGGGTTGTATGCCAAAGGAAGCGACTAAGTGGTTTGCATGATGTATAACCTTGTTCACCATGATATAGTTATAATCCCCCCTCAAACTCAAATAGGTTTGAAGATATAAACCAATTTGAGGTTGAAGTAGAGGGAAAGATAGAGTGGAGAAGGAAAAAAAAAATGTATTACGAGTAAAAAACAAAACAAAAAAAATATGATAGAGATATTTGGGGTATGAATAAACTAACGGATAGAGGAAGAGATCACTACGAAGCGATACTGAAAGAAAAATATGACAGCAGAATAGGTTGAGGTCCGACGGGCTGCTAAGGCGAGACTGCCGCCCGCCAGTGAGGTGACAAACACCAAAAGCTTAACCTATAGCTCTGATACCATATTAGAATAGTAGAGAGAGATAGAAAATAATATGTATCTTATTCAATTAATTCTATTGAATGTATTGTCCTATACAATAGAAAGTCTGTATATATAGGCTAAGAAAGAATATCCTATTAGAAATCTAACTATGAGAAAGAAAACATAACTATGACAATACCTAATATATTTAGGAAATCAATACCTAATATATGTAGGAATATATATCATATATACGTTAACAATATCTTTCATAAGAATATTTTACGGTAAAGCAAACGGAGTCTAATTTTCAGAAATATATATAAATGCCTATGTTTGAATTCTTCTATTTCTGTGAACACCAGGAAGCATCAACAGCAAAATATATAGTACAACAGTATCTAGCAGCAACAGGGGGACAATCAGTTCTTAACGCAGTGAATAGCATGTATGCAGTGGGACAGGTGAAGATGGTGTCATCGGACATTCACCAAAGCGGTGACACCGTGAATGCGAAGCGCAACTGTGAAGTGGGTGGGTTTGTGCTGTGGCAGAAGAATCCGGACTTGTGGTTCCTGGAACTGGTGGTTTCCGGTTGCAAGGTGAGTGCAGGCAGTGACGGGAAGGTGGCGTGGAGTCAGTCCTCCTCTTATCCTTCTCAGGCTTCTAAAGGCCCTCCTAGACCCCTTCGCCGCTTCTTTCAGGTACAAAGTCTTTCCATATTTTTTTGCCAAGTCCCAAATCTCCCAATTTCAAAAAAAGAATCATAATCACTGAACCATTAAAAATCTCGAGATTTAGTTTTCTCAAGATGTAAATGTTTTGAAATGTCAAAACCTAACATTCGGAAAAGAGCATCTCATGCCCTTTTGCCCTGACCCCCAGTCCATAGAAAGTCATGCCAATGGCCTATGAGAATTTTTTTTTGGAACATCAACCATTTGACATGGGATCTTATAGCCATTTGCTTATATCTGGAGATCAGCATGTCCCAAAATTCTTATTTGATCTAATGATTAGAGATAGGGATGATAATTTGCCCCACTTCCACTCTGATCTTATATTCCCTGCAAAGATAATAAATAAATAAATAAGGGAGAGAATGAGATTTGCTTCACTCACCTTGTCCCTGTTCCCAACCATACTGACCATACAATATCAGATAGTAATACTATTCAAACCAACATTCACTTAAAACTGACTGATATATCAAACATTAACTAATTGGTGCTGAACTGAGATAAAAAAGAAGTGTTTGACGTGTCACCTGATATATGTTATGTACAATTGTAATGTCTTATAAATAAATGAATTATTGTGAGAGAAGAATTAACTAATAGAATATATCAGCATGATGAGACTCAGCTCTGCTAAAAAAATGAGGATACAGCAAAAATGAGGATATATCAGTATGATGTATACATTTTTGTTTTTATTTTTTTGTGTCTTAATTATGTCTATGGAGACCAACTTTTACGGCAAATACCCAAGCTTCATTCCTCCTAACATAAATTACTGTCAATTTGGTGATGTGAATAGGGCCTGGACCCCAGATCAACAGCCAACTTGTTCATAAACGCAGTATGCATAGGTGAAAAGTCCATCAACAATGAAGACTGCTTCATACTAAAACTAGAGACCAGTGCAGATATCCTCCAAGCACATAGTACCCCCAACACTGAAATTGTCCACCACACCATCTGGGGCTACTTCAGCCAGCGAACTGGGCTCCTAATCCAATTCCAAGACTCCAAACTAGTGAGAATGAAAGCTTCCAAGAGAGACGAGAGCGTGTTTTGGGAGACAAGTATGGAATCATTGATCGAAGATTATAGATATATCGAAGGCATCAACATAGCACATAGTGGAAAAACTACAGCAACAATTTATAGATACGGGCGTGCATTGAACCATAGGGCGAAGATTGAGGAGACGTGGAAGATTGAGGAAATTGACTTCAATATATGTGGTTTGTCCATGGATTGTTTTTTACCTCCTGCTGATGTGAAGAAGGAACACGAAATTGAAGAAAATGTCATGAGCTAGTTGTATTTGTTTTTTTGCAAACAAACATACAAATTTTTTTATTGGGCCAGACTTTTCTCCAGTTCGAGATCGTGCAGGCTCACCACGGATCATGTTTCAATGATCTGAACCGTCAATGCGTGGAACTCGTCGAGTATTTCATTCTTGCAAAAAATCACGTTAATCGGATAACGATACCCATTTGATCTAATCATATTTCTGTCAACAGCAAATATGATTTTCAAAATAAGTTATTGATAGAAATCTGATCTAATCAAGTATCTATCGATATCCAATCAACGTGAATTTTTGCAAACATAAAATACTCGACAAGTTTTATACATTAATGATTCAAATTATCGAAATAGGACCCATGGTAAACCGCATGGGCCCAAACAACACGATTTAGTCCACATAGTGAACTGGAGAAAATTGATCCTTTTTATTATAAGTGAAAGTTGATCTGTATATATAGGTGCAGAAATTGAAATTTTTTTTTTTTTCCTTTTTTTTTTTGTCCTTTGAAGTTCATTCATTCTCAAGAAATTTGAAGGAGCAATTTTCTTTCAATACTTCCTTTAAATTTACCTTCTATAAAAATAAAAAAATAAAAAAAAATTCCTATTCTGGCCGTTACTAATTGAACAAGCAAACGATCACATTGAAATTCCCAACTCACTTGATAATTCTCCCCTTTTTATTTGATTATAGTTTCTTTTTTTTTTTTTTTTTTTTTTTTTTGGTGAATAATATTTTTGATTGTAGTTGTTTCTTAGGAATGCCTTGAAATTTTCTGTACTCCTTTTTCATTTCTTATCTAACTAGTGGTTTTATAAATTAAAAAATATATATATCATTATAAATATATTGAAGTAATTTAATATTTTGGTTTGTTTATATGAAATTTATAAGTTAATTTTTATGTTTATAACTTTTTAAATTATTAGTTTTAAAAAATTAAAAATATATATATAAATCTATTCAGTGTAATTTTGGTAATTTGTAATAAAAAAAATTAAACCTAATTAAATGAGGTTACATGAGTTATGATATACCTATTCTTGTTATGAAAATATACAAGTTTGAAAGTTATAAATAAGACAAATATATAATTTATTATTAAATATGAAGTGAAGTGATATTTAACAATAATTGATATGATGTTTCTGTCATTAATCCAATAAATTAAGTTACATTTCTTTTAGTTTTAATTTCATAACTAAAAATACAATATGAATATAATATACACTGATTTCTAGTTTTTAAAAATAATAAGGTTTTAGAATATTCACTACAAGAAAAAGCATTTTTGGCGACTAAAAATTCATTTTTCGTCGCTGAAAGTAGTAGATTTGGCGACTAAAATGGAATTCGTCGCCAAAATTGAACACTTTTGCCGACTAAAACAGTTTAGTCGCCGAATACTAGGGTTTTAGCGACCAAAAGGCAGTTTAGTCGCCCAATGTAGGGGTTTTAACGACTAAAGATTGTTTGGTAGCCAAAAGTGACAGTTTTTGGCGACTAATATAATTTAGTAGCCAAAAGTGATGGTTTTGGCGACTAAAAAACATTTTGGTCGCTGATTATAGGTGTTTTGCCGACTAAAAACAGATTAGTCGCTGAAAATGAAGGTTTTTGGCTACAAAAAAAAAATTAGTAGATAAAAACAGTCAATTGGCGACTAAAATTTAGTTTAGTAGCCAAAAGGGGACTTTTTGGCGACTAAAAATAGATTTAGTCACCAAAACTGCTTATTTTTAATTTGAACTTATTTTTTTAGCGACAAAAAATTAATTAGTAGCCCAAAATAATAGAATTGGCGACTAAATAATGGATTTAGTCGCCAAAAGTGGCCTAAATTTTTTTTTAATAAATAATTTATTTTTTACATAAATTATATTGAATAAAAATAATTATATTTATATATATAGTTTTGTATTAATACCGGTCAATATACTATATAAATAATATATATTGCATATATATTCATGTGATGTTGTAGTGGCATAGTAGAGGGAGTGTGTTGTTAAAGGTTTAGAATGTGAAAGGGTTAGCGGTTCGAAACTCAGAAAATGCAAAGAAATAAGGTTTTTTTTTTTTCACGGAATACCTTTGGAGACTAAAATTAGTCGTCGCCAAAAGTGTTGCTTTGGGCGACTAATCACTTTGGTCGGCGATTCATGGCTATCGGCGACTAAAATATTAGTCGCTAAATGCATAATTTCCAAAAGTGTAATTCACTATTGGCGACCATCACTTTCGTCGCTAAAAGACCTGTTTTTGCCGACTAAAACTTGTTTAGTCGCCAATACCTCTGGCGACGAAGTACTGACGACAAAACGGCCGACTAAAAAATTTAGTCGCGGAAACTGTGAAGAGGGACTTTTGGCGACTAAAGAGGGACTTTTGGAGACTAAAAATTTAGTCGCCAAAGGTGCTTTTTGTTGTAGTGATTTCAAACCTTTCATCATTTTTTTTAAATTTTTTTAATCTAATTTGATTTTAAATTTGAATAAAAAATTTGATTTGATATGAATTATTTTAACTATTCATTAAATTTTTATCAATTTTTAAAAGAACTTTCATTCTTATCCCAAATTTTTTTTTCTTTTCAGCAATTTTGATGAAAAAACCAATAATTTCCAATGCTTCATCTTTTTAAATTTTTATCAAATTATAATTTGATAAAAAAATATATTAAGGGTTGAAAATTCTCTTAATTGAAATTATAGCGAAATAATATCTTGAAATAATGAAAGTTTAAGTATGTGGTTGGTTGAAATATATAATTTGATTAATTTTCTTCTCATATTTGTATAAAAATTAACACTTATGACTACATCATTATAAGTCGGATTATGAAAAGTTTTTTGAGATGTCAAATATTTTTCATTTGTAAATATCCTACCTATTACGAAAAAGAAAAAAATAAAATAAAAAAAATGTGTAACTTTTGGATATGTGTTTATCAATTTTGTTTTGTGGACATAAACAATTGATGTTTCAATTTAAAAAATTAAAAAGTATATAAAAAAAATAGATTGGATTTTTTGGGGATAAAAGAAGACATCTAACTCCTCTATATATTATTTTAAGATGGATTATTTTCATCACATAAACAAATAGAAATTATATTTAGATATTATCCCTATATATTATACTATTATATACAAATATAGCGGTAACAAATTAATTAATATATATGAAAAGTTATACTAAGCTTTCATTTTCAATTAATTGAATTATGATTAACAAACTAACAAATAACAGTAATGGTATAATAGGATAGAAAGAGAAAAAAATAAAAAGGGTAAATTGCATTGACACCCCCTGAGATTTATGTTTATTACAGTTCCCTCCTCACCTTTTCGAAATTACATCTCTCCCCCTAAGGTTTAAAATTTCATTACAGATTCCCCCTTCTGCAATTTAATTTTTTTAAATACCAATTTTGCCTTCATTGGGTAAATTACATTGACACCCCTCACATTTTAGAAATTACAATCTCCTCTCTAAGGTTTAAAGTAGTATTACCAATTGCCCCTTGGTTAGTATTACTTGGAAAAAAAATTCATTGAAAAACAAATTAATTAGAAAAAAAATTATTTCAAAAAAAAATTTACTAGTAAAGTTTTTAAATTTCTATTTAAAAACCAATGTAAGCTCATTTTTTGAATTTACGTTTTTTCCTCAAATTTACAAACTGAGACAACCCTTTATAAACCAAAAAAAATTATCAAACAAGTTTTTATAACAGTTTTTAAAATTTTTGTAAATATAAATTGAAAACTGAAAATGAAATTGTTACCAAATAGGCTTGATGATAAAAATGTCGTAAAATTAACAAATAATTAAATAAGTTACCAACGTAAGAAATGACTTATCAAAATATTCTTAAGCTATGCATGGTTTGATTTTTAGAAAATTTCTTTAAAATTAAAAATTAATTTGGTTAAGAAATAAAAAATAAAAAATAATTATCATTTTTATATAATTTTTATCTTTCGAGTGGTTATAAATAATTTTTTACAAATTAAATTGAAACAGCCGTACGTATGTATATAATCTGCCCAAAAGTTAAAATGATAATTATTTTTTACCCTTAAATGATAAATATTTTTTATTTTTTATTTCTTAACCAAATTAATTTTTAGTTTTTTAAAAAAAATTGTAAAAATCAAACCATACATAGCCTAAGAATCTTTTGATAAGTCATTTTTTACGTTGGTAACTTATTTAATTATTTGTTAATTTTACGACATTTTTACCATCAAGCCTGTTTGGTAACCATTTCGTTTTCAATTTTCAATTTATATTTACAAAGATTTTTAAAACTGTCATAAAAACTTGTTTGATAATTTTTTTGGTTTATAAATGGTTGTCTCAGTTTGTAAATTGGAGAAAAAAACGAAAATTCAAAAAATGAGCTTTCGTTAGTTTTTAAACAAAAATTTAAAAACTTTACTAACAAAAAAAAATTTCAATTAATTTTTTTCTCCAATTAATTTTTTTTCCAACTAATACTAACCAATGGGGCAATTGGTAATGCTACTTTAAATCTTAGGGAGGGGATTGTAATTTCTAAAATGTGAGGGGTGTCAATGTAATTTACCCAATGAGGGCAAATTTGGTATTTAAAAAAATTAAATTGCTGAAGGGGAGAATCTGTAATGAAACTTTAAACCTCAGGGGGGAGATGTAATTTCCAAAAGGTGATGGGGGAACTGTAATAAACATAAACCTCAGGGGGTGTCAGTGTAATTTACCCAAATAAAAAAAACACAATGATATTTAAAAGTTTTAAATTTACCTAGTTATACAAAAATCTAATGTCATAGTACAATCTTGAATTCCTAATAAATTTTCACATTTTCTATAAAATAAAATGACAAAAAAAAATTCGATACCCATTTTTTTTACTTCAATTTTATGGTTTTCATTAAAAAAACAAAATTCGATCAAAATTCTTGACACAGAATGGGTATAGATATTTTGATTTCAACCATCATTACCAATAATTCTTCTCCACCATGTAATCCTGTAAACAAACACATAAATCTCACTAAAACCGAAACTAATACCAAACTAACAATAGAGAAAGAGAATCACACGAGGAAAAAAATAAATAAATTTATGGAATGGTTGGATATTACCCCCACCAACTTAGATCTTGCCTCACTTAATCCGTCAGCTCCTCCGCCAGTGCCTGCAAAATTTAAGAGTTGGGATGACTAATCAGATTATTCTTTAAATAAGACTTGAAAATTGGTTAATTTATCCCACTAAGTGATTTAAAATTTTGATAGATATACATCAAAAAAATAGATAAATCTGATTATTCTTATATTGTTAAATCATAATTCAAATTTAAATATTGTCATATCTTTTTGAGATCCATATCTAATTCTTATCTTCTTTATTTTTGCGTAGTTTCTATTTATTTATTTTTTCAATTCATTTAAAATAGAGTTGTGGGCTTCTATTTTTTTTAATTTAATTTATCTATGATTTCTATTTGTTTTTAATTATTATTATTTAGGTAAATTATGATGTGAGTTAGATATGTGGTAAACATATGAGTTTTGTGATTTAAAATATGATGGTGTGAGATATTTTCAAATTAGATTTGTTTAGATAAACTTTAAAGATTTTTAAAATTCAAAATTGGATATTGAGAGGCAAAAGAAATATTTTCACTAAACAAATAAAAATTATATTTATTAATTTTATCTGTTTATATATCTTTTTTTTTTTTTTTTGGTTATGTTATAATATAATATATAAGATATAAATAGATACCCATAATTCTCATGAAAAAAATTACTTGATTTTTTGAGGGAAGTGTGTAGCAGAGAAAAAAGTAAAAAAACTGAGAGATCAAAGAAGAGAAATAGACATAAAGGGAAGATTGTACTCCAGCATCTATTTTTTGTTTAGATTTACCCAGGTCTAATATAGATTTGAGTAGATCTATTCATCTCTTTTGCCGAAAACTCAGATCTAAATAGATTCGAGTAGATCAAAGTAAGAAATCGGTGGCTACCGGTGAAACCCCAATCGATGGGGACCACCAATGATTATATATTATAAAAAGAAAGAAAATAAAGAAAGTGTGGTCGCTGAATATGAGAAAGAGAAAGATAAAAAATAAAAATAAAAAAGACACAAGACCTTTCGGTCTACTCAAAAGATTTTAAAATTTGTTTTTAAGCTGCACCAAACACCCACAATGAGATCTTTGTTTATATTATTTTCATATATTGTCACACATTTATGCAAGATGATTGGGACTAATTTAGTCCATTAAAAGACAAAATAGATTAAAAAGTCAATAAGATAAAATGTCACACTCAAATCATAATCATTTCACTTTTTATCTCACAAAATTACAAAAAAGTCAAAAGCTCATCCCAAATAGAACTTAAGTAGAATATAGTTTTTCCAAAAAGGACTTGCGAATTTGTGCAACAAAGATCCATGTGAATGTAAATGGATAATTATTGAACCATTGGGTAACTCACCAAGCAAGCGAGATCCTGAGACAAATAGTCCAGCAAGGTACAAGGGGTTGGTTGGGCTCCGAAGGCCAGTTGGACTTTTCAAATGTTGGGTCCAATTACCCCAACTATAAAAATATAAATAATTCTATTATACACATTCATATATTTAGTTATGTTATTTTTTTTAAGAAATTTTCTTTCACACAATTAGGGTTTGAGATTTATATTTCCTATTTTCTTTTATTTTTTGGTATTATTAGGGTTTGTTTATAATGTTTTTATATTTAGTTATGATTTGCGATTTATATTTCCTATTTTCTTTTATTTTTTGGTATGATTAGGGTTTGTTTATAATTTTTTTTATATTTAGTTATGATTTTTTTTATTTATAACTTAAAAAATATAAAATTATATTATTTTTTCTATAATTATAAGGTGTATATAATTTTTTCTTAAAAATATACTGATAATAATACAAAAAGAGAAAGGTAAATTATAAATATATCTCCTAAAATTTGATTAAAATACAAATCGTTTACTGTAGTTTTGAAAATTACATTTCATCCCTAAGATTTCTAATTTCATAACAAATTGTCATTTTTATTAATAAATTATCAAGTCAATTAACAGTTTTTAATGATATTAGAAATATATTTCAATTAAAAATTTACATAATTTTATTATTGTATAAGAGAATAATTATGAATTTTATTTTTTTAGTTAATTCTTTTAAATAAAAAATACTAACAAAGAGGTATTTATAATTTTTCTAACTACAAAAGATAATTTATACTTTAAATAAATTTCAAAAAATATATTTATAATTTAACAAAAGAGAAACAAAAATGATTTAGACTCATAGGAGAGGCACCCTCACAACTCCCTCTAATTATGATTGGCCAATTTATTTATTTATTTATTTGTCCTCCAATCACCGCCCCGACCGAGGGGCCTCAATGACTTCTCAAAGAAAAAAGAAAATGGGAAATATATATCGCAAACCCTAATTGTGTGAAAACCCCTATTTAAAGGACAATTCGCCGTTTTCTTCAATCTCGCAGTCTCTGAAAAGCATCATCTCCTTTCTCCTATTCGATTTATAGATTTCAGTCTGTATGTTTGTATATGTGCATTAATTTTCAAATATTATACGATTCGATTATATATATATACAGATCTTTCTATGGAGTTCCTGCATTTCTTTACCTTCTCCTTGTGTTAATTGTTTGAATGTTCAAGGAGATATAACGAATGCAGAAAGCGACAAGGTTGGCTTAGCAGCCCATTGCGCTTCTCTTCTATTGCCTTTGCGTCAAATGGACCTACCGATACTTAAAAAAAATCCCCCTATTTTCTATTTTGTTATTGCTTGTTGTTGTATTATGCATTCAATGGAATCATTATTTCATAATTTTGTTTTATAGTTTTGAAGGAAATGGCAAATGATGAATGTTTTCTTATCCTACACACTGAATAATCGTGTTGATTACTATACTCCGCTTATTGTCTGATGCCAATTCTTTCTCTTGTTTTGGTTGAATTTTTGTTTTTATTTTCATTTTTTTTGTGTTCTTCATAATCAATCGACTTTTATGATTTTGATGCTTTTGTAGTTTTCTACACTTTTTGTTTGTTGTATTCATTCAGTGATGAGAAAAAGCAGACGGGCGGTCTGAATCTGATGCCGTGTTGATTGTCTGCATATTTCCATTTATTTTTTTGGAATGACTCTGAGATCAACGTTTTGGGTAAATTTTGATGTTTTTTGTCTTGGAAAATTATGAAAACGATTTTTAAATTCTCTGATCATTGTTTCTGTTTATTTGTTGGAAATTGAGTTCTTGATGTTATATCATTGCATTGCGTCACTTGATACCAAGTTGCTTTGCTATGATGAAGTAGCTAAAATTATGTCTGATACTAGTTCGCCTATAAATACCGAGACCAAAGCAACAAAACCTTCAATCTGTCTCAATGGTGATCGATCTACAGTCGCCGAAACATTCGGAGAAAACGGAAAGGGAGCTATTGAGCTCTCGGAATCTTGCGGGATGGGCGAGACGGTAAGAGAGAGAGAGAGGGGTCTCTCGAAGATCGATCGATCGATTCTCTTTCCGACTCCGCCCATGCCATTGGATTCCGATTGCTCCTCCCTCTCCTCCTCTCTCCTTTCACAATCATACCCACCTCCAGATCATTGGCTTCTGATCATTGTTTCTGTTTATTTGTTGGAAATTGCCTTGCTATGATGAAGTTGCTAAAATTATGTCTGGACATATGAGAAAAAGCAGACGGGCGGTCTGAATCTGATGCCGTGTTTATTGTCTGCATATTTCCATTTATTTTTTGGGAATGTCTCTGAGATCAACATTTTGGGTAAATTTTGATGTTTTTTGTCTTGGAAAATTATGAAAACGATTTTTAAATTCTCTGATCATTGTTTTTGTTTATTTGTTAGAAATTGAGTTCTTGATGTTATATCATTGCATTGAGTCTCTTGATACTAATTTGCTTTGCTACGATGAAGTAGCTAAAATTATGTCTGATACTAGTTCGCCTATAAATACCGAGACCAAAGCAACAAAACCTTCAATCTGTCTCATTGGTGATCGATCTACAGTCACCGAAACATTCGGAGAAAACGGAAAGGGAGCTATTGAGCTCTCGGAATCTTGCGGGATGGGCGAGACGGTAAGAGAGAGAGAGAGGGGTCTTCCACAGATCGATCAATTGATTCTCTTTCCGACTCCGCCCATGCCATTGGATTCCGATTGCTCCTCCCTCTCCTTCTCTCTCCTTCCACAATCATACCCACCTCCAGATCATTGGATTCTGATCATTGTTTCTGTTTATTTGTTGGAAATTGCCTTGCTATGATGAAGTTGCTAAAATTATGTCTGGACGTATGAATCGTCTATGATTTGTTATATGCTTCTCCTGAGCAGAATGGGTTTGATTACTATTGTGAAAATACAAGTTTGTTTGGGTCTTTAATTTGGGACAATTACACTGCAGTAAGGTTCTGAAAAGTGATTGTGGTCGTCGTAACGGTAGTAGTAGTACGGTTGCGGTTGCGGGGTGTAAACGTCATAATGTAACGGTTGCGGTAATCGTAATTGTGAATTTTTTTTGTTTTTTGCACATTTTGAAAAAAACTTATCGATACGCATATTTTTTTTCATAATCATATTTATTGGGTTTAAAATAAATATTAATCAATTTTTATAAATTTTTAAGTATGATCTAATATATTTTATATTTTTAAATTACTATAAAATGAGTTTTTTATATTTTATTTTAATTAATGACTTTATATTATACAAAAAATTAATCACTAACTATCTTTTTTCCCGCATTGTTATCTTATCTCTTCTCTCTATATCTCTTGCTCTTTCATCTTCTCTTTTTATCTTCCCTCTTCTCTCTATCCCTCTTCTCTTATTTTTAGTTTTTTTTTTTTTTTATGTTTTTTCGAAAGAAGCAGGTTGAAACTGTTACATAACGGTGCGTAACATGCCGTTACGGCACCGTTACGACCGCTACGGTTGACACATCTGTGAATTTCAATCACACTATAAAAGCGGTCGTAACGGGTGGTGATAATCACCATAATCGTTACGTAACAGTTGCGGTCGCTTTTTAAAATCTTGCACTGCAGTAGAGTTTGTAAAAATAAATTATAAATTAATAAAAAAAAGGATTTATAATTTTAATTATTAATATTTATAATAAAAAAAATTACTTTTTATAATTTTTTTTTTTCCTGATATCAGTGTTGATTTTAATTGACACTGTTGCATTGAGTCTTAATTGATGATTTTTAAACAAATCAATAACTAACCTCGCAAACAACGTTGTGATGTTTTAGCAAGTCTTTAACCATAGTGATATTGCCTTCGTTTGGTAAATGGGTTGGTTTTTTGGTTTTTTAATTTTTTTTTTGGCTATTTTAGCTTGAGTTAAAAAGTTTGGTTTGGGAAGATTTTTTTGACTTTTTTGTCTTTTTGACTTTTTTTGTAAGATAAGAGTGTAATGATTATGGATTAGATATGATGTTTTGTTTGTTGTGTCTAAAATAATTTATTTTGTCTTTTGTAACTAAAATAGTCAAAAAAAAACCTCTTGCCAAACAGAGGCATTATAAGGTACATATGTTTGAAGGATGTATTATGGTCTTTTCCTAATCATTTTTTTTAGAAGAATGTTCTTTCTAAGAGAAAGATTATTATTAGTTGGTGGTCTTATTCAGAGTTTTCTCTCTCTAGAGAGCTTGGGTTTCCTCCCGGCGAGGATACTGTTTCTCCTTTTGTTCCAAGTTGGTTTCTGGTTGTCGTTTAAAGGTGTTCTCTCTTACTTTCTTGGTGGTAATTCTGTTTCACATTGGGTCAGTGGTTCAGTCACTTTCCTTGCTCTGTCCTACCACCTTTCCCTTGTTGTAGTCACTCTCTCGTGGTTTTGGCCAAAATTTGTTGTCAACGATAGTAACTCCCTTAGTTTCTTCTTTCAGTTATTTTCTTTGGGTCAACCAACGTGGGTGCTCCAGCTGTGGCTGATCGAGTGGTCCCCCAAAGAGCGTGAGGTCATCCATCGACGTGGAAGCTGATGGCTACAGTTTACCTACGTGAGGGAGGTTGGACTGATAGTAGTGGTAGTGAAGTTGGTAGTGAATATTCTAAGGAAAGGCGAAGTCTTCTGCCCAATCAGGTGTTTCATCCTCCTTCGCTTCATCATTTTCGGAGCGGTCTGATCATGGAATTGGACGACTCAACCTGGCAATTAGAACAACATGAGCTGGCTCGATGCCTGATTGGCTACGTCGCAGATGTTCGCCGTTTTGGGTCTTATCTTATGCAAATGCATGTCAATGATTTATGGCATCTGGAAGGATCTGTGCATGTATATGGTCGTAGTAAGAATCATTATGTTTTTCTGTTTGAATGAGTAGGCGACATGCATCGTATCGTCGACAATGGTCCTTATGCTATCTAAGGGGCACTTCTCATTGTTGATTACTGGAAGCCGGATTTGGTTCTCGATCGGTTGATTTTCGATAAAATGTTGGTGTGGGTTTAGTTGTATGGTCTCCCGCTAGAATGTTTTACTGAAGAGGCAGGGGTCCGACTAGGACGTGCTGTTGGCGAGGTGGTTAAAGTTGATATTGATTCTCTCATGCCTCGCAATATCCGATTTTTGCGTTTACGAGTGTGGGTATTTCTGGATAAACCATTGATCAGTGGTTTCTTTCATAAGTTCCGCAATGGTCAACAACATTGGATTAGCTGTCGATATGAGCGGGTTTGTAAGATTTGTAGGAATTGTGGTTGTATTGGTCACACGATCAATGCTTATGCATTATCCTTTGATGATGCTAACGGCAAATTGATGATAATCTTCAGGACATGAGTAGGCACCTCCATTCTCCAGTGATGACTCAAGAATCGTCTCCCATGTACTCTGCTACTATTCGAGCTAATGCCCATAGGCCGGATCGTCGCACTACTCGGATTTTTCAACAGTCCACACATTCTCAAATGGAGATCCCTAAAGAAGTGATTCCACCTCACAATGGCCAGGATAACAATCTGGATGCGGATTTTGCCGCTATGTGGGAACACGATTGGGATACCGGTTTACAACAAGGGACGCCTGAGAGGAGTGAGTCACCGACAGCCGTTGTTCAGCGAGATGGAGTTCCTTCGCCTGCCTTCCCCCCGCCGCATCGTTTAGTTGAGTCCGATGTACTTTCGGGTTTGGGTCAAGTTCCGGTGGATTCGGTAGGTGAGTTGGAAGTAATGTGGCATCAATGGGAGGGTCATCTCTCATCAATGGGCATCAGGCCAGGGCAGTTGGTGGCTGAACGAGTCGGCGAGTTGACAGCTTCGCCACGTCAAGAACAGCACATTTACTATAGTTCTCTTAATGGTCCCGATCAAAGCCCTCTACTTGCTTCAACGAAGGACGTTCTTTGAGCTATTCAAATTAATGGGCCTGGCCCACGGTTGAATTTTCCTATGGGCGAGGCCCTAATTACCACTCGGGCCTTTGTCCGAGACAGCTCAAGTAACTGGACACTAACGGGCTCGGCCAACTTTGAAGTTGGCCAATCTAGTTCTATGATAGCCAATGGACCCCAGCCATATACTATAGCAGCTGAAATTCCTACTTCTACTTCTTCTGTCTCTATTGTAAGTGGGCCTTCAATCAGGAAACGACTAAGGGATATGGACTCAGGTTTTGACTTATTATATGATACAGAGCCCATGTTTGTTATAGATACGGTAAGGAGCCCCTTAACAGATGGTTCGCCTGAATTTTTTCTGCATAGCTCGGGTATGGTCTCAGACTCCATGTGTCCTCCTCAAAGCTTGGGTTCTCTTTTACGTAAGCATATTTGTCGTCGGAAGAAAGCAAGGTACACTACTCCGTTGGTCTTGCATGGCCATGCACCTGCTGTCCTGTGACCACCAAGGGTGGCGTCGGCCAGGTCTATGCCACAGCGTCGCCGTCGGAAGTTACATTTTCGCTCGCGCCATATCCTGGCTGGTACGAGCTCTTCAATGGGCTTCTCTTCTCGGCGTCGTCGGGGCCAATCCTCACATGCTTCTAGTGGCCATCGGAGGGGAGGTTCTATTACTTCGGGTCTTCTTGTACAGGCTGCCATCACCTCGGAATCGGGTTACGATACTGGGGTCAGCTCACCGGAAGGCTGTGGTCTCTGCTATGAAGTTCTGCAGGCATGCGCTCCATCAGATTTAGCTCAGGTTCATCATCAAACAGGCCGGTTTATGGCCTTGGTTTTGGATCCTAGTCTTGAGTCATTTCGACGGGTTTCGCAGGAGGTTGTCCCACAACAGCCTCCTCGCTCGCCATGAAGCTTCTTAGCTGGAACTGCAGGGGTCTGGGTCATCCCCTGACAATTCAAGCAGCTCGTAATTTGACCCGTAAGTTTAAGCCCGACATTTGCTTCTTCATGGAGGCCAAAAGTACGGTTATGCAGGTTACTAGATTTGGGTTTTCATTGGGTTTCAAGAATCATTATGGAGTGGATTGTAATGGTAGAGCCGGTGGTTTATGGGTTGGTTGGCATGATGATACTTTGATTGAGGTCTGCGAACTGAATTCGAATTTCATTATCTTACAGATTCATGACTCTGTGCGGGGGAATTGGTTTATTATTTTCATGTATGGTGCTCATTGCATTCTAGCCCGGGGCCAAGTATGGAGTACCTTAGAAACCAAATTTCAGCACTTTCAAAAGCCTTTTATTATTATGGGGGACCGTAATCAGGTTTGAGGTTGGGCCGAAAAACTCAGCTCACATAAAAGATTCATTCCTGGAGCATCGGCTTTTAATGATTTAATCTTTCGTAATAGGTTGGTGGATCTTCCTTCTCAAGGGGTGTGGTATACTTGGTGTAATAATCGCAAGGAGACTGAAGTGGTTTATGAGCGCTTGGATTGGGTGCTGGCTTCATCTAGTTGGACAGCCATCTTCTCACAATTTTCACTGGTAACATTGCCTATTCAACGGTCTGATCATAGTCCGCTACTCGTTGACACTAGCCGAATAGAACCTCTCGGGCCGAAATGGGGCAGATTTGAGGCAGTTTGGTTAGCCGATCCGTCCACCCAAGATATTCTTAAAAAAATTTGGCAAAACCCCATTCCTGATGTTGCTTCATGTGTTCAGCGGCAGGCCATTGTTTTTAGCCATTTGAAAAACTGGAATGCTTTGTCATATAGGAGTCTTCAAGGCCAAATTGACGACCTTCATGCTCGTTTACGCCAGGTTCAAGGGTCGTTACCAAATCTGGGATTACATTCTAATGAACAGGAGCTGCGGTTTCAACTTGATATTTTGTTACAGAAGCAGGAACTTTATTGGGCTCAGCGATCTAAACAACATTGGCTGTCTTTGGGGGATCGCAACACAAAAATTTTTCACCGAATGGCGTCCTGGAGACGGAGTAGGAATCACATTGCTCTCATTCAAGATCACGATGGCCATGTTCTCACTCAGCCCCAGGATATCCAAATGGCTTTTGTCGCGCATTTTAAGCAACTTTTTTCATCGCCATCGGTCTCACACATTGATTCAGGTTCCTTTCCCTCTCACTTTAATTTAATTAGTATCATCAATACTCATTTGACTCTTAATCATTCTACTTTCTTGGAACAACCATTTTCCACTGAGGAAATACAAAATGCTGTCTTTCAATTTGGAAAGTTTAAGGCTCCGGGACCAGATGGGTTTATCGTTGGTTTTTATCAAAAATATTGGTCTATTGTGGGAGCTTCAGTGACTGAGGCTGTGTTGGGCTTTCTCACTACCGGATCCTTATTCAAACCGATCAACAAAACCTTTATCTGCCTTATTCCCAAAACGAAGAGCCCACTTACTGTAAATGATTATAGGCCTATTAGTTTATGCAATATGCTTTATAAAATAGGCGCTAAAGTTGTTGCTAATAGACTTAGTATCGTTCTGCCGGATTTACTTGCCGATAATCAATGTGCTTTCTTGAAGGGTCGTCTTATATCTGACAATATTTTGTTGGCCCACGAAGTTGTTGAATATATTAAAAAGCACAACAAGCAGGGGAGTTTATCCTCTTTTGGATTGAAGTTGGACATGAATAAAGCGTATGATAGAGTGAGTTGGGCTTTTCTTGAGGCGGTTATGGCTAAAATGGGATTCTCAACTAAGTGGATTCAATTGATCTCGCAATGTGTATCTGCTATCTTGCTTAATGGTACCCTGTCGGAATTTTTTGATCCTACTGCGGGTCTGTGGCAAGGCAATCCACTTTCGCCGTATTTGTTTTTATTGGTGATGCACGTCTTATCAGAAGGATTCGCGCATTTGGCGTCTCTTAATATTTGCCGTGGTATTGCTATTAGCCGGCAGTCGCCCCCAATCTCACATTTGCTTTTTGCTGATGATTGTTTTATATTTCTCAATTATAAGCCAGATGAAATTTGGTGCTTCCATTGGTTTTTAAATGCTTTTTGTCACTATTCCGGGCTGCGCATAAATTTTCACAAATCGGAGCTTTATCTTAGTCCAAATTTTTCACATTTGGCTAGGGACTGGCTGGTTTCTCTTTTTGGTGTTAAAGTTGTTCCAAAACCCGGAATCTATTTGGGGGCTAACTTGGGTTTCTCAGGGCGCACAAAGTCGGACATTTTTAATTCAATTTTGAGTAAAGTTAGCCATAAGCTCCAAGGCTGGAAGTGTAATTTTTTAAATTTTGCAGGACGAGGTATTTTGGTAAAACATGTCCTTCAATCCATTCCGGTGTACCTTATGACTGTTTTTCGTATGCCTGACTCGTTTCAGAATAAGCTTACGCCAATTATTCGTCAGTTTCTTTGGGCCTCCTCCAGGGGAAAAGGGATATCTTGGAAAAAAATGGACATATTTGTGTCTTCCAAAAGACTGGGGCGGTTTGGGTTTTCGAAACCTTACGTGTTTTAATCAAGCTTTGTTAGCTAAGCAAGCATGGCGGATTCTCTCATGTCCCAATTTATTACTCTCGCGAGTGTTGCTTGGGAAATATTGTCAACGGCATTCTTTTCTTGACATTCGACAATCTTCGTCCTCTTCATGGGGATGGCGGAATATATTATGGGGCCGTTCTTTACTGGACTCGGGGCTTCAATGGGTAGTGGGGAATGGACAGCGTATTAATCCATTTGAGGATCAATGGATTCCGATCGTTTCAAATCCTCGTAGAGGCCGAGGCTGGGTGCTATTTGTCCTGGTTTGAGGGTTGCACACTTCATCGATCCCTTGTCTCGTTCTTGGCGTCTTGAGTTGTTGAAATTGTTTTTTCCTGCACATGTTATCTCTTATATTTTATCCATGCACATCTCTCAAATTGATATTGAAGACAAAATGGTGTGGGGCCCGACTAAAAGTGGAGAGTATTCAGTCAAATCGGGTTATAGGCAGGCGTTGACCCGTCATTTTCCTGATCATTCTAGGCCTGATCCGGACTGGCAAGTTTGGAAACGATTATGGCAGGTCAAGATCCCACCCAAATGGATCTTGTTTGTGTGGAAATGTCTTCATAATATTCTTCCGGTAAAAAGTGAATTACAGAAAATGGGGCTGCCAATTGATCCAGTTTGCTCTAGGTGTCTTCAGCATGAGGAATCCCTTGAACATCTATTTTTTGATTGCCCCATTTCGCAACGGATTTGGCGGTGGTCGGTTTTGGGTTTAGATTTTGGAGTGGGAAGACCTCTGTCTTTTTTCTCATGGTTCCAAGGCTGGGTGCAACAAATTCATGACCCGGACATTTTAATTCACTCTATTGCCTTTTTGGTTGCAACGTAACTCTGCGGAATTTCATAAAATTGAGATATCCACAGAACGATCGGTCATGCATGCTTCCGAGTTATTAACATTATTTCTTTCACCTCAGCACAATGTTCCTTATGAGATTTCTCACTCTAGTTTTTCTCCTCCACCCAGTTTTGCTCATCAGGTTGTTTTGCAGCATGCTGAGCGATGCACTGCTGTTGGTCCGCGCATGCGCATTGTGGTGGATGGCTCTTGGGTTGCTGTTGGTGAGCGAACTGGTCTGGCCTGGGTCTGCTTCGATTCTAATAATCAGCGAGTCTATGAGGAAGCTATATTGGGGCCTTCAATGTTATCTCCTCAACAAACCGAAGCAGTTGCTGTTCTCCATGCTCTGCGTTGGGCATCCCATTACGGCATCAGCAATGTGCTTCTACAAACGGACTGCTTAGTACTCATTCTGCTGCTCCAACACCATGCTCAAGAATACGATTGGAGTCTCTAATCCATTCTAGCTGATATTTTGTTTTCTTGTAAACCTTTGTATCATGTTGTTTTAGAAAAGGTGGACCGTGATGTGGTTCACGCTGCTCATCACCTTGCTACTGCTGTAAGACATTCTGCTTAGTTAATGTTTATATTGCTGTGTTCTACTCAAAAAAAAAAAAAAGAGAAAGATTATCCGATGTATTTTATAATTAAGGAAAAAAATAATATAATTCTATTTTTTTTTAATTTTAATTAAAAAATAATAATAACTAGACGTTACGTATTATCAAAGATTTCTAGAGTCTCAATTAAAAGAATAATGTTATATGTATTAATTAATATATTAATTGATTATGTGATATAATTTAAGAAATTTTTGATATTTGTAATTTGTATAATGAGTGGAGTCAATTATTTATATCTATATATTATATAATAAAAAATTTAAAAAAAATGATTTTTAATTCACAAGTCTTGCGAGAATTCTAATATCTCAATCTTAATTTTTTAATTTTTTGAATTTAAAAAAAAAAAATCTTAACATTTATTTATTTCTTTTAACTCACAAATCTTTTTGACTTCTCTCATACTTACTGTTATACCCTCTTTAATTTCTTTTATATACTATGATTAATAATGTGATTGGTAAATTATTTTTTATAAAAATCTAAAAAAAATAATTTGTATATTAAAAAAATATTTAAAATAAATATAAATTTTTATTAAATCTATCCATCTATATATTATATAAGTTAAAAGGGATTTCTAATCACAAATCTTGTGGGAGTTTTAATATTTCAAATTAAATTTTTTAATTTTAAATAATTAAAAAAATCCTCTATAACTCTCATTCAAGCAAAAAAAAAAATCTAATCTATATATATAACAAAAATAGAGTTTTTAGTAAGAAGCCTTCTAGGAGTTTCAAACCTTCATTTTAATTTTAAATAATTACTTTTATTTAATAATCTCACATCGGAAAAAAAATGAAAAAAATGAGTTTTTATTCATATAAAAAGAATCTTACACTCTCATCCCATTTAGTAAGTAGCCTTGTGGAAGTTTTAATATCTCATACTAATTTTTTTGATTTTCTTAATTTTAAACAATTAAGAAAATTTTCATTGGCTAACTTTTATTTGAAAATCTCACATCAAAAAAATAAAGAAAAAGTGAATTGTTTAGGTTGGGTAGGTTAGAAGCTTTTATCATAGTTTAGGTTGATAGTTCATTAAACGGTACGGTGAAAATGTCTCTCTAATAGGAGGTCAACTTATATAATTTAAAGATTTTTTTAATAATTAATGTTATTATTATTAAAATAAAAGGGTTCCGAAATTTAGACACTCATCTCTCCCAATTGGATCCATCTTACTTGCATGACTACAATTAATTATATTTTTAAAAAAATATTTTGCTCCAAATGTAATGATGCAAGTTAATTTCACAATTATAACCACATAAATGATAATGTAACATGGCACATGTCGGAGAGGAGAATAGGTCAATTGATTGACTTTAATTTATTTTCAGTTTTTATTAGCAACATTCTGAACAAATTAAAGTTTGATTTATTCTGAGCGAGACTATCATTTATAATCACGTAATTTTATTATATTTAATTTTTAAAAATAAATAATATATATAATTTTATAAATAGATCATATATTTTTATTAAAAATGAATACATTGAAATCACATGAACATGATTTTAGAATGAATTTGATTTTTTTTAATATGTATATAAGTTTACAAAATGATCAAGTATGATAAATTCATTAACTTAAACTATGTATTTCTAATTCTCGTTGATTAGTTTTCATTTACCTTTTATTTTACAATCCCATCAGAAAAAGAAAGAAAAACTGAATTGTTTCCCTTACATAAAGTGAATCTTATATTTTCATTTATATAAGCAAAAATAAATTTTTAGTGAAAAGTCTTATGATCAATATCTCATACTCATTTTTTTATTTTATTAATTTTAAACAATTAAAAAAATCTCATTGGTTAGTTTTCATTTAATTTTTATTTTACAATTTCACATAGTTTTTATTTTAAAAATAATTCTGTATGAGATTTTGATACTCTTATAATATATAATTTTAAAATAATTACAATTTCACATCAAGAAAATAAAGAAAAAGTGAGTTATTTCACTTATATAAAGTGCTACAATCTCACATTGGAAAAGAGCGAAAAATGAATTGTTTCACTTATATAAAATAAATCTTATAAAGAGAGTTTAAAGGGAGAAACTTTTTTTCCAAACCCTCATTCTAAAATTTTTGAATTTTCTTAATTTTAAATAATTAAAAAAATTCTTATTGCCTAGCTTTAATTTACCTTAATTTACCTTTTATTTTACAATTCCAAAAAAAAAAAAAAAAAAATGAATTGTGTCATTTATATAAAGTGAATCTTATGTTCCAATTTATATAAATTATTGAAATTTCTTAATTTTAAACAATTAAAAAAATCTCCATTGATTAGTTTTCATTTAACTTTCATTTTGCAATCACACATCAGGAAAAGAAAAAAAAAATAAATTGTTTCACTTATATAAAATGAATCTTATACTCTTATTTATATAAACAAAATAATATTTTTAGTGAGACGCCAAATAGTCTATACTAATTTTTTTTGTTTGTGTGTTTAAGAACACATGTACAATACTCCTAACATATTACCCGTGCTATGCGAATGTGCTTTTGTAAATTCAGTTTCAATCTGCAATTCAATGTGCATATCTATTTAACTTTTATTTTACAATCCCGCATCGAGAAAATAATAAAAAAAAAATGAACTATTTCGCTTATATAAAGTGAATCTCATGCTTCCATTTAGATAAGTAAAAAAAGATTTTTAGTAAGAAACCTTACAATTAATACCATTTTTTTTTTTTGATTTTCTTAATTTTAAATAATTAAGAAAATCTTCATTGGTTAGTTTCCATTTAATTTTTATTGTATAATCCCACATAGACGTTTTGATTTTAAAAATAATGTTGTTTCAAATTTTGAAACGCTCATAATATTTAACTTTAAAATAATTACAATACCACATCGAGAAATAAATAAAAAATGAATTGTTTCAGTTATATAAAGTGAATATTATACTCTAATTTAATATTATAATATTGTGCATGTTTCAGTTCAAGATAGTTTAAATTTTAAAATAAGATTTAAAAGTTTTAATTAATTAATTTTTTTTTAAATTGGTTGGTCTTTTGACTTAACCGATTAGGCTGAATCGTTTTCGGTTTAACTAATTCACTGGTTTAACTACGGTTTTAGTTGTTTTATCAAAATATATTGCTTAGATTTGTTTGATTTGAAATAAACTAAGATTGACCTTATTAAAAATTGAACGACTGAGATTGCTTAATTAGAAATGAACTTTCCATCCAAACAACTATTAATTTTTATTTTACAATCTCACATCAGGAAAAGGAGGAAAAAAATAAGTTGTTTCACTATATAAACCTTATGCTCTTATTTAATATTACAGTATTGTGTATGTTTCAAATCAAGACACTTTAAATTTTAAAATTAAAATAAATTTAAAAGTTTTAATTAATTAATTTTTGTATAAGTTGGTTGGTCTTTTAACCTAGCCAATAGGGTGAATCGTTTTCGGTTTGACTAATTCACTGGTTTAACTGCAATTTTAGCGGTTTTATCAAAATATATTGGTTAAATTTGTTTGATTCAAAATAAATTAAAGAATGACCTAATTAAAGATTAAACGGCTAAGATTGTTTGATTCGAAATGAACTTCCCATTTAAACAATTGTTAACTTTTAAACAATTAAAAAAATCTCCATCAATTAGCTTTCATTTAACTTTTATTTTATAATCCCAAATCGAGAAAAGAAGGAAAAAGTGAATTGTTTCACGTACATAAAGTGAATCTTATACTCCCATTTATATAAGCAAAATGAGACTTTTAGTGAGAATCCTTATGATCAATATCTCATACTAATTTTTTTAATTTTCTTAATTTTAAACAATTAAGAAAATCTTGATTGGCTGACTTCCATTTAACTTTTATTTTACATAATATAAAAAAATTAAATATAATTATCATATTTTTGTTAAATAATATATTATTTTATCCTGTGCAGGTGATATGCTAGTATATAAAATAAGGAAAAAGGAATTTTTAACCCAGAAGCCTTGTGGGAGCTCAAATATCACAATCTTAATTTTCTAATCTTTTGATTAAAAAAAAAACCCCTCAACATTTATTAACTTTTTCTAACCCACAAACCTTTTTTATTTCTCTCATATCTACTGCTACACTCTTTTCAAAATTTTTCATACATTATGGTTAGTAATGTAATTGTTAAATTATTTTTATAAAAAATCTTTAAAAAATAATTTATATATTAAAAAAATATCTAAAATAAATATAAATTCTTATTAAATCTATCTATCGATCTATATATATATAAGGAAAAGAGTCTTTTTAAAAACAATGATTATGGAAGCTCCAAACTCCCAAACTAATTTTGTTAATTTGTTAATTTTTAAAGGAATTTAAAAATAAAATAAAAAATCTATTGGTTAGTTCTTTAAGTCAAAAATCCAAAAAAAAAAAAAATTCTAATTATGTACAATTTGAATTTTAAAATTCAAAATAATATGATAAGTCACTCTCACTCTTTCCAAAAATAATATTGATCAAAACAATTCAAATAAAAATAAACAAATGCACTAATTATCTATGATTTTGAATTTCAAAATTCAAAATAATATTGTTGGCTTTTTGGCTTTCAAAGGTTATTTTTGTAATTGCGAGCGTACCAGCAAGGATCAATCAGTCCTTACAAAAAATTAATTGCCAACCAATTATCAGACGATTGTGTTTTAGTTCTTTTAGCCTCAATGAAGAGGACTTTTACTGGTGGCTTGATTTAGGAGAATTAAGCAAGATAACAATTAAATGAAGAACAATTGAAGCATTTCATTAAAATGAAAAACTTACAATGATCCAAACTCAGCCCTGTAGAGGTTTACAGCAACTATCTACTACTTGAAACTACTCCTATGAACGAAGTGCAGTGCAGGAATTTAAAGTACAGGAATGTAAAGAACAGGAAATGTAAGAGTGGAAATGTAAAACTGGAAAGGAAAATAAATAGAATAAGACTGGTTTTTTGGATTTGAGTCTGGGGGCTTTTTTCTAGGCCTTCTCTGCTATTTATACTTCTCAAGAATGATCATCAAACTGCATTCCCAACCGTCGAACTGCTCCTCCATGATCGCTGATCATGTTGCCTTATAATTAGCTCCACTGTGCCATCACTTGCAGTTAGGCTTCCCTCATAAATTTGAATTTAAATGTGAAGTAACCATTGAAGCCACATCACTTTGCATCTCTTTGTTGATCCACTGCTACTCAGATCTCGCAATAACCAATACTAACTGCCACGTGTACGATTAGGATCGAAGACTTTGAATAATCTTCATGTATTACCCTTAATTGTAATTGGCTTGTACAAAATATGTAGCCAACATTACCCCCCGCACTAATATACCCAATGCTTGGTGATATTAGTGGATCAAGGTCTTTTATCCACGTCTTAGAACGTGCATGGGCTTTGCTTTCTTCCAAAAATATAACTGTCATTCATCATCTGCATTAAACTCTCCTTCAATCTTTTGAACACTCCCACCACCTTAGTATTCGAACAGACTGATACATTTCCTATGGCCGAATCAATTTTCTCCTCCATTGATCGAGCACATGAAGAGTCATCTGATGATGTTGTTCCTCCTCGAAAAAACCTCCATGCATTAATTAGCCATCTTTACCCACCTTTCTATATTCAGGTCATAGATGCCTTTGCAAATTATCAACCCTTGGACTACGAACACATTGCCCTTAATCCTTTTATTCAGAAACTTACAAATATGGACATGGGAAGTTCTTTTCTGACCCACCCTTGGACTACGAACAAACTGCTCTCAATCCTTTGATTCAGAAAGTCACAAATATGGACATGGGAAGTTCTTCTTCACAACTCTCTGCATGGGATAAGGCTGTAGCTTCTTCTTCCTCTGGGGCTTCTGGCTGGACAAGCTGGTCAAAACCTGAGACTTGTGATTTAAGGGAGCGAATCAACCATCACTTTGTCAAGTTTACTGACCCTTTAGAGTTCCCTTCCTATGCGCGAAGCTCGGTGGTTTATCCTTACGTGCCCTTCGACCGTCAACGCAGTTTGGAGGAGAATCTGCTTGTAGCATGGTACACATCCTCTATGCCTACAAAGATAGTGCACACTGCCCGACGCCCCGAAGAGGCACAAGGGTACAATCCATTGTTCTTAGCCCAGAAGGCGAAGCTTTGCTTTTCTAACTAGCTCGATTATATTAATGCCCTTGTTCTTTCTGCCCTTGCTCCTTCTCCTGAAGTGGAGGCTTCCATACCTTCTCCTCCGCCAACTCCTTGCTAGACAGAGAGACTGAGGCTTGCCCTTTCCGCGGATAAGGTCTTTTCACCTTACAAGCCTCCACCTCCCCCTACTCCAGCTGAGCGGAAGCAAGCCCAATTCCTGCTTGCGGCCTTCTCTCACGTGCCTTTCAGTGTTTTTGAGGACGAAGTCCCTCTCAAGAACCTTCGATGGGCTTGTGATATTCTGACTCGGGGCCATGTCCTCAATCCCCTCACCCAAGCAGAGCTTCACATGTTTTTGGGCCCACTTCCACTGCTTCTCCACTGGCATCGGACCTCTATAGCCACCACTCAATCTTTGGACCAACTCTCGTCCCTTCGAGTTCATGCCCAGTACGAAGCAGAGAACTTCATTGAAGAATTTGAAAACTTCAAGAATAAAGATTCTGCATACTGGGATGACTCGAATATAGACGAGTTGGAACGAGGATTGAGAGAAACAGCATTCGAAATAAAAGCTGAAGAGCTCTTTTATGAAGTGAGAGCACATCAACTTATGCAGCCAATTCTAGAAGAAATAGAGGATAGAATAAAGAAAGAACAGAAATTCATTGATCATAGTTGGACCAAATTTCACGATCTTGTTATTTATTCAATTCCCTACTTTTATGAGCTTGAATTTGTACCCAAAGAGGGCCGTTCAATGTAATTGCTTTTGCTTTAATACAACTAAGACTTTTCTTTGTTTGGCATTGTTTCATCTTGTCTCCATTTGTCTTTAAAAGCAAATTTAGGGCTTCAAACTGGACAATCTTATCCTTCGAATCTGGACTTAATCGTTTTAAATGAAACACTAAAAAAACCAATATGAACTTTTCTAATTTATGGAATAAAGTTGACAATTTTTGCTGATTTTCATTTAGAATCAGTGCTTCGAATTTTAACAATCTTACCCCTTAAAGCTTGTTTTAATCATAACCAACATATGGTCATGGTTAGTATGATCAATCAATTTTAAATTGACCTTTTTTCCTTCCAGCAACAATCCATACTTTCAAAAATATGGAAGCTCCTTTTGAGGGCTGCAGTGTTTTAGTTCGGAAAGACAATCTCTTTCTGTATATATATATATATAAACCAACTAATGGTTTTGATGTTTCAAACACCAATTCCCATCCTTAAGGGGTCTCAAGTTTTGCTTCGAAGGACATTACTCTCATTTAAGAAACCTAAAACAGGTCTTTAATCCCTTTGAAGTAAACAAATACTTGAGCATTCTTACATCCTTGGGTATGGAATGTGCTTCGAAGTCGGCTTTTCTGTTTCGAAGCCGTTTGTTATTTGACTTTTGGCGCGAAAATCTAGTTTCGAAGTCAAATATTTCACTTCGAAGCTGGCATTAACATCTGGGATATGTTTTTTCCCTCCAAAAATATCAATATTGAAGGAAACTCTTCGTATTTGTACTTTTAGTACTTAACGAATTACGCGAACAAATACTTGAGCGTTTTTACATCCTTACGTTTGGAATGTATTTCAAAGTCGGCTTCTCTGCTTCGAAGCCGTTATTATTTGACTTTTGGCGCCAAAATCTGGTTTCGAAACCAAATATTTTATTTCGAAGCTGGAATCAACATCTGGGATGTGTTTTTCCCTCCAAAAGTATCAATTGAAGGAAACTCTTCGTATCTGCACTTTTAATACTTAACGAATTACGCGATACATTTTCCAAACACAAAGGTTTTTAAAACCCTTTTATTTCGTGTTTTGAAATCACTCGCTCGTTTAGCACACAAACCCTTTATCTCTACTGACTCTCTACTTCCTTTCCCAACTTCGTCCTCTGAGAAAGCTTTCAATCAGTGGCTTCTTCTTCATTGAAAGTACCAGTTGTAGAGCGCGCGACCTCGTCTGTAACCCTAAAAAGGATCATTGAGGCAGAATGTGAAAAGTACAAGGCCGGTGAGAAAAGCGCCATCGATGGACGCATCTTCATCCCTCGACGTCATGAGCAACAGGACTATGTGCTTGGGCCTATCTTCAAGGAGATTCTTACTGAACTTCCAGCGTTATATCCACGTCTAGAAGACCACTGTCTCCTTTACGAAGGTGGTCTTGACTGGGGAACCTGGAGGATGAACCGTCCCCACCGATGCTGGCCCACGGTGAGACCGGAGTGGCAAGAATGGTATGATCGGGTTGTCCCTACTAGGACTTTGGACCTTCAAGAGCTCTGCCTTCTCGATGCCCTTCGACTATCCAGGTTTACCATCTCAGAGGACCCTTTCCTAATTCCTGCTGCCCTTTGCTTCTGGAATTCTGCTTTTAATTTTTTTCAATTCAGATGTGGGATGATGGCCCCTACTGTTCTTGATATTTGCCATCTATTAGGATTGTCTCCCATTGGTACCCCCATTGGACCAGATTATCCTGACTCACCAGTCCCCTTTTCCCTCCCCTCCCTTAACTCATCCTACAGTGACTTTGTCAAGGCTAAGAATAGAAGGGGGGGCCCTGTAACTGATAGAGAATTCTTTTCTTTCATACTATATTGGCTTTGCAAATTCCTTTTTTGCACTTCTTCTCAAAGAATTATGCCTGAATTTGCCCCTCTTGCCAAAGCCCTTGTCCTACAGAAAAATGTGGCTTTAGCCCCATATGTTCTAGGTCATGTATATAGAGTTTGTTCTCTTTTCTGTGAGAAACGCTTAGATGCCAATCAAGGAGGTCCATTTTGGATACTTCAGCTTTGGCTTTTTGCTTATTTTGCTGAGCTACAGTCTAAGTGCCTTAAATTTTTTGAGCCAAACCCTCCTACTCATGGCATGAGGCTAGCCAATGCTTCACTTTATCCTTCTACCTTTGCTTTTTACTTCTCTTTCTTCCACCAACTTCCAGCTTCCCTTCCTTCTTACAGCTTTCGTCCCTTCGAACCCATTACTATTGGCCCATCTTGGTTGAAGAATTTTCTAAGTGATAGGCTCTGTGCTTCACCTCCTCATAAAGACATATGGGCTTCTATTCTGATCCCCAGAGAGCTATTTATTGGGACTATGAACCCCAGAGCCTACAAATGCATTGCTGAGCCTTATTGTCCTGCTCAATTTACTAAACAATTTGGCTTCTCACAAGGGGTCCCAATACCTCTCTGCAGTAACACCAATCTGAGTCTTTCTAGCAGGGATTTAAAGGTTCGAAGGTCCAGACTAGAAGAGGCAACTTCTAAGTTTATACAGGACTTGATCGATTTTGAATATATCCATTTCATTCCTCAAGGTAACCTATTGAAGAGGTACCAAAACTGGTAGGTGACCAACATAGAAGTATACTTGGTCATTTCTCCTCAAGACCTACTAATGGTGTT
Source organism: Camellia japonica (assembly GCA_030407325.1). NCBI lineage: Eukaryota > Viridiplantae > Streptophyta > Magnoliopsida > Ericales > Theaceae > Camellia > Camellia japonica. Next base: position 183,732,837 of record JAPPVO010000016.1, read on the forward strand.
GGATGTGCCCAAGTCCAAAGGAGCTGGAGTTGTTACTTCTTCCACTGTTCTTACCACTTCAGTTCCTGTGCCTGCCACCACACAGTCTGCTCCTGCTGCCTCAACTCCTCCTAGAGTTACTCGGGCTGCCTCAAAGAAAGGTATATACCCTTGTTTCTTCTCCTTTTGCCTTCCTGATAATGCTTTTAGCCTTATCTTTAGTTCTTCTTTTGTGAAGGTGGTGCGGGTGCCTCACAGGGAGATTTTCCTCAGAAGACCCAAGCTCTAAATCTTCTCAAAAGCAAACAGCAACAAAAGAAAATGAGACTTTTACTTGAGCCTGAAAAGGAAGCACCTGAGGTTCAAGAAGAAGAAGAAGAAGAAGAAGAAGAAAAGGCAAATCAAGAGCAGGAGTCACCCTTGAAAAGAAGGAAAAGAGTGACCTTCCCTTCTTCTGACTTGGTTCAAGATCCCACTCATGAGACAACTGCCAGAGTAGTAGAAGGGGAACTCACTTCTGAAGAATCCGAATCCCAGATTGAAAAGAGAGAAATTGAGAAGGAGCAGGCAATACCAGTACAGAGAAAAAAGAGAAGAAAGATGACTGTCTCTCCTTCTGATTTGGTCGAAGACCCTATTCATGATGCAGCTGCCAAGGCAGTAGAGCAGGAACATTCTAAGGCCATAATTGTTTTTGAGAGAGCTGAGAAGAGACGGCAGCAGCAATTCTTAAGAGATGAAGCTGCTGCTGCTGATGCAATCCAAAGGGAAACTGCAAGAAGGCAACATATTGCTGAGCACTATTCCCTCCGTAGCTCTCCTATTGTTGCTATCACTTCTGAAACAAGTAACTTCTTTCAAGCCTCTACTATTTTTCCTTGTCGAATTTTTGGTATTGAGACTTGACATTACTTTGTACTTCTTCTTTTACAGCAACAACTACTGAGCCTATTCTTCCAATAAGGACTCCCTCAGTTTTAGTTGAAGTTGATCAATTGCAAAATGTGAGATCTATTCAGATAATACTCCCACTTCCTAGGCCTACATTATCTATGCCCTCCTTGAGGCCAAGTATTCCTGCATTTCTTTCTTTTGGTTTAAATCCATACCTCCCTTACTTGTCTTTTAATCTATCTCAATTTAATTCTCTTTCCAGCCTTGCTCTTCCTTCTCCTCCTAAGGAAATACCAGCTATTACCTTCTCTTCGATGGTAGCTGATTCCCCTATAGAGGGTGCTGGCAGCTCTCCAACTCGTAGTTTATTACCTTTGCCTAGTTCCAGCCCTTCTTCCCTTGATTTATTGGTGGCTAGAACCATAGAGACTGCTGAAGATGCTCCACCCATTTCTCTTATCCCTATGCAGTCCTTTGTGCCTTCCACCAAAGCCCTTTCTGCCCCCTTCATGTCCACGGATGAGGTAGACATTTTTGAAGCAAGACTAGCTAGTCTCTTCGACCTGCCTTCTACCTCTCCAATGGCTAGTGATGAGACTGAGCCATTAGTTTTGGCTGATTCCTTGCTAGAAATTTTTTAGAGCTCTTCCTCCAGTAGTAAGCCTTCTTCACCTCTGATAGACTTGGACAACTGCCTGGAGCTATTGACATCCTTTTCGAGGATTCCCTTCGAGGCCTTAAAGAGACCTATAATAAGAAATGGCTTCCTTCAGTGCTGCAAGATTGTTGAGCAATCTGGCATGACTGTCTCAAGTCATTTATCTCAAGCAGCAGCCACTATTGACTTCTATATCAACATTTGCCATGCTGCCAAGGCTGCAGAGGAGAAATTGGTTAAAGATCAGAGCTTTGTTTCCACAGTGCATACTGAAGTATCAGAACTAAAGGAACAACATTCTTCTGTCTCCCACTTTCGAACTCAACTACTGGAGAAGAAAGCTCAACTTGAGGAAGAGCTATCTGCAGTGAATCAAGCCTTAATCCGAACTGACACCAAGCTGCAGATCACCAACCAAGGACTGGCTGACCGAAAGCAGGAAATGACCACAGCCATCCAGTTGTTCTCATCATTTAAGAATAGAACATCCATTGTAAAAGAACAACTGAGACATTGTAATGATTTCTGGGCCAATTTATGGCAGAATGTATTCAACTCTTTATGAAGAACAAATTCTTATTTATCATTTGAGTATTCTCGTGTTCTTGTACTTAGTGTTTATTTTATTCCTTGTGTTTCCCAAATGGTTGGAAAATAAGGCTTCAAATATCTGCCATTAATCTTTTTGGGATGTATGTATCCATTCAAATTTCTCAGATGGTATGCTCCAAAGGCAGGACTCTATGAATTTGATATGGTCCTTCCCAATTAGGTGACCATTTGCCAAACTTATGGCTTTTAATCCCTATTTGGAGTATTGTCTTCCATACCAAATCACCTTCATCAAAGCCAATGTATTTGACTTTTTTATTATAATTTTTGGCTGCTTTCTTCTTTTGAAAAAGAATGCTATTTAATGCCAGAATTCTAGCTTCATTTATGCTTTCTAATTCCAAACACATACTCTGATGGTATTGCTTATGATCTAACTGGTCTTGGCATCTTACCCTCAAGGACTTAACATTAATTTCCATAAGTAACACTGCATCATGCCCATATACTAAGGCATAAGGAGTGACTCCTGTGCTTGACCTTGGGGAAGTTCTATAAGCCCACAATACATCCAACAATAAGTTATGCCAATCCCTAGGATTGTCTTCCACAACCTTTTGTATTCCTTTTTTCAAGGACTTATTGGATGATTCAGCTTGACCATTAGCTTGTGCATAATAGGGGGTGGAATTAACAAGGCTAATTCCAAACTCTGCCACAAAAGACTTTACCATCTTCCCATCAAATACAGTCCCATTATCAACAGTTATAGTCTGTGGGATACCAAATCTATGGATTAAATCTTTAATGAATCCAATGACCTCAGTCTGGTCTACAGCCTTGTATGGCTTAGCTTCGACCCACTTAGTGAAGTAATCAGTGGCCACTAAAATGAAACAATGATGCTTCGAAGAAGGTGGGTGTATTTTCCCCATCATATCCATGGCCCATCCTCTAAATGGCCAAGGCTTCACTACTGCATGCAGGTCAGTTATGGGCACATGCCTTATTGTGCCATGCTTTTGACATGCCTGGCAACCTTTTGCATATTCTATGCAGTCTTTAAGGATAGTTGGCCAATAGTAGGAATGCCTTCGAAGCAACCATCTCATTTTCACCCCAGGCTGATGAGCACCACAGATGCCTTCATGAACCTCAGCCATAGCTGTTAATGCTTCTTTTGGGCCTAAACATTCCAGCAATAAACCATCTCCCCCTCTTTTGTAGAGAGCATTACCATACATCATGTATTGCATAGATTGCAATTTAATTTTCCTGCTGGCCTTCGAAGATGGGCCAGCCAAGTACTGCATTATTGGATGCCTCCAATCTTGTTCTTGTAAGTCATTATGGTTGACTTCCAGGACCACATTCCTTTTATTCAAGGGTGGTATTAATTTCTGATATGTTGTTTGGCTTATGTCCCTTTGAGCATTATCCCTTCTCTTGAAATTCGAAGCCTTCTGAGCCACATCATTAGCTCTATTATTCAAGAATCTTGGGACATGAGTTACATTTGCTATTTGAAATTGAGAAAGCAGATGTAATGCAACAACATAGTATGGCAACATGCTTATACTTTGACATTTGAAAATCCTTTACTTGGTTAACCACCAATTGAGAATCTCCAAATATGTCAACTGCATGAACTTGTAATCCAATAAGAATTTCCAGTCCCACTATTAAGGCTTCATATTCAGCTTGATTATTAGAACAAGTAATTTCATCCACTCTGAAACCATGTGTGGTTTCTACTCCTTGTGGTGACTTAATCACTATACCAATTCCAATTAGGCCATTGGCTTTTGATCCATCGAACCACATTTGCCATGGCTCAACACTAGCCATACCAAGTTCCATTATTTCTTGGCTTTCTGTTTGAGATGGATGGTCTGCCAAAAAATTAGCTAAAACTTGTCCTTTTACTGCCTTTTGGGGAACATATTCTAAATGAAATTCTGATAAGGCTAGTATCCATTTGCCAATTCTTCCCCTCAACATAGGTCTAGATAACATATACTTAACCAAATCTGTGGTTGCAATTACCAAGACAGTTGTAGGCAAAAGATAGTATCTTAATTTCATTGCAGCAAAATACAATGCAAGGCACAGCTTTTCTACAGCTGAGTATTTACATTCACAAGAATTTAAAAACCTACTAAGGTAATAAACAGCTTGCTCCTTGCCTTCTTCATTGTCTTGGGCTAAGAAAGCTCCCAATGAATCCTCTGCTGCAGCTATGTATAACTTCAAGGGCTTCTCACCCTTTGGTGGCATCAGCACTGGAGGGTTGGCCAAGTAGGCTTTGATTCCTTCGAAAGCAATTTGATGCTCTGCTGTCCACACAAATTCCTCTTCATCTTTTAGCCTTAACAAGGAAGAAAATACTTTAGTTTTCCCTGCAGTGTTAGAAATGAATCTTCGAAGAAAATTAACCTGTCCAAGGAACTTTTGTAATTCTTTCTTACTTGATGGAGGTCTGGCTTCAATGATGGCTTTGGCTTTATTCTGGTCAATCTGTATTCCTTTCTTGTGTACTACATAGCCCAAGAAGTTTCCAGATGATACGCCAAAAGCACATTTAAGAGGATTGAGTTTCAACTTGAACTTTCTCATTCTTTCAAAAGCTGCTTCTAAGTGAAACAGATGCTCCTCCATGGATTGGGATTTAACTACAATGTCATCAATATAACACTCTAAATACCCTCCAATGAGGTCATGAAAGATAGTGTTCATAGCCCTCTGATATGTAGCCCCAGCATTCTTCAGGCCAAATGGCATTTTAACCCATTCGAAGGTGCCAATATTCCCAGGACATCTGAATGCTGTCTTGTGGACATCCTCCTCTGCAATGCAGATTTGGTTATAACCAGAGTGCCCATCCATCATTGATAAAACTTGATGCCCTGCTGAACTGTCTACCAACAAATCCACTATAGGCATAGGATACTCATCTTTTGGAGTTGCTAGATTTAAATTTCTGAAATCAATGCATACCCTCATTTTACCATTCTTCTTAACTACAGGCACAATATTGGATAACCATTCAACATACCTGGCTGTCCTAATAAAGCCTGCCTTGAGTAGTCTAAGAATTTCCTCTTTAACTTTCTGAATCACTTCTGGACTCATTCTTCTTGGTTTTTGCTTGTATGGCTTGAAATTAGGCCTCATAGGGAGCCTATGTTCTACTAATGATCTATCCAATCCTGGTAGTTCATTATAAGACCATGCAAAACAATCTTTATATCTCTTCAGAACAACCAACAACTGGTCCCTGTCAAGAGCATTCAACCAAGCACTTATATAGGTGGGCTGTTGTATAAAACCTTCCCCTAAATTTACTTCTTCTAAGCGGTCTTTTGTCTGAGAACTTACTGAAGCTTCTTCTTTAATTCCTTCTAGCTTCGAAGCAATCTTCTTGCTTTGTTCTGCTCCCAGGTTTTTTAATTCAATATCTTTACCCTCCTCCTCATAGACAAAGTCTGTCCACAAGGCTTCTTCTTCTTGTATCTCCTGGACTTTTGTTTCAATGTCCAATGCACAGTATTTATCAAGGTCCAAAACTCTGACCTGTTGCTGCTCTTGCTTGCAGCCAATTATCATGACTTCTTTCTCTTGCTCCTGCACTTTCTGGACTATTGATTTTACATCCAATGTTGAGAACTTAATTAGAGCCAAAGACTTGGCTTCTAGCGCTTCATCTCTTTGCCTACAACCAGGCATCATTGTCATCTTTAACGACAACCTCTTCATCAGCACTCTCCTGGACTAAGTGCTTCAGGTGTGTCACTTCCTCATCAGCCGTCACTTCGGCTGAGCCATCAGGTTTCCTCAGTATACTGAGAGGTGTCACTCCCTCAATATACAATTTAGCCTCTGCGAAGTCTGCACAGGCTATGAAGGGTTGAGGATCTGCATCAATTTCCTCTGTCTCTCCATTGCCCAAGGCCATCATTATTTTCTGATGCAAAGAGGAAGGCACACATTTGTTAGTGTGGATCCAATCTCTACCAAGTAAAGCATTGTACTTAGCATTGCTGTCGATAACGAAGAATGCCATCATGCAGTCCCTGGTTCCTACACTCAGGTTGATGGGCAGAATTCTCTAAGCCATCTGTTTGTCTCCAACGAAGCCAGCAATGGTTGTGCTGGTTGGGATTAACCTAGGGTTCCTTTTCCCTAGTTTCTTCAAGAAAGATTTCGGTAGTAAGTTAACCGCTGCCCTCGGTTCAATTGTATCCCATCGAAGAAAGCCTTGATATACAAGGGTTTGACATGTTGTGTCATAGAGTTCGAGGGATACTCAAAAGGATATGAGAGGTTGATACTCACCTCTTCTTCACTCTCGTATTCAGTTTCCATTGGGGTAGCCATTCCGGATTCATCTTGCACCATACTCACTTGTGAGTCTTCACTAGAGACTGGAATTGGGTCCATTTCTTGACCCTCCTGGTTCTCATCTCCAGCTTGGAATTCATGCGGTAGTATGTGTACCATATTCACTGACACTGAGCCAAATTGGATGGCTGGTTGTGCCTGTTTCTCCTCTTGGCCACCTTGTTCAGTTACTTCAGAAGCATCCTCCATGCTGCATTCTGGCACTTCATTACTAACAGACTCCTTCGAATGGTCTTTTTTGACTGGCTTTTCAACCAAAAACGTCTGTTCAGCCATGAAGGCTTCGAACATTTCTTCCTCAACCATTTCTTTCTTTTGGCCTAAGCCAACTTCTTCTTCTGTCTCGCTATCACTCTCCATCAAAGCCTTCTCCAATCCTGCTAGACTGGACTTCTCTCTGGCTTTTAGTTCAGAGTGAACTTTGGCCAATTGTTCTCTGCTATAACCCATTTTGTCTTGTAGAGTTGGTTTTGGAGTATGGTCTGACTTTGGATTCTTCTTTCCTTTTATCTGGACCAATGAGGAGCTTTCTCCACTTTCTTTCAGGTCTTTCTGGTACTGAGTGTACCTACGCTGAATTTTCCTTCTTTGTGATCTAGAAATTACGGGGACCATATCTGGTTCCTTTATTTTTGGGTGTTTAAGTAATACCCAATTGTTTGGAGCCACCAAAGGAGGTTTGACTATCCTACCTTGGTTTCCAACAACATCTCTCTGGGTGGACACTTCCCTAGGTTTGTTCTGCATCACAAACCAATCTGGAACTCCAGGTATCCACGAGCTTACTGACTCAGCTGTTGAACTGTCTCTTTCCTCCTTCGAAGCCATCTTCGAAGCTGGCTATGAAGGCCACTGCTTGGCCCTGACTTCATGTTTTGGGCCTAACTCAGACCTTTGATGAAGGTAGCCACTTTCTGTCCTACGTGATACTGGTCTAGGGGGCCAATCTCTGGCTTTGATCCCATAAACTGAGCCCCTCTCCAACCTCCTTTCAGAATGACTGCTCTCCATTCTGTAATAATTAGATGGCCTGGACTCATATAAAGGTCTCTTGTCTTTAGAATGCATTCTATCAGCTGTTGGGTCAACCATTAATGGTTGCTGCCTAACACTAGTTGGGTATGGCCTTTTGTTATGAGCACTGGTTGGTTTAGAACGTCTCTGCACATCCCTGTAGTATTGCTTCCCATCAATCAGGAGTCCTTTCAACCACTTATAGCTCAACCTACACCTGGGACACATTCTTTGGATAACTGCTGCCTCCAAGGAATCATCATCTAGTGTTTCTTCATCAGAGTCTTTTCCCTAACTTGTAGAGCCTTGTCCAACAACTAGCAGACTTCTAGTGTCTTTCTTAACAGTAGCCTGGTTGGCAACATGCATTTGCACATTGACCTCTTCCAATTCCTGCAGAGATAAATTCTGGAAGTCTATTACAACAACATTAGTTGCACTTTCTCCAACTTCTGGAAATGGATTACTGTCGATCCCCATGGCCTTTTCCGCTTTAGCTGGGAATTTTAGACTTCCTTTCCGAATTTGTTCTTGGATCCTGTCTTGAAAAACAATACAGTTTTTAGTCAAGTGAGACCAAAAATTATGCCATTTACAATATATTTTTCCTTTAAGTTCATCTGGAGATGGAATTTTGACTCATTTTGGTAACTTAAGGAAGTTGGCCGCAAACAAATGATCAAAAATGCCATCTGCCTTAATTAAATCGAAAGAGTATTTCCTATGAAGGTCTTTCTTTTTAAACTGTTGGTCAATTATTGTATCCTTATGAATTAATGCTTCACAGATCACAGGTTATTTCCCCACAATCTCTGATGCATCGATCTCATAATTAGGATCTCTATAATATGTCTTATACGATGCATTATTTCGATCTTGTTCCTCCTCTAGTAATGCTTCATACCTAGACACCTTATAAGTGAGTTCCACTAAGTCTCTGAATTCAGTTGAATCAAACTTCTTTTGAAGACTAAACTCTAAGCCATTTTGAGCCAATCTTACGAATTCTGGCTCTGGCAGGATGACTCTACATTTATTTCAAGCCCTTTTAAATCTGGCAATAAACTGAGTAGCCTTCTCATCAGGCCTTTGACTCAATCTTGCCAAGTCTGTCATGGAAACCTCTGGCTCCGATTGGAAGAATTGGGCATGAAATGCCTCTTCCATTTGTTGCCAAGTTTGGATAAAGCCAGGTGTAAGGTTAATATACCATACAAATGCTCCTCCAGTTAGGGAATTTGGGAATAACCTTAACTTCATATAGTCATTATTAGTAAATTCACCGCATTGAGCAGCAAACCTAGCAATGTGCTCCACTGTTGATTGGTTTCCATTCCCATAAAAAAGGGCAAAATCTGGTATCCTGAAACCTCTTGGGTATTCATGTACCCTGTCTACCCATTCTGGGCATGGTTTCCTATACACAGGAGTCTGGACCCCCCGAGCCATCGGTCCACACATCTCTCTAACAATATCAGCGATTTGGTCCCTAGGGACCATATTTTGTGCCTGTCGAACCAGTACTAGAGGAACAAACACAGGATTTGGTGGGCAAACTTGTGCCTGTGGTCCTCTTGGTCCATAAAGTGGTATATTTGGGACTGGTTGTCCCTGAGGTGTAGGTTGCTGTTGGGGGTGTGGGTAACCCCTTTGAGACTGTCCTGTGAAAAGACCTGCGAAAGGTGCTGGAACTGGTGTTATGTCTCTTCCACTTGTAGGAAAACTTTCCAACCCCCGGGTATAAATTCGAATAAGGGATTAGTGAACCCCCTCGTGCCAGGTATGGCTTCGAACATTGGATTTGGAGCCATTCTTATGTCATTTTCTTGTACTGGGCCAGATCCACCAATTTGCATGGCTTCACTATTAAGCACTGAGGCATTTTGACCTGCTATAGGCCTCGAAACAAGTTCTTACCAAGAGTGAGGTGATGGTCTTTCATAGTTTTGATTACTAGTTTGACCATTAGAATGTCCATTAACTTGCATAGGCTATTTATCTCTAGCCAATCTTTGCTGAGGAACATTTGAAACTTCCTCCATGTGTCTTGCATTTGTTGGTTGGTGGTTATTCATTCGATCCAAAAAGGATGTTGCCCACATTTCCATCGTGTTCATTAACTGCTGTCCCATGGCATCTACTAGGCCACCCCATGGATTTATTGACTGAATAGATGGAACAGTGGATGGTCCAATTCCTTGGTCTCGTCCAATATTATGAACATATGGTACCTGTTCTGAAGTGCTGGTCTGTTCGACCATAGGTTCTGATAAAATGGGAGTTTCCACAGGATGTGTTATCACATTATCCTCTAGATTAGGTATCTCTACCTCTCCTTCCACGCCCTCTTCCAAGCGTTCATTTTCTCTTTGTCTCCTACGTCTAGCCATATTAATTTGTCCCACTGGGCGTGCCAAAAATATATGTTGGCTTTTTGGCTTTCGAAGGTTATTTTTGTAATTGCGAGCATGCCAACAAGGATCAATCAGTCCTTACAGAAAATTAATTGCCAACCAATTATCAGACGATAATGTTTTAGTTCTTTCAGCCTCAATGAAGAGGACTTTTACTGGTGGCTTAATTTAGGAGAATTAAGCAAGATAACAATTAAATAAAGAACAATTGAAGCATTTCATTCAAATGAAAAACTTACAATGATCCAAACTCAACCCCGTAGAGGTTTAAAGCAACTATCTACTACTTGAAACTACTCCCATGAACAAAGTGCAGTGCAGGAATTTAAAGTACAGGAATGTAAAGAACAGGAAATGTAAGACTGGAAATGTAAAGCTAGAAAGGAAAATAAATAGAATAAGACTGGTTTCTTGGATCTGAGTCTGGGAGTTTTTTTCTAGGCCTTCTCTGCTATTTATACTTCTCAAGGATGATCATCGAACTGCATTCCCAACCGTCGAACTGCTCCTCCATGATCGCTGATCATGTTGCCTTATAATTAGCTCCACTGTGCCATCACTTGCAGTTAGGCTTCCCTCCTAAATTTGAATTTAAATATGAGTAACCGTTGAAGCCACATCACCTTGTATCTCTTTGTTGATCCACTGCTACTCAGATCTCGCAATAACCAATACTAACTGCCACGTGTACGATTAGGATCGAAGACTTTGAATAATCTTCCTGTATTACCCTTATTCTGCCACGCGTCGAATTGTAATTGGCTTGTACAAAATATGTAGCCAACAAATATGGTAAGTCACCTTCATTCCACTCTCACCTTTTCCGAAAATAATATAAATCTAAAATTTTAGAAATCCAATCAAATTAAAAATTCAATACAATTCCCTCTTTAAAATATTCAATATTTGATCTTTTTTCAGCCCGGCCAACTACTCCCCAAATGTAATGATGCAATGGTTATTCTTTCTCTTTGCCAATAGTCTAAACTTATTTCAAGTTGGTTTGTTTGTGATTTTTATTTGTTTATTTATTTTTTGTAAATTTATATTTTCGTGTGAGTATTTTTTTTTCTCTCTCTCTATATTACTTTTTTTTTCCAATGTATTTTTTTCCAACTAAATTGATAATAAATATATATCTATTAACTATCTTTGTTTTGGGAGTTGATTTAAAGTTTTTTTTTTTTTTTTGGTGGATGTTTGTGTATTTTTTATATTGTTGTTATTATTTGTTTTGATATATGTGAATTGATAATATAGTTATGAGTTTATATATATATATATATATATAGAATATGGCGTCTTATATTATTCTTTATGATTTGGTTATTTTTTAAATTTCTAAAACAAAATTTTCAAATTTTTTATTTGTAAAAAATTAAAAACATTTAATTGACTTGTCCATCAATAAATACAATTTTAAATAATGAACACTATTCCATAATTTGTGGATTTTAAAAAAAAAATTTAACACCCATATATGGAATAAGAAAACCTAAAATCACGTATTTTTATATTTTTCATTTTTAACTCTTTAAAACTCTAATAGTACCTTTTTATTTCCACAACATTGTCTTTTTATATTTACAAAGATAAAAAAAAAAAAACTAAATCGGAGTTGCATAGTGATTAGTGGAGGTGGTGAGCATGGCAACAATAAGGGTGATGATGAGCTCGACCAGAGCATTGTTTGGGTAGATTTTGAAAAGGTGATTATTAAAAGAATAGTAGGCAGTTTGGGTGATGAATTGATTTAGAAAACGAATGTGTGGTTGAGATTAAGTATGAATTTTACCATATAAAAATTGAATATGGATCATATATTGTTTTTTATATATAATTTTGTATAACTTTCAAAAATTATTATGGTCACATGGTACTTATCATTTGATATATTATTGTTGTATTATCATAATGAATTTTATTATTAATGCAGTGGTGAGACGCCACATGATAAATAAAAATATGTTTTGTTATTATTATTATTGATAATATATTTCTTTATTTACCTTTTTACAATGTTCAAAAAATTAATTTATGTTTATTGTTAATTTTTGTAGATGAGAAGTCAAAAATAAATTTTAACCAAATTCAAGTTATAACTAATTTGAGATTCAAAAAGAAATTTCAAAAGAAATTATAATTATATATAATTTTAAAATATTTTTAAAAAAATAAAAGCAAAAATTGGAACTATAAATTAAAATTATCAAACAACCTAATTCTATGAAAAAATTTAAATGAAAAATTTGTCAAATTTGAATTTATAATTATTAAATATTTTTAATAAGCTATTAATTTTTTCTTCAGGTTCTAGCATGATCTAATCTTACATAGTTTTTCAGATATAAATATATCTTAATATTGATACAATCAATATTAGACATATTTTAAGAAGTGTAAATTATATCAATAGTCCCCGCATTTTGTCTCTTATGTCAATTTGATCTTTGTAATTTCAATTAGTTTGATTTTTACCTATATTTAGATTTTGTATTAATTTGGTCTAATTGATAATGCCAGTTAAGATTTTTGAAAGAAAATAGTTATTGAGTTGGTTGAGTTTAACTTATTGAGTTGAACAAGTTTATAATTTTGTCTATAAAAGTATAACAAATGCTACTCATGCGTATATTTTCAATAAATAATATAAATAAATAAATAAATAACTAGCAATTATAAAAATTGAACCAAATTGAGACAAAATTATAAATTTAGGGTCAAAATTGAAAAAATTAAAATTGCAAGGACAAAAATAACACATGAGTTAAAATATATGGATTACCAATGTAATTTAACCTTTTAAGAATAAGTACATAATTTCTTAATTAATTTTGAAATTATTGTTGAAAACTTTGGTTTATAAGGCTTATTTTGGGCCGACTCTGAGCCCAAAATTGAGTGGGCCCCGAACATCTTTTGGGACGGGTCCGAAGAGGTGACGTGTTCCTTGCCGCGTGGCAAGTCACACAGTGAAGACGGTTCGTCAAAACCATTTATGAGTGAATGGGAAGTTGACGTCATTTTCGGGTTTGTGAAATAGGAAATTTAAGAAAGTAAATGTGGGTTTCCTTGAAATGGGTTGTCTCACATTGAAACTTGAAGAGAGCTTTTGTGAGTATATAAGCTCTAGACTATAACACTTGGGTTGGGCCCCAAGGGGCACCCCAAGTTTGTAGAAGGGAGGAGTTATGGACAAAGTGAACCTTAGCCCAAACCACCACACGCGCGCGCCGCAGTCAGACCGGGCGCGGGTGTGAGTTGTGGTCAGGTCGGTTCTAATATTAATTTTTTGAACAAAATTCTTTTGAATTTATTTCAAAAAATTATTGCAGGAATTTGAATTCAAATTTATTGTCCAAATAATTGTGCCTCTAATCTGGTCCGAATTCCATTTTTTTTTCCCATCTGTTAAACAGTTAGTAAACTGCCCAGACAGTTTCGAAACTGTCCAGCAGTGCTACAGATCTGTCCAGGTTTGATCTATATCTGCTCAAAGCAGTTGTGCATCTGTTAGGCAATTTCAGTAACAGATTCAAAACTGCAATTACAGATTCAAATCAAATCTGTTCGAAACAGTGCAACAGTTCTGTTTGAAATTTACACCTGTTCGGACAGGAATTCTTTGCCTATAAATACCTACTGTTCCAGCAGTCTTGAGGAATGAAACATCAGTCTGAAAATTCAGTTTTGTTGTCCTAAATTCTGCACTTTTGCATTATTCTTCATATTAGTTTTAGAATAAATTTCAGAGAGTTAGAACATAGGTTTGGTTCGCCGGACAAATTTGTTTGAAGTGCTTCTACAAATTTGTGAAGATCATTGTATCCTGGGAGATAGACTCCACTCAACCGTAAGCACCGAAGCGGGGCAAATCTGTCTAAAGGACAGAGAGTCACACACTCGGCTTGGTCTTTTATTTTTAAATTCGGTTCGATAAATAAATTTGGTACGTTATTTATTTATTTGTTTGGCTTTGTTTCTATTTATTTTATTTTCACAGAAGATTGTTCCAACAATCTTAAGATATAATCGAATTATTCTGTTTACAGAATTTTTCATTTGTTTCCCTTTCTCTTTCTTCTTTTAAGAAAATTATTTTCTGTGAATTTACAAAATAATATTCTGGTTGGAAAAACAAATAGTGATTATATGCTATTTGACAGATAGTAGTAATATACTGTCTATTTTTATAGCAATCCCGGGTTTTTCCCTTTATGTACAGTATTCTGGACTTGGGTTCCGTGACTGAGTATTGTTGTATATATCTCGTTCCGTCCTTTAATTCTTTGTATATAAGTTTTAGGATGTGTTAGGCAGGTTTGTAACAGGTTGGTTGTGATTAGAAACAAATTGTCGCTGCCCAGTTTTTTGTGTCTTCGCTCGAGCGAGGCTTTTGTCGCTCGAGCGAGCTCTGTGTTTTAGTTCCTTCACTCGAGCGAGAGTTGAGTGTTGTGTCTGTTAGCTCGAGCGAGCATTCTTGCGCTCGAGCTTGCGTCTGCGTCTAGTTTTAGACCTGAAGGTTGCATTTCTTGGCTCGAGCGAGCTTTCCTTCGCTCGAGCAAGTGAGGACTATGTTTTGGGTTTCTTCGCTCGAATGAGCTTTTCTTCGCTCGAGCGTGCTTCTGGTTACAGACCTGAAGCTTCGTGTTATTGGCTCGAGCGAGGCTTGTTGCGCTCGAGCGAGGTTTCTTTGTGTCTGATCGCTCGAGCGACCACTCCTTCGCTCGAGCGAGGCTCGAATATATCAGTTCGTAACAGCAGATTCTTCTTCACTTTTTCACCATCTTCTTTACACAAACCCTAGATCCGACTGCTCTTCTCTCTATATATACCTTCTCTCTAAGAATACACTTAGTCCTAGTGTGTTTCTACCCTAGTCCCTTTGTAAGAAAAGTGAAGCTTGGTGTGGGCTACGTTTTGATCCTAAAATCATTGGGTTTGGAGCATCTTGAGTTTTCTTCATCTTCTCCATTTGGTCTCTTCATTTGAGGTAGGGATACCCTACTCCATCTTATGAGTTTTGACATAAATTTTAGTCATTTTGGTTAGGTGGTGTTGTTTGGTAATTTTGAAAAAGTTAGGGTTTGATTTGAAGTTATAAAAAGGGGGTTTTCAAGTGTTAAACTCCAAATGTATGTGAGACCTTGGAAAAATGGGATTATTGTTCTTAAGTTGATGAAATTGAACCTTAGGGTGGTTAATTGAAAATGGGGGGAAATGCCCTAATTATGTTTGGATAATTAATTTGAATAATTAATTTGGGGAAATGTGGAATTAAGTTTCAAATCATGAAATTAGGAATTTATGGGATTAAATTGTGTAGTTGGATAAATAAATCACTCACCTATGAGAATGTTGATATTTTATCTGTTTGATAAATTTATTATATGTTTAGAGATAACTGCTTTGGGCTATCGGTGGAGGATAGTCTTGATTGTTGTAGACACTGTATGTTGATTAGGAAAACCGAAACTAATCACCTGGAATATGTCATTGAATATGATGGTTGGGATAATACATCGAATATGTGTATTGATTGATTATTGTATATGATAAGTGTTTAAATACATTGTATATGTATATTGTGTGGGAGGAGATAGGGGATGTACTCCACGGTTGAGAGGAGATAGAGGATGCACTCTCAAACCTGTTTGGGAGGAGATAGGGGATGGACTCCATTGATAACTAAGTTGGCCGGAGTGTCCAGGATGAAAGTCCCGAAATCTTGATTACGTTTGCATAACGTAGATAATTGAAGTATCGAAGTGTTTTAATATGAGTTGTAGTCTTATGTAAATTGTGAATAATGGAAATATCTTAATATGAGTTGTAGTCTCATTTAATTGTTTGGCTAGATAATGAGCCAGGTTTATGAATGTGAATTGGATAAGTAAAGGAAAGTGGAATGAAACACAGATGTAATTGTCATGGAACTGGGATGTGTTGTAAAATTGGTTTATAGTGTTAACCATTTATCGAATGCTAATGCTTTAGTTATTGCTCATACTTGGTTTAGTATATCTCTGCTGGGCTTTGGCTCTCCCTTTATGGGACATCATTTCCAGGTTCAGGTGATATGTCACCTCCAAGGACGTAGCTTGGGAGGCTTAGAGGCTGAGAGATCTTTTGTTGTTATCTTTTTGGTATTACATGTAAATTCAAGCCAAGGGCTTATTTTGTATAAAGAGTTAGACTCTTCTTTTGTTGTAACCAAGTGTTGACTTAAAAAGTTGTAAGCCTGTAGGGCATTTACTTTTAATATCAACGTGTAATACTTTTGTACTTAATATTCTGATAAATGGAAATATGCTTTATTCTCTTATGTCTATGCATGTCAAGAATGTGGGCTTTATATGTATTATTTTGAGGGCGTTACAATTTTCTTTGACAACTAGTAGTAATATACTGGTGTCATTAACAATTCAGAATATTTATTTATGAAATTTTGTCAGAAATTAATTTTGGCTTTTAGAAATTATTTTCTGAGTATTCTATAATTAAAAAAATTCTATTTTAGTTTTTTTTAATTATTGAAGTTGTTACAGAAATTTAATTTTCTGTGTAGAATTAATTTGATTAAATAAAATTTTATTTTATTTCCAAATTAATTAAAAAATAAAAGTTAAATTCTTGTTTCTTTTATTTTTACAGAATTTAATTATGTGAATTTGGATTAGTTTTCTGTGTAGTATAAATTCTAATTATAATTTTGTTTATAATTTAGAATTCATGGCTACTGAAATAAATGTCCAAACAAGTACTACTGTGGTGGCTGCAATTGCACCAACCCCCTCTCCTGTGGTGACAGTACCAATAAATCACGGAGAGAAGCTAGAGAAGTTCTCAGGAACTGATTTTAAAAGATGGCAACATAAAATGTTGTTCTATCTTACAACTCTGAACCTAGCGCGTTTTCTCCTTAAGGATGCTCCTATTTTGAAAGAGGATGAAATCGACCGGCAAGTGGTTGCTGCGGTCGATGCCTGGAAACATGCTGATTTCCTTTGCCGGAACTACATCTTGAACGGACTTGACAACACATTATACAATGTCTACAGTCCTATCAAGACAGTAAAGGAACTTTGGGAGTCTTTGGAGAAAAAGTACAAAACGAAAGATGCCGGCTCAAAGAAATTTGTGGTTGGCAAATTCCTGGACTTTGTAATGGTTGATTCTAAAACTGTGATCAGCCAAGTTCAAGATCTCCAACTCATTCTGCATGACATTCACGCAGAAGGCATGTCTCTCAGTGAATCATTCCAAGTTGCAGCCTTAATTGAGAAATTGCCACAAGGCTGAAAGGAATTCAAGAACTACCTCAAACACAAGCGCAAAGAAATGTCTTTGGAAGAATTAATTGTGCGTTTGAGAATTGAGGAGGACAACCGCAATTCTGAAAAGCGAGCTGGTAAGCATCCTATGGAGTCT
Organism: Camellia japonica; assembly: GCA_030407325.1. NCBI lineage: Eukaryota > Viridiplantae > Streptophyta > Magnoliopsida > Ericales > Theaceae > Camellia > Camellia japonica. Next base: position 183,750,180 of record JAPPVO010000016.1, read on the forward strand.
AAGGTAAATGTGGTGGAACATGCTCCAAAAGCAAAGAAACGAAAGTCTTCTGGAGAAAGTTCATCACAAGGCTCTAAAGGAGAGGAAAATAAAAAGTACAAGTTTAATGGCAAATGTTAGATTTGTGACAAAGAGGGACATCAGGCCAAAGATTACCGTAGCAACGGCAAAAGCAAAAGAAGAACAAGCAAGAAGCCTGCTCAAGCCCATATGACCGAAGTGGACAATATTTCCAATGGTGTAGATGACATCAATCTTTCTGCAGTTGTTTCCGAGGCAAATCTTGTCGAAAATTCTAAAGAATGATGGGTGGACACTGGTGCTACTTGCCATATCTGTGCCGACAAAATGATGTTCACATCTTATTCTACAATAGACAATGGTGAACAATTTTTTATGGGAAACTCCTTAACTTCCAAAGTTGAAGGACAAGGGAAGATTGTTCTCAAGATGACATCTGGAAAGGAACTCACTCTCAACAATGTGCTGTATGTACCGGACATTCGCAAGAATCTTGTTTCCGAATCTTTGTTAAGTAAGAATGGGTTTAGGCTAGTATTTGAGAGTGATAAATTTGTACTACTAAGAATGGGATGTATGTAGGAAAAGGTTACATGTCTGATAGCATTTTCAAGTTAAATGTAATGACCGTTGTACCCTCAGTTATTAATAAAAATACATCTTCTTCTTACTTGCTTGAGTCTTCAAATTTATGGCATGGTAGACTGGGACATGTTAATTATGGATCTTTGTGTAGATTAATTAATATGGAATGTTTACCTAAATTTGACATTGATTCAAATCATAAATGTGAAATTTGCGTTGAGGCAAAATTATCTAAAACTCCTTTTCATTCAATTGAAACAGTACTGAACCACTTTAATTAATTTATAGTGACATTTGTGATTTTAAATCAATTCAAACTAGAGGTGGGAAAAAATATTTTATCACTTTTATAGATGACTATACTAGATATAGTTATGTTTATTTAATTCGAACCAAGGATGAAGCTTTGGAAACTTTCATTCAATATAATAATGAAGTTGAAAATCAACTTGGTAAGAAAATCAAGAAACTTAGAAGTGATAGAGGTGGTGAATATAAATCACCTTTTGGTGAGTTTTGTAAAGAACATGGAATAACTTATCAAACCACCGCTCCTTACTCACCTCAGCAAAATGGGATTGCTGAAAGGAAAAATAGGACTTTAAAAGAAATGATGAATGCCATGTTAATAAGTTCTGGATTACCTCAAAACTTGTGGGGGGAAGCAATACTTTCTGCTAATTATATACTTAATAAAGTACCCCGAAAAAAAAATGGATCAAACACCTTATGAATTGTGGCATGAAAGAGTACCATCTTACAAATACTTAAAAGTGTGGGGGTGTTTGGCTAAAGTGGCTATTCCTAGTCCTAAAAAGACTAAGATCGGTCCTAAGACCATTGATTGCATTTTCATTGGTTATGCTAAGAATAGTAGTGCATATCGGTTTTTGATTCATAAATCAGAACATACCGAAATGCATGTAAATACTATTATAGAGTCTCGGAATGCATCTTTCTTTGAACATGTGTTTCCAAATAAGATTGGACAAGAGACTAGTAATAAGAAAAGATCTTTTGATGCTATTACTAGTAATGATCAAGAACAAGATGAAAAGCAAGAGCAAGATCAAATTGATGAAGAGGAACCTAGGCGTAGTAAACGTACTAGAACCTCAAAATCTTTTGGTCCAGATAATCTAACATTTTTGTTAGAAAATGAGCCTTTAACATTTAAAGAGGCTATGTCCAGTCCTGAAGCTCTTTTATAGAAAGAAGCTGTCAATAGTGAAGTTGAATCCATCTTGCAAAGTCACACTTGGGAATTGGTGGATTTGCCACCAGGTTGTAAACCTCTTGGGTACAAGTGGATTTTCAAAAGAAAATTGAAAGCGGATGGATCAATTGACAAATATAAGGCAAGACTTGTGGTCAAAGGTTTTAGACAAAAAGAAGGTCTTAATTACTTTGACACATACTCACCGGTTACTAGAATAACATCCATTAGAATGTTAATTGCCATTGCATCTTTATACAATTTAGAAATTCATCAAATGGATGTAAACATCGCTTTCTTAAATGGTGAGTTAAATGAAGAAATTTACATGGAACAACCAGAAGGTTTTTCTGTTTCAGGAAAAGGAAGGAAAGTGTGTAAATTGGTTAAATCATTATATGGTTTAAAACAAGTGCCGAAGCAATGGCATGAGAAATTTGACAAGACAATGATGTCAAATGGATTTAAAATTAATGAGTGTGACAAATGTGTTTATATTAAAAACACAGACAAAGATTATGTCATTGTATGTCTTTATGTGGATGATATGCTCATCATAGGTAGTAATAATGACATGATTAAAACTACCAAGAAAATGTTGAATAAACATTTTGACATGAAGTACATGGGCATTGCTGATGTAATTCTTGGTATGAAAATTACCAAAATATCATAAGGTTATGCTTTGTCACAATCTCATTACATTGAGAAAATACTTGACAAATTCAGCAAAGATGATGATCATCTTGCTAAAACACCTGTAGATATTAATTTTTTTCTATCTAAGAATGTACAGGAAAGTATTTCTCTAAATTAGAGTATGCCCAAATTATTGGAAGCTTAATGTACTTGATGAACTGCACTCGCCCAGATATAGCTTATGCAGTAAGTAAATTAAGTAGAAATACGAGTAATCCGGGAGTAGAACATTGGAAAGCAATTATAAGGGTTCTAAGATATCTCCGTTTTACTTGTAACATAGGGCGGAATTATACTAGATATCCAGCAGTACTTGAAGGTTACTGTGATGCAAACTGGATATCGGATACTAAAGACTCAAAATCCACCAGTGGGTATGTTTTTACTCTTGGTGGGGCGGCTATATCTTGGAAATCTTCCAAATAGACTTGCATTGCTAGGTCTACTATGGAATCAAAATTCATAGCTTTGGACAAAGCAGGGGAAAAAGCAGAATGGCTTCGCCACTTCCTTGAAAATATTCCAATATGGCCAAAACCGGTGCCTGCTATATACATACATTGTGATGGTTAATCAGCAATAGGTAGAGCACAGAGTCATATGTATAACGGTAAATCACGACACATTCGTCGTCGACATAACACCGTGAGACAACTACTCTCTAATGGAATTATTTCCATTAAATATATGAAGTCTAAAGACAACATAGCGGATCCACTAACCAAAGGATTAGCAAGAGAGCTAGTTGAAAATTCATCGAGGGGAATGGGACTTAAGCCTATTAAATAAGAGTTACCACAACGGCAACCCAACCTAGTTGACTGGAGATCCCAAGATCTAGGTTCAAAGGGATAACCGAGTTGTGTATGACTCAGAAGGATCACTGGAGAGTCTAACTCCTACCCATTTCTATGATGCAATAGTGATGTCTGCAGCGTTTTAGGTTAAGTAAAACTTTTAATAATTCTTATATCTAGGTAAACCTAGTGGAGTATAGCAGGATACTCTTCATAAGAATCAGCTATGTGAGTGTGAACTGGGCCGGTTCTATGAGATTTGTGAAAGGCTATAATTCTCTAAAGCACTCATGAAAGACCAGGTTGTTCAGGGCCAAAATGAACACAATAGTGAGAACTAAACTGTGTCTGGGATATACTGTGTGAGTTCTATTGTCTTGGTTTACACAAACGGCTGAACAGTTCAAGACATCATATTCACTGGTTAGCTAGTAAATTCGATAGTGTCTCACAAGGGAAGGTTCAAAGCCAAAAGCTACCTATCCTTTGCAGAATATTTCCAATTTCTATACTCTGTGATATTAGATCATGTTGTTGCATTTTCTCTCTGTCAAATTCCATTCATGTGGGGGATTGTTGGAAATTTTGGTTTATAAGGCTTATTTTGGGCTGACTTTGAGCCCAAAATTGAGTGGGCCCCGAACATCTTTTGGGATGGGTCCGAAAAGGTGACGTATTCCTTGCCACGTGGCAAGTCACACGGTGAAGACGGTTCGTCAAAACCATTTATGAGTGAATGGAAAGTTGACGTCGTTTTCAGGTTCGTAGAATAGGAAATTTAAGAAAGTAAATGTGGGTTTCCTTGAAATGGGTTGTCCCACATTGAAACTTGAAGAGAGCTTTTGTGAGTATATAAGCTCTAGACTATAACACTTGGGTTGGGCCCCAAGGGGCACCCCAAGTTTGTAGAAGGGAGGAGTTATGAACAAAGTGAACCTTAGCCCAAACCACCACACACGCGCGCGCCGCCGTCCGGCCGGGCGCGGGTATGGGTTGTGGTCGGGTTTGTTCTAATATTAATTTTTTGAACAAAATTCTTTTGAATTTATTTCAAAAAATTATTGCAGGAATTTGAATTCAAATTTATGGTCCAAATAATTGTGCCTCTAATCTGGTCCGAATTCTTTTTTTTTTTCCCATCTGTTAAACAGTTAGTAAACTGCCCAGACAGTTTCGAAACTGTCCAGCAGTGCTACAGATCTGTCCAGGTTTGATCTATATCTGTTCAAAGCAGTTGTGCATCTATTAGGCAGTTTCAGCAACAGATTCAAAACTGCAGTTACATATTCAAATCAAATCTGTCCGAAACAGTGCAACAGTTCTGTTTGAAATTTACACCTGTTCGGACAGGAATTCTTTGCCTATAAATACCTACTGTTCCAGCAATCTTGAGGAATGAAAAATCAGTCTGAAAATTCAGTTTTGCTGTCCTAAATTCTGCACTTTTGCATTATTCTTCATATTAGTTTTAGAATAAATTTCAGAGAGTTAGAACATAGGTTTGGTTCGCCGGACAAATTTGTTTGAAGTGCTTCTACAAATTTGTGAAGATCATTGTATCCTGGGAGATAGACGCTACTCAACCGTAAGCACCAAAGCGAGGCGAATCTGTCTAAAGGACAGAGTGTCACACACTCGACTTGGTCTTTTATTTTTAAATTCGGTTCGATAAATAAATTCGGTACATTATTTATTTATTTGTTTGGCTTTGTTTCTATTTATTTTATTTTCACAGAAGATTGTTCCAACAATTATTAATAAATATACCAAACAAATATGTACATATTTCCGATTTTTGTTATAAATTTTTTTAAAAAAATATTTACTAATTAAAAATTAAATAAATAGGTAGGTCTACTAACTCTTGGATTGGACATAAACTAGATGATTCTCTAAAGACTAGGCTTAAATCAAAAATTATTGGCAAAAAAAATCGACTTGAACTAAATTTTCTTGGCCACTTTTTAGTGTTTAATCCAATATTAGAACTCCCAAATTAGCTCATATCAGTCACGAACTGATAAACTATGATATAATTGAAATATAAAATTTAAATTTATTATGACTAGAATATGACCTACAATTTATGATGGCTTTATTTTAAATAATTTTTTATACATAAATATATGTAACTATTCATTTAATTGTTTTAAACATAAATATATAGTTTTTTTTTAAACTATGGTTCAAACTTTTTAATAAGTATGCATAAACTAAGTCCATATTTCTTATTTTTATTTTTAAAAAAATATTTACAAATATTTATTTACTTATTTAATAAATAGATAGGTCAAATGATTCATATATATTGGGATCATAACAAGACAATTTTTAATGATTAGGTGAAGGACAAGTTAGCGTAAATCTAATATTAAGCCCAAATTTAATATCACAAGTGAATCCTAATTCATTTTTACGTAACTCTTATAACATAAGACAAATTATAATTTTTAGATTTCACAAAACATGAAAAAATTACTATATTGACAAATGTAATTTACAACTATCATATGATAAATTAAATTTACGAAACTCATAAGACGAAATGTATTTATATTTTATCGTAAATATTATTTTTTGTGATTTATTTTTTAATTTTTACTACTTAAATTGTGACATGTATTTGTTATTAAAAATTTAGAGCACAAAATTAATGACATAAGAATAAATATAAAAAAAAATCTCTTATATAATGGCAGAGCCAATAAATTAAGGTAGATGGGGCACTTTATAATTTTAATTTTTTTTTGGTGATCAACAATAAAATAATAATAATAATTTTATGAGCTAAATTTAAGCATAAAAATTTAATTATTCATTATTAATAGCAACTAATCAAAATTCTATAATTGTGTGTGTCAATTTCTGACCACACTGCCAAACAGGTGTTCAGCTGGAGAGTACTGGCAGAATAGATTAAGTCCGAACAACCTGTCACAGAAAGATAAGATTCCGACGGTGGTTCGTCCACCAGAGGGCACTCCGACGATCAAGTCAGTTATCTCTCAAAGATAGCAAAAGTGCTTAACTCACTATTCATAATACAAAAAGCGTACCTTAGACCCACGAGGATGCCTTACTTTTATAATCAACATTGACCTGATCCCTGTAGAAGCCTAGCTTCAATGGACTCTAACTCAATGCTCATCCAAGACTCTCAAATAGATAAAGATAAACTCCCTAAGAGCTTTATCCTTATCTTGGTTGAAGTCCCCCCTCATTCTAGGATTCTTAATTTTTCAAATAGATAAAGATAAACAGAATTTTTCAAATTCTGTTTAGATCATAAAAAACCCTTGCCCCAACATTCGTTTAGGTTTTGCCGAGGTCCTTAAAACCCTAACAAACCACTTCCTCTTGCAACCCAATACTTTCCCCTTAAACTAACGTCATGGGTATGTGGAGGTGGAAGGTAGACACCCCAATTAAGCTAGAATATTTCAGGCAAGAGTTCGCCATTCCTGCCGATGTCCACCTCAGGCTTGCTGGGGAGAAAGACTCCATCATGCCTAAGGACGACTCCATGCCCTTTCCAGTCGTAGCCTTCGTAGAATGTGGACTTAGGCTTCCTCTCGATATTCTTTTCCAAGAAGTCCTACACTACTACAAACTAAACCCAATGCAGCTTGCCATTAACTCCTACCGAGTTATCAATGGTATAATTGCCTTAGCAAAAAGAGAAAATGCTAGGGTTACCCTTGCCGACATTTAGTACTGATACACCATGTACGGCCTTAAGTCAGAAAAAGGCTATATTTACTACCTTAAGCCGAGGTCAACAGAATACAAACTCATTGCCAACCTCCTGATTCCAACAAGGGCGCCGAGGACGATTATTTCATCGTCTTGGGAAACTGGGAGTTCCTTCCAAACGACGATCTCCACCTCTACCTTTTAAGCCGTACACTATTCAGAGAGGGAGATGGTAAGAGCTAAGTGTTATTTTTACCTGTTTTCGAGTCTTTTTTACTTGGATATTTTTGTATGTTCTAACGTCTGTTCGGTTTTGTTTTGCAGTTCTTTCCCAGCCCCCAACGGACTTCCGCAAAAACTTCTTTCCCAGTAAAGATTTTAAGAAGTTACTGGACTTGCCTATTAATCAGCGCAAGGCTCCTTTGTTGCTCAACTTTATCCCGACATACAAATCTGTTCTTTCCGACGTCCCAAGAAAAAGGAAAAGCAAGTCTCCTCCATCAGCAACTACTCCTCAAGCCAAATCATCAAGGCCTGACCAAGGATCAACCTCGGCTCCAACATACCAGCCATCTACTTCAGCTCCTCAATTGATTCCACCCTCTCAGTGCTAACGCCGACGTCGCGCACCACTTTTTGCACCAGCAGGCAAGACTCGTAGCCGAAGACGTCAAAGCGCCGAGGCGTCCTCTTACGATCCAGCCAACCCACCAATAGCTTTACCAGCAATCCGCCTTGGCACTAGTGTTATTGTGGCTGCCACAGCCGATGAGATAGGTCGCAAGAAAGCAATTGCTGATAATCTTCTGGCCGACATCCCCAACATTGTTTCTGTACAATATTCACCATCACAATCTCAGCCAAAGCCAAAGAGGCTGAAGAAGGCCCAAGCCAAGGCAACGGTGACTCAGATTGATACTGAGGACACCTTGCCGATTTCAAAATTGGCCGAGGGTGAGAAGACCTCCTCCGCCGCTGAGAAGAGGCCTGCCGAGGCCGAACCATCAGAATCCACCAAGTCAAAGAGGCCGAGGTCAGCCTCTGCGGCTACCTTGGGGTCCCTCAAATCCAATGCCCCCTGGTCCCCCTCAATCACAATTGAGGACAAGCCAGTCAGAGCTGGTGACAACACCGATGACATTAAAGTCGGCGTTGCCCTCTCTACTGCCTTACTCCTCCCCAAAGATCTTGACCGCAACGCTGAATTCAACGAGTATGAAAATTTTGCTCTGATGTTGCAGCGCTCCGTACAAGTAAGCCCCTGACACTTGGTACTTTTCATTCTCTGCTATTTCATACTTAGAGAGTTTTTACTAACTTGTTTTTTCCATTTCTTCTAGGCGATCCAACATGCCCACTCCTTCGGGATGCAGGCCTTCGCCATCAAGAAGGAGTTGGTCCAAAAGACCAAAGAGGCTGCCAATTCGCTCAAGTCCCTCAATAGAGTCGAGGGCAAGATGAAGGCTTTGATGGATCGGGCCAATGCAGTCAAGAAGGCTCAAGACAAGGCCGAGGAGAAGGCAGGCGCGGCCGAGGCCATTGCTAAGGTCTTTGAAGCCGAGAAGAAAGAGGCCGAGGCAAAGATGGTCGAGGCCCAAAAAGAACTTCAGGATGCCCTAGCCATAAAAGATGCCGAGATCAAAGCGGCAGATGAGAAGACGTATGCCGAGGGGGCGGCTGACATCAAAGAAGACTACAAGAAACAAGTGAAGCAGGCATGCAACAAGGGTTTCACCCTTGGTTGGATGGCTACTTTAAAAGAGTTGGTTGTCCCCGAGGATTCTCCTCTTCGAGAAAATAGCCGAATCGTCCTGCCATTCCCCCCGACCCCGAGCCAATCCGAGGACGAGGCTGAGTCCGAGGAGGAAGTTGAGGCCGATAAGTCTGGGAAGGCTGTGGATGCTGGGGCCAAGTCCCCAACTCTGAATGAGCAAGTCTTGGACTTGACTCAGGACGAGGAGGGTGAGGTCTCAAAGGATGCCTCCTCTTAGAAGACAAACTCTGAGGTGCCAATCGCCGAGAAGATCCTTGATCAAACTCTACAGGAGATCGATGCTGAGCTCGAGGCTGAGAAGGCTGCCGAGAAGTCTTCCCAACTATCTTCTGGGGCCAAGACTCAGCCCGCTACTGACGCTGAGTAGTCTGTTTTGATGTTTTTCTTTGTACCTTGTACTTTTTTTCTTGCTTTTGAAACGATGTGAGCTTTAATTTGGCCGACATGCCACCTTTGTAACCGAACAAGTAATCTCTTTTCAGGCCGAAGTGCCCTTTGTATTTGAACTTCCTTATCTGAATGCAAGTATAACTTTCTTTTTGCATTTCTTTTGAGTGCTTGGATGCATGCCTTTTCTTTACTGTCTTGTATAATTCTATACTTAGAATAATTTGCATGTCTTTGAAGTACACCTTAACTGTGCAATCTCCTCGGGGTAAAGTACCTCGGATATACCCACCGGCTATTTATCTCGGCCTTGGCTTACCGCTTGAAAATATTTTCACAAGTGTTGGCACCTTACTTTTACTTATCAAGACTTTTGTCTTCCATTATTTTCCAAGTCTTAGCAACATGGTAATCTCGGCAAATACGTAGATACTTCTTTCAACATAATCCTGGCTTAACTTCAACTTGTAATTTTTCGTAAAATTTCAACAAGTGTTAAACCAATCTTATTTCAACATAACCTCGGCTTAACTGCTACTTGTAAATTTTTCTTAAAATTTCAACAAGTGTTAGACCAACCTTATCATGTAAATTCCAACTCCCAAGCATCATTCTTCCAGCCCTCTGCCCCCTAATGTGAACTTAAGTTCCACTTGGGTTCTCATTAACCATGTGGCTTTGACCTCGTCGCCGAGGTGAGATTCAAACAAAGACTGGCCGAGGTTACCAACCTTGGTCTCTTTATTTAATCTATATACTTAGTTTCAATCTGTGTTTGACTCTGCCGATATGGCAAGTCCGGGTTAACTCAACTTAGTTCAACTCTATTATATGCAAGTATAGTTCAACTTTGCTATATAATAAGTTTAAGTTATTCGTCATGTTTCAATCAGAAACATCGCCAACTTAGTTCAACTCTATTATATGCAAGTAGAAACTTTGTCATATAATAAGTCTAAGTTATTCGTCATGTTTCAATCAGAAACATCGCCAACTTAGTTCAACTCTATTATATGCAAGTAGAAACTCTGCCATATAATAAGTCTAAGTTATTTGTCATGTTTCAATCAGAAACATCGCCAAGTGACTGGTCAGTCATACTACACAAGTTTTAAAAATCAAGCTAAGACTTTATTATTATTTCGGCTAATAACAAGAAACTTTAAAAAACAAGAAATCTAATGATATAAAAACTTCATATTGCAAGTATTCTAGGCTCTTGACAACTCTTGGTCTTCACTATCTTCAAGCCGATATGCACCATTACCCAGGACCGAGATGATTCTATAAGGTCCCTCCCAATTTGGGCCAAGCTTGCCCTCTCTCGGATCCTTCTTGTTGCCGACGACCTTTCTTGGGACGAGGTCCCCAACTTGGAACTCTCATGGGTTAACCTTCTTATTATAAGTCCTGGCAAGCTGCTGCTGGTATGACCCCAGTTGAATTGCTGCTTTCTCTCTTCTTTCTTCTAGCAGATCCAGATCTCGGGCTAAGAATGTCTCATTAGTCCCATTTTCTACTCCCTGGGTTCTTATCCCAGGGATGCCGACCTCCAGTGGGATTACTGCCTCTGTGCCAAAAGCCATGGCAAATAGGGATTCCCCAGTTGATCTTCTCAGCGTAGTCCGATATGCCCGAAGTACACTGGGTAACTCATCCACCCACCTTCCCTTAGCTGCTTCTAGCCTCTTCTTGATCCCATCCAAGATGACCTTATTGGATGCTTCTGCTTGACCATTACTCTGAGGAAAGCTTGGAGTAGAGTAATAATTCTTGATCTTGTATTTTGCACAGAAGCTCTTAATTAGCTTACTGTCAAATTGCGTTCCGTTATCTGCTATTATTGCTCTTGGGATCCCAAATCTGGTGATGATATTCTTCCATATGAAGTTCTTACATCAACATCTCGAATTTTTGCGAAGGGTTCAGCTTCCACCCACTTAATGAAGTAATCTGTTACCACTAGTAGGTACTTCCTTTGTCCAGTTGCTTGAGGTAGGTGTCCAACAAGATCCATGCCCCATTGGGCAAATGGCCAAGGGCTGGACACTGGGTTCAAGTCTGTTGCTGGTTAATGTATCAAAGGTGCAAACCTCTGACACTTCTCACACTTTCTGACATAAGCTTCAGCATCTTTCTGCATGTAGGGCCACCAGTACCCCTGAGTAATGGCCCTATGAGCAAGTGACCTGCCCCCTACGTGGCTTCCACATACTCCTTCGTGTATCTCATACAAGAAGTCTTCAACTTGTGAAGGATGTACACACCTCAAAAGAGGCCCAGTAAAAGATCTTCTGTAGAGATGCCCTTCTGCTGTCAGATTGAATCTTGCCGACTTTAGTCTGATCTTGTGTGCTTCTTTATGATCATCTGGCAGTTTTCCCTCTTTAAGGAATACTATTATTGCATCCATCCAACTTGGTCCCATCTCCACACACATTACTTCATGCTCTGTGTTCAGTGGTTCTATGCTTGGACCTGGCAAGTAGTCCACCATTATCGTCTTTGCCTCTCCAGGTTTCATTGCACTAGCCAGGTTGGCCAGAGCATCAGCATGGTTGTTGTCATCTCGGCTAACCTGCTGTAGTCAGCAATTCTGGAATAAGGCTACCAGCCTGCCCACCTTCTTTACATAGGCCGACATCCTTTCATCTCGGGTTGCGTATTCGCCTGTTGCCTGGTTGATGATAAGCTGGGAGTCACAGAAGACTATTACCTCGTCAGCTTCCATTGCTACTGCCAGCTTTAATCCTGCGATCAGTACTTCATACTCTGCTTAATTATTTGAAGCTTTAAACCCCAAACGAATGGATTGTTCCAATATCTGCTTATCTAGCGATACTAGCACTACTCTTACCCCCACTCCTTGTCGGTTTGAACTCCCGTCAACAAACAGGAGGAAGGAGTCGCCGATGTAAATACTACATGGCCTGAGTTTCTCTTCTTTCCTCTGTTTGGCTATCCCCAACTGGGTTTCTCCTTGTTTACCTGGACCTCGGCTCAACGGAGCCCGATGTGTGATGGCGCCTGGTGTGAACTCGGCCACGAAGTCGGCCAAAATTGGCCTTTGATTGTTGTTCTGGGTCTGAATTCCAGGTCATATTGGCCCAACACCACTGTTCATCTGGTTATTCTGTCTGTCAGATCTCCCTGCTACAATAGGGATTTCAAGGAATGCTCAGTTAACACCACAATTTTGTAGGCTTGAAAGTAATGATTCAGCTTCTTGGAAGCCATTACTAAAGCCAGTGTTAACTTCTCCAATGGTAGATATCTGGTCTCTACATCTACTAGGGTCTTACTCACGTAGTAAATTGCCATTTGCTCTCCCTTTTCTTCTCTGATTACTACTGCACTCACTGCATGTTCTGAAACTGCCAAGTACAAGAACAGCTCCTCTCCTGGTATTGGATTTGAGAGAACTGGAGTTGTGGTCAAATACTTCTTCAAGACGTCCAAGGCGACTTCGCACTCTTCTGTCCATAAGAAGTCTGTGGCTTTCTTCACTAAGCTGAATAAAGGTTTACATTTGTCAAAGTTTCTGCTTATGAATCTATTCAGGGCTACAGCCCTTCCAGTCAACATCTGCACTTGCTTTGCCGATGTTGGGCTCTCCAACTCTAAAATGGCTTTGATTTGATCGGGGCCAGCCTCAATGCCCCTTCTGGTAACTAAGTATCCTAAGAACTTACCAGACCCAACTCCAAATGCACACTTCGACGCATTCAGTTGGAACCGATATGTTCTAAGGATGTCAAAAACTGCCTTTAAGTCTTCTAGATGATCCTCAGGTTCCTTGGTCTTCACGACCATGTCATCTATGTATACCTCCACTTTTCTACCTAATAGATGCCTGAACATCTTGGTCACCAATCTCTGGTAAGTTGCTCCTGCATTTTTCAACCCAAATGGCATCACTCTGTAGCAATACAGCCCTTTTGGGATGATAAATGCAGTCTTCTCCTCATCTGGGGGGTACATAGCTATCTGATGGTACCCCCTGTATGCATCCAGGAAGCTCATCCTTCCATGCCCTTAAGTGGCATCCACCAATTGGTCAATCTTGGGTAGTGGGAAACTGTCTTTGGGACAAGCCTTGTTCATGCTGGTGAAGTCCACACAGACCCTCCACTTTCCATTCTTTTTCTTCACAACCACCGTGTTTGATAACCATGTCATGTAATTTACCTCTCGAATGGCCCTGGCCTCCAGAAGTTTATCCACTTCCTCTTCTACTGCCTCGACATGCATCAACGCCGGCCTTCTTGCTCGACAGGTTTGGCCGACCTATCTATATCCAGTCTATGGCAAGTGACCTCGGGGTCAATGCCAGGCATTCGTATGGCGTCTAGGCAAACACCTCAATGTTTGCTCTCAAGAATGCCTCTAGCTCTTTTTCCTCTTCCTCGGCCAAGCCCGAGCCGAAAAGGAAGAAGCGCTCTTCATCTCCTTGCTGGACAAGGATTTTCTTCAGGGCTTCCTCACTCTTCTCAGCTGGCTCTTTGCCGACGTCATCTAGGACTTCCACGTCCCCATCTTCAATCTCTGTGACTTCTGCTTCTCGTATGTTACAGGTGGATTTCATTGTTTCCATGGAGCAATTCTTTGCTTACACTTAATCCCCTCTGACCTCCTCAATTCCATGCTCTGTTGGGAACCACAGCAACTGATGCAATGTTGAGAGAACAACCCCCATTGCATGCAGCCATGGCCTTCCCAGGATAGCATTGTAAAAAGAGGGAGTGTCAATTACTGTGAACTCAGTTTTTATCTTCTTGGTGTCAGCCTGCATCTCCAAATTAACTGCTCCCAAGGGCCATGTCGACGTTCCATTGAACCCGACCATTGGTCCATTGGATTGTTACAAATCATCTTGGTGAAGGCCAAGCTCCTTGTAACACCTGACATACATGATGTCACAAGAGCTGCCCTGGTCAATTAAGATGCGCTTCACTTGGCATTCTTCAATCTGGAGGGATATTACCAAGGTATCGTTGTGTAGATGCTGCACCATCTCTAGGTCGTCTTCAGTAAAGGACACCACTGGTCCCTGGCACTCGTCTGCCCTAGGTCTTTTCTGCCTGACCTGGTACACATGTTGCAAGTGTTTTACCTTCTGAGTCTCCCCACGTATTTCGTTCTCATTGACCTTCGAGTGAATCACATTGATCACTCGAGGTCCACCTACCTACGGTTGTGGTGCTGGAGAAGGTGGTGCTGCCGGTGCCTGGGGCAGTCTTGTTTGCTCTTCCCCTGTTCTGGCCTCGTCTACAAGGTCCCTTAAATGACCTTGTCTTACCAGGTCTTCCAGATATGCCTTCAGGGCTCTGCACCCCTGAGTCAAATGCCCATTGTCGTTGTGGTAGGCACAATGTTTCCCCAGACTTCTTCCCATAAATTCGCCCGGAACCCTTACTGGTGCTCTGTAATATGGCTAATTTCGGATTTTCTCCAGGACTTTGTAAACTGGGATTTGGAATACGGTTATGACTGCCTACGCAGCCCTTAATCCTGTCTCTTGCTTGTTGTACCTGTCATTACCTCGACCTCGCTTCGGCGAGCCGTTTCCTTTCTCTTGTTTCGTCATCTTTGTTCCCGACGTGTCTTCCTCGGCCCTCGCATACTTCTCAATTCTGGCCATTAGTTCCTCCATACTTTTTGGCAGTGTCTTTGCCAATGATTTTCGAAGCAAACAATCATCTTTCAGGTCATTCTTAAAAGACACGACCGCCACCTCTTGGTTGCATCCTCATATCCTATTGAATACCTCATAGTACCTCTTGGCATAGGCCCTAAGGCTTTCATCCTCACTAATTCTCATAGCCATCAGGGAGTCCACCCTTAATGACTGTAGCTTGTTTGTCACAAACCTGGCCACAAACATCTCGGCCAGGCCTTCCCAGGTTTTCACAGTTCCTTTCGGCAACTTGTGAAACCAGTCCGATGCAATTTCCCCGAAGAACGAGGGGAACAGGGGAACACCTTGCAAAGCAATGGCTCGTTCCCAATGTATAGTGCCATCGAGTTTAAGTACAAGCTGACGTAAAAGTTGAGGTCCGACTTACAATCGTATATTTGGAATCTTGGCATACTGAACCTTTTCGAGGCCTCAAATTTGTCTAACTCTACCGAGAACGGTGTTCTCAACTTAACTGGGGAGGTTACCTCGGCATTCTGTCGCTTCCTCTGGAGGTAGTCCCTCAAATCCTCCTTGGTCCGTCCAGGACCTCCGCTATCTCCGGATTTCAGCCTTTTCGACGCGCTACTTCCGGCGTCGTTGTGAGTCCTCTTGGACGTCCCTCCATTGATCGTGTCGAAACAGAGTTCCTTCCCTTGAACATCCCGATGTTCTTTGGTGCATGTTTCTTTGGTTCGACGTGTCTTCTGGGATTCTCTTCTCGTTGATTCTCCATACCCGTCCTCCTGTGAAGGCCGGTGAGAATGTCCCTTGGTCCTGTCATGCTGTGAGACTGTAGGAACTGTTTTCTGTCCCCCTTTTCGGGCATCTTTCTTGGCCGCTGGAATCGGCGTATCTTGTAACGGGAACGGTGGCTGCATGACGTTGTTCTGCATCATGAAATTGACGATCGTTTGCAGGTCCGCCAATTTGTCCGCCATTCCCTTTATCTCTCCGTCCCTCCGCAGGCATCTGTCTTTCCATACCTGGAGGTCGTTCTCGTTATAATACCCGCCTCGATCTGCCTTCTTTGATACGTCGCCCTCCTGGCCGACGTCTTTCTCTCCGGGATTCTGATCTCGAGTTTCTTCATTGCAATTATCCTCCTCTACGTTGGGATCAAAGTGCTTACCACTCCCAGTAGGGATGTCGTCTCCAACCTTTTCTTTCTGTCCGTCGTTGGCCATCTATTCTCTTTTCGTTCCCACAAACGGTGCCAAATTGTGTGTCAATTTCCGACCACACTGCCAAACAGGTATTCAACTGGAGAGCACCGGCAGAATAGATTAAGCCCGAACAACCTATCATAGAAAGATAAGATTCCAACGGTGGTTCGTCCACCCGGGGGCACTCCGACGATCAAGTCAGTTATCTCTAAAAAATAACAAAAGTGCTTAACTCACTATTCATAATACAAAAAGCGTACCTTAGACCCGCGAGGGTGCCTTACTTTTATAATCAACATTGACCTGATCCCTATAGAAGCCTAGCTTCAATGGGCTCTGGCTCAATGCTCATCTAGGACTCTCAAATAGATAAAGATAAACTCCCTAAGAGTTTTATCCTTATCCTGGTTGAAGTCCCCCTTCATTCTAGGATTCTTAAAAATTATCCGCTTATCTCGGATTCCGGTATCTTCGCAGATAACCTCGGCCTAGCCGGGATCATCTCGGCGTTATGACCAGGACATGTGGTACCTTGGCTGGCACTTCGGTGCCACCTCGGCCATGTGTTGTCATTCAAAAATTATGTCCTCACAATTATGTGGAATAACTTGGACACAATAGTAATGTAACTATGCAATTTTAGCACAAAAAATTACAAATTAAAATTCTTAATTTTAGAAAATAGAAGCAAATCATTTATAACAATATTAGAGAGATAGTATTGATTATAAAAATGTGCTTTTAATAGAAATTATTAGATAATCCCAAAATATTATGTATTGTTGATGACGTGGGGCTTTGGATATCAGAAATCGCAACTCGCGCTAAGTGATTCATCTATTATCTTCCAATTACCTAATAATAATGAGTTACTATGTTTCATTTATAAAATTTGACACTATATTATTGATTTAGACCACCACATAAATAATACCACATGGCGCTCCAAGACTACTAAATAAATTACATATTGTGTGTAAACAATGAAAAAAAATAAAAACAAAAACTAAGGGGGGGCATGTGACCCCCCTAGCCCTGCAGTGGCTCCGCCACTGCTCTTATATGTAACTGTGATAAAAATGAATAAAATTTAATTAATTCTAAATCATTTTTGCTAAATATTGTAGATAAATTTTTTAGATTATTATTTAATTTTAAAAATTAATTTTTGATTATTTATTTATACTCGTGCATAGCACGGGTAATTATGCTAGTAATGTCATTACTAGTATTGGCACACTAGTTAGCACATTAATTAGTGCATGTAGCACTACCGTAATTAAAATAATATCATAATTAAGGAAGAAAATTGGTTATAATGTTAAAAAAAAAAAAAAAACCATAATTTAGAATGTATATGGTATACTTTTGAAAGGAGTGTATTTGTTTTTTTTTTAGATTCATTTTCTCACTGGAAGTATTATTTGTCATAATTTTATCAAAAAAAAACCCATAATATTTATCATAAAAATGCATAATTTATTATTAAAAAAATGCATAACAGGGATATGTTTGGTACAGATTAATGACATTTTTTTCTGAGCAGTGAAAAGTGAGCCATTGACATGGAAAATGTGAAAAAAAATGGAAACATTAACGTCAAAATAATAAAGGAAAATTACTTGTCAGTGAAATTTTTGAGTTTTAATTACAAATTAATGGGAAGTTTTATAATTTTATCTTTTAATATTTATTAAATAAAATTTATCACTATTTTAAAAATATTTTTGTAACTTACATTGAAATGAAATTATCCCAATAACAAACACCAAGGAGTGTCGTTTTATTTGGGAAATATTCCGTTTGGGAAATATTCTCTTTGGTTTAGTTTTGAAAAATAATTTTTGAAAAGAGTTTACAAAATTTGTAAACTTTTTTGGTTATATATTTTAAAAATAATTTATAGATAATTTGTATTTTTTTTTTTTATAGTTGAATAAATGAGTGTAAGAGAAAATTAATTGATTGGTGTGTAGAATATGAGAGAATGAGATAGGAGAGAGAAGAAAGAAAAAATAATTAATTGATGTGTAAAAAAAAAAAAGGAGAGAGAAAATAATTTTAAAAACGATTTTAAAAAATTGTAAACCAAACATGTTTTTGAATTTTCCAATTGAAAAGTTAATTTAAAAAGTAAACCAAACACTGTCTATGGTATGTGTCATATGTATTTTATAATTAATGAAGAAAATGATATAATTTTATAATTTTTGAGTCATAATTTAAATAAAAAAATTATAATCAAACACTACATGGGTATAACTAAACATTTCAATTAAAGAAAAAAATTAATCACAACTAAAAAAGAAAATAACTTAACTAAGAATGCATATGATAAGAGCACGTCTCTATTGTAGAATTCTCCCTTTTTATTAACAACTCGTACAAGTGAAAGTAATTAAGTAATGGAAAAGTAGTATGGTAGGTTTAAGATAATGTTTAAAATATAATCACAAGATTTATGCAGCATATCTAACTATACATTTTTCCCTGTTCGGTATACATCACCTTACTGAGTAATTTATGCTAGATATTTTTGGATTAAGATTTTTTATAGTAATATTTTTAATGTAATAATTTTGTAATGCTGATTTAAGATTGGTTTAATGTAATAATAACATTAAACCCATCATTTTAGACATGTATTGATATAAGAGACAAACATCATTCTATTCCACAGAGTAATTCTTTACAAGGAGCATTACATGTTAACGACAGAATCAAATGCCCTATGGGCTTACAGCTTTCCAAGCCAACACTTGGTTACAAAAAGGAGAGTACTAACTCAAATACACATTAAGCCCTCGGCTTGAAATTACATGTAATACAACAAAAGATAACCAAAACCACAAACGTCTACCTGACTCTAGCCTCTCAAGCGATGTCCTTGGAGGTGACATGCTTCATGTACCTGAAAATGGTGTCCCATATAGGGTGAGTCACAGCCCAGTAGAAATACACAAAACCAACTATAAACAATAACTAGAAGATTAGCAGTTAATAGATGGTCAACACTTATACATTCATTTACATCCTATTACAATTCCATGACATTCAAGTCTATGTTACAATTCACTTTCCATTTCTTATTCAACATTGAGTTTGATAACAAGGTTCAGTACTCTGGCCAAAACCTGTGATGAGATTATAGTTCATCACTAGAACACTTTCGAAATCCAAGGTGGATACACATTTTGGTGTTGTATCGATAACACATAAACCACTTCCATACTTCATAAATGATATACATTTTAGTGCTATATCAAATTAAACAAACATCTCAATAGATAAACATATGAGCTATATCATCACTACCACAGATAAGCATATGAGCTATATCATCACTACCACAAATAAGCATATGAGCTATATCATCACTACCACAAATAAGCATATAAGCTATATCAACACTTCAATAGACAAGCATATGAGCTGTATCATCACTCCAATGGGAGAGCATATGAGCTGTATCATCACTCCAATGGGAGAGCATATGAGCTGTATCATCACTCCAATGGGAGAGCATATGAGCTGCATCCCTAGGTCCATCTCCCATCTTCCCTTAACCATTAACCGGTTTAGAGGTACATTGTAACATGCCCGGAGGGTACCCGCGCGCGTTAAATAGTTCGGACTCCCGAGTTCTCATTGATCTAGTCTCACGAGTGCAATGTGAAACATAGATGAAAGTCCAGATTTGGCAACCTTTAGAAAATTCATTTTATTGCAAAACCTTTTGCCAGAAATGGACTGCGTCATCAGATCTCAGAGTCGCCACCTAATATTTATTTTGGGAAAATTAGGAAACCCATGGCTCGTACCAAGGCCACTATTCGTCGTAACCAAGGATGCTTGGCTCGGAACCTTAGGTATGAAGGGGGAAAGTCATTAATTGAGCACCCCCGCTCACCCGATCAGAAGATCGGCCTCTACTAAACCATGATATAAATTTTATTTTCTTTCTATGTTCATATTTTGATTATTTAATAAATCCTAAAATTTACTATGTGAAACATACAAGTATAGACTATGTTACCCATTTTAGAACAACTTGATTTCATGTAGTTTTGAAAGAGTTTTGAAAATGTACAACCCAAATAAATTGAGTTTACAAACATGAAAATCAACATCATTCCAAATTGAGCGACACAACCTCCATCCACTGGCATTCATACAGTTATATCACATAAGCAAATAGCCACAAGGTAAGATGCTTAAACATAGTAAGAAAAATACACACAAACGGGATGCTAAAGCATAAAAACTTACATGTTTGACGACCCACGAACAAGCTACAAAACAAAGTTAGTAAAATATGCATGATCTTATATACAAAGTCCTAATGCAATTCACTCATGAGATGTAACTAAAGATTCGGCTTCTAAGATATGACATGTGAATCATCTCAAGAACATGAGGTAGAGCACATAATCACATAGGAATTGATTAAATCCACAAATGCAAACTTCGCCGAATCAAGATGCATGAAACATGGATGCAAAGCATGAATATGATGAAAAATAAATATGATGTTTATGTACAAATAAGGAAAGCAAGTAAAAGAATGGGATAGAAAGAAGCGGGGATGGAGAATTATTACAACACTTGAATTATTACATATCCAAATAAAGGAAGAGGAAGAGAACAAATAGTACAGCAAACTATAAAAAATCCTCACAAACTCTCAAAATACAAAAAATAAAATAAAGAAACTTCATGTGTGCCGGAAAATATTCTGCTTGACGTAGGAAGACCGCTCCATTCTGTCCGGGGAAACTTATTTTGCAGGAACACTATTCATCCCGAGATACTAGTCACTGCCGGAAGTTACTATTTACCATGACAATTACTATTCACCTTTCTTGATCGTTATTCATCTTACCGGGCATTTTTCATCCGCAGTTACTATTCATCGCCGGAGGTACTATTCATTGATGGGGTTACTATTCACCGCCGGAAGTTACTATTCACCGCCGGAGGTTACTATTTACCGCCGATCACTATTCATCCGGTGGGGTCACATCTTTTAACAAATTAGGTGGTTCGACCAACCATTTAAAGTGGTAAAATTACAACAATTTAACTAGTAAACTACAACATTTTATATAAATTACAACAGTTTATATACAACAGTAAATTACAGCAGATAAAGTGGTAAAATTAGGTGGTTTAACCGACCATTTAAAGTGGTAAAATTACAACAATTTATAAATAGTATACTACAACATTTTATGAAATTACAACAGAATTACAACAGTTTATATACACCAGTAAATTACAGCAGATAAAGTAGTAAAATTAGGTGGTTCGACCGACCATTTAAAACGATAAAAAGAAAAAAGTTATGAAAAACAATAAATGAAGTACTTAAACAAATTATATCACATTTTGAAATTAAATGAAAGTTTACGAAAACTCACCTTTCGGGGAAATGATGAATTTTTTGATTCACAAACTTTCTTTTAATTACCCTCAAGTTTGTGGAATGTGTTCTCAATTCTCAGTCCAAAAGTTGAAATTACAATTTCTCTTTCTGATTCTTTTTTTTTTCTCTCAAAATTCTCGCACTACTTCTCTTTTTTTTATTATTCTCTCAAACCCTTTTTTTTTTTTCTTTTCTCTCCAGCCCAAAAAAATCCTCCCCTTCCTTCTGATCTTCCCCCTTTTATAGAAAATAATTATAAGAAAAATACAAAGAAACGGTTAAAAGAGTTGATTTCAAAAGATGCACAGTAAAATTACTGTGCACTTTACAATATAATAATATATAAAAGGGATTATTAGCATAAATATATGTACAAATACCCAAATATATATATATATAAACACACAAATATGTAAAATTAAAATACATGGACTAATAAAATATATTTTAGTAGGCCAAATATGCAACATAATTTGACCAAAGCGGGTTTAAAGGCACAGAAAACAAAAAGACACACGATGGGAGTGTAGTGAATTTTTTTTTATTATTATTTTTTTATTTTAAAGGAGGAATAGTACCCTTATATAATATAATATTATTATATATACAAAAGTAGGGTGCGTGGGTGAAACCACGGTACCGAATAAATTTAATAAAATATTATATAATAATAAAACATAATATATATATATGATATATATAATACATAATAAAGGGAAAGAAAATGGAGAAGGAGTCTAAAATAATTTGGTAAAAACAGGTGTAAGACTAGGATTAAAATTTACATTCCATCTTTTTACTGAGAATTTTGTGAGATAGCATATTCCTGTTTTCATCATCGAGTAATCAAAAGAAAGCACCCAAGTCTTAGGGCCTGTCAAAATGGGGTGTCTACATACATCCCCCATCTTCCCCTAAACCGTGGAGTACATCCCCCATCTCCTCCTATACACAAGCAATGCATATAAACACAGATTCATATACGCAATCAATCAATACATAAAGTTAATGTATTCTATCAACCGTCTACACATAATGCACATAAACACATTGGTCATATGCACAATCTATCAATACATGAAGTTAATGTATTCTATCAACTGTCATACTCTATGACACATCCAATTGATTAGTTTTAGTTTACCTAATCATCATGCATTGTCTACAACAATCAATACTACCCTCCACCGGTAGTCCAAAACAATTATTTCTAAACAGGAAATAAATGCACAAATGGATAATATATCAACATTTCAACTAGGTGAGCAATAAATGATTCAACTACACCCTTTAGTCCCATACATTCCCAATTTCAACATTCTCAATTCAATTCCTCATTTTCTTTAATTAATTACATACATTAATTAATTAAACCAATTAGGGCAACTTACCATAATTCACAAAACAACCCTAAGGTTCCATTTCCATCAATGTTCCAACATTAATTTCATTTCTCTATGCCTAACTTGCATATAGGTTTATATAATTAAAACCCCAACTTTTGTAAAATTACACAAAGGCCCAAACTTTCTCAAAAATTACCCAACAACCCCTAACATATCAAAATGCTAAAATTCAAAGACAAAGCTCATAAGATGGAGTAGGTTATCCCTACCTCGAATGATGGGACCCAACGAAGGAGATGAAGAAAACGGAAATGCTCCAAATCCTGAAATTTTCAGATTAAAAGATAGCCCTCGACGATCAACGCAACTTTTGTAAAGGCCCAAGGTGAGAAAACAACTCCTACTAGATCAATCCTAAGAGAGAAGTTAGGGTTTTAGTGAGAGGAACTCTCAAAATAGCTTTTTGGAAAAGTAAGAGAGAGAAAGGATGTTGAAAAGTGAACAAAAAGGTCGGATCTCGGCTTTATATAAAAGCCTTCCCGCTCGAGCGGCAAAAGCCCCGCTCGAGCGTCCAATCCCACGCTCGAGCGGCGTATGCACGCTCTCAGAACTTTACACTGAACCAGGTCCCCGCTCGAGCGTCACACACAAACTCCCGCTCGAGCGTCCAAAATCCCGCTCGAGCGTCCACCACTGCAGGGGAAATACTGGATGGGTGATTATCCCGCTCGAGCGCCAAAACCCCTGCTCGAGCGGATAAGCAACAACAAAGGACCCGCTCGAGCGCCAAAAGCTCCGCTCGAGCGGACCGGCCAAAATCTGGGCAACTAGCTTTGGTTTCTAAGCTCAACCAACCTGTTTCAAACCTGCCCGACACAACCCAAGACTCAAATACAAAGAGTAAAGGATGTAAACAAGATATACGCAACAACCAACTCCACAGAACCGAGTCCGGATACGATAAATAAAGAAAATGGAAACCCGGATCACTATATTTAAATTGGTTTAAGGGTTAGGTCATGGGGTTAGTTTAGTGATTGGCATCCCCTCTTCCTAAATGTGAAACTTAGGTAGTCTTATTCCTTCTCCAAATCCCTTCTCTCTTGAAAAGTAAAAATTAATGTTTTAAAGGTTAAATCACTATTTTTTTTTTCTCAGACATCATATGAGATGTTAGTAAGCTATTACGCTCCGTTTATTTGAACGGAAAATATTTTTTAAAATTTTTAGTACTAACACATCACCCGTGCTATGCACGAGATAAAATAATATATTATTTATTAAAAATATGATAATTATATTTCATTTTTTATATTTTGTCTCTCGCAAAATAAAATTTTATATGTAAGTTTAAAGGTTTTGTTTCAAATTGTAACGCCCTCAAAATAATAACATTAAAACCCATCAATTTAGACATGCATTGATATAAAGGATAAATATTCTTCTATTCATCAGAGTAGTTCATTACAATGAGTATTACATGTTAACAACAAAAGCAAATGCCCTACGGGCTTACAGCTTTCCAAGTTAATACTTAGTTACAAAAAGGAGAGTACTAACTCAAATACACATTAAGCCCTTGGCTTGAATTTACATGTAATACATCCAAAAGATAACAAAACGACAAAAGTTTGTCTGCCTCTAGCCTCCCAAGCTATATCCTTGGAGGTGGCATGCTACCTGTACCTGAAAATGATGTCCCATAAAGGGTGAGCCACGGCCCAATAGCAATACACTAAACCAGTTATGAACAATGACTAAAAGATTAGCAGTTGATAGATGGTCAACACAGATACATCCACATATATCATATTCCGGTTTCATGACATTAAGTCCATGTACACTTCATTTCTCATTTCTTTTCAACTTTGAGTTTGAAAACAAGGCTCAACACCTAGCCAAATAACTTAATGAGGTTAAGACTTATCTTTAAAACACTTTCAAAATTCATGATGGATACACATTTTAATGCTGTATCAATAACACATAAACCATTTCCACACTTTACGAAATATACACATTTCGGTGCTGTATCAACATAACATAGAATCACTTCTATACTTCACAATTGATAACGATATACATTTTAGTGCTATATCAAATCAATTCGAATACTTCCATAATCAACATTTGATACATATTGTAGTGTTGTATCAATGTCACACAAAATCCGGTTTAAAGGTTCATCCCCTATCTTCCCTTAAACCATGGAGTACATCCCCTATCTCCTCCCACACAACACATGTATATAAACATAAATCATATACAATCAATCAATACATAAAGTTAATGTATTATTCCAGTCGCTATATTTGATAGCATACTCAATCGATTAGTTTTAGTTTGCCTAATCATCATGCATTGTCTACAACAATCAAGACTATCCTCCACCGATAGCCCAAAGCAGTTATTTCTATACCGAAAATAAATGCACCAAATGGATATATAATCAACATTTCAACTAGGTGAGAAATGAATAAATCTAACTACACCCTTTAATCCCATACACATCCAATTCCAACATTCTCAATTCAATTCCTCTTTTCTTCAAATTAATTATACCAATTAATTTATCAATGTAATTAGGGCATTTCCCATAATTAACATCACAACCCTAAGGTTCCATTTTCACTAATAATCCAATATTGATCTTATTTCTCTATGCCAAACATGCATATAAGTTTAGATAAACAAAACCCCAACTTTTGTAAAATTACACAAAGGCCCAAACTTTCTCAAAATTACCCAACAATCCCCAACTCATCAAAATGCTAAAATTCAAAGACAAAGCTCATGAGAAGGAGTAGGATATCCCTACCTCAAATTCAGAGCTCAAAGGAAGAAGATGACAAAACTCAAAGTGCTCCAAAACTCAATATGCTCGGGTCAAAACGTAGCCCTCGACGATCAACACAACTTTTGTAAAGGCCAAAGGTGAGGAAACAACTCCTACTAGATCAATACCTAGAGAGAAGGGAAGGGTTTAGAGAGAGAAGCTCTCCAATGGTGTCTTTTGAAAAAGTAAGAGAGAGAAGAGATGTGAAAAAGTGATTCAAAAAAAGAATCCCGAAGTTGTTATAAAAATCGCCCCGCTCGAGCGTGGAAAACCCCGCTCGAGCATCACTCATAGACTTTCGCTCAAGCGTCAAAACTCCCGCTCGAGCGGCAGATACAAACTCCCAGAACTTTTGCTGAACCAGGTCCCCGCTCGAGCGTCACACACAAACTCACGCTCGAGCGTCAAAACGTCCGCTCGAGCGTCCAACACTGCAGAGGAAATACTGGGAGATGGAAAATCACGCTCGAGCGGAGAAGCAACAACGAAGGGCCCGCTCGAGCGTGAAGGCAAAAATCTAGGCAACTACTTTTGGTTTATAAGTTCAACCAACCTGTAACAAACCTGCCCAACACATCCTATAACTCAAATTCAAAGTATGAAAGGATGCAAACAAGATATAAGCAACTACTAACATCCACGAAAACAAGTCCGGATCACTGTACACAAGGGGTAAAACCCGAGATCGCTATACAAATGTTTTTTTACTATAACACATAGTATAGATAGATTAAAACTGTTGTATTGACAATTAATAATTAAAATTATGCTTTGTTATAAAAAAAAAAAAAATAACATAATTCTAATATTTCACTATTTTAGAATAAAAATATATAAATTTTAAAAAATTGTCATATTGGTTTTTAAAAGGGAAATAATTAAAGAAATTTTAAAAATTTAATTAGTAAGAAAGAATCATCATAACATGTAAAACCGCTAAAATCACGGTTAAACTAGCAAATCATTCAAACCACAAATGGTTTAGCTTAATTAGTTAGGTCAAAAGACCAACCAGCTTATACAAAAATTAATTAATCAAAAGTTTTAAATTCTATTTTATTAAAATTTAAACTATCACTAAATATGGAAAATAATCTATTAATTTAAATTTAAAATTGACACAGTATAAATTTAAAATTATAATAATCTATTCGCTAATTTATAAGTTTTAAACACAAATTTAAAATTATCATAATTATCTCATAATTTTTGTATTAAGGAGTAGTAAGAGTGATATTGAGATTATCAATATATTTATATATTTTACAAAAGAATACTTTTAAGTAGAGATATTATGAAAGTTTCAAAATCTCTTATAAAATTATTTTTAAAATCAAAACCTCTACGTGGAATTCTAAAATAAAAGTTAAATGGAAGCCAGTCAATTGGGATTTTCTCAATTGTTTAAAATTAAGAAAATCAAAAAAATTAGTATGAGATATTGATCATAAGGCTTTTCACTAAAAATCTCATTTTGCTTATATAAATAGGAGCATAAGATTCACTTTATGTAAGTGAAACAATTCACTATTTCCTTCATTTCTCGATGTAGGATTGTAAAATAAAAATTAAATGGAAGCTAGCCAATGAGAATTTTTTTAATTGTTTAAAATTAAAAAAAAAATTCAATAATTTATATAAATAGGAGCATAAGATTCACTTTATATAAATGAAACAATTCATTTTTCCCTTCTTTTTCCGATGTGGCATTGTAAAATAAAAATTAAATGAAAGCTAATCAATGGAAATTTTCTTAATTGATTAAAATTAAGAAATTTTATAGTAAGGATTTAGAACTCCTAGAAATCTTCTCTCTAAAAACTCCATTTTTCTTATATAATATAAGTGAAATAACTCACTTTTTTCTTCTTTTTCCGATGTAGGATTATAGCGATCCCGGTTTTCCCTCCTTTGTTTATTGTATCCCGGGCTCGGCTCCGTGGATGTCTGTTGTGGTATATGTTGCGTTTCCATCCTTTAATTCTTTGTATTTAAGTTTTGGGATGTGTTGGGCAGGTTTGTAACAAGTTGGGTGTGTTTTGAAGCAAATGGTTGCTGCCCAGTTTTTGGTGTCTTTGCTCAAGCGAGGCTTTTGTCGCTTGAGCGAGCTCTGTGTTTTAGTTCCTTCGGTCGAGCCAGGGTTCCTTCGCTCGAGCGTGCGTCTGCGTCTAAGTTTGGACCTGAAAGTTGTGTTTCTTGGCTCGAGTGAGCTTTTCTTCGCTCGAGCAAGCAAGCTGTATGTTTTGGGTTTCTTCGCTCGAGCGTGCTTCTGGGTTGCAGACCTGAAGCTTCATATTGTTGGCTCGAGCAAAGCTTTCTGCACTCGAGCGAGGTTTCTTTGTGTCTGGTTGCTCGAGCGACCACTCATTCGCTCGAGCGAGGCTCGATTATATCAGATCGCAGCAACAGTCTTCTTCATCACTTTTTGATCCTCTTTGCATCTCAAACCCTAGATCCGACTCTCTCTCTCTCTCTACATACCTTCTCTCTATAAATACTTCATGTTCTAGGAGGCTTCTACTATAATCCCTTTGTAAGAAAGGTAGAGTTTTGCGTGGGCTCCTCTTTGATCCAAAAAAGTTGGTGTTTGGAGCATCTTGGGTTTTCACCTTCATCTCCTTTTCACCTTCATCTCCTTTCAGTCTCTTCTCTTGAGGTAGGGATAACCTACTCTTTTCTATGAGCTTTGACATAGATGTTATGTATTTTGTATAGATGGTGTTGTTTAGGAATTTTCGGAAAGTTAGGGTTTGTATTGAAATTATATAAAGAGGGGTTTTATGTTTTAAAAACTCCATGTATATATGTAAGACCTTGGAAAAGGGAATCATTGTTGGTAAATTGATGAAATTGAGCCTTATGGTTAATAATTGAAAAATG
This sequence comes from Camellia japonica, assembly GCA_030407325.1. Lineage (NCBI taxonomy): Eukaryota > Viridiplantae > Streptophyta > Magnoliopsida > Ericales > Theaceae > Camellia > Camellia japonica. Next base: position 183,778,682 of record JAPPVO010000016.1, read on the forward strand.
GGGATAATGCCCTAGTTAGGTTTGAATAATTAATTTGGGGAAATATAAAATTGAGTTGAAAATCATGAAATTGGGAAATTATGAGACTGAATGATGTAGATGGATTAATTTATCACTCACCTATTAAGTTGATGATAATTTATCTGTTTGATGAATTTATTATCTGTTTAGAAATAACTGTTTTGGGCTATCGGTGGAGGATAGTCTAGATTGTTGTAGACACTATATGTTGATTACGGAAAACTGAAACTAATCAAATGTGTTGTGTCATTGAATATGACGGTTGAATTGTCACATTGAATATGCGTCTGGATTGATCATTGTATATGATAGAGCTTTTAAATACATTGCATATGTATCTTGTTTGGGAGAAGATAGGGGATGTACTCCATGGTTTGAGAGGATATAGGGATGTACTCTCAAACCTGTTTGGGAGGAGATAGGGGATGGACTCCATTGATAACTAAGTTGGCTAGAGTGTCCAGGGTGAAAGTCCCGAAATCCGAATTGCGTTTGCATAACGTAGATGAATTGAAGTATTGAAATGATTTTAATATGAGTTGTAGTCTCATTTGAATTGTTGATATTGGAAGTATATTTTAATATGAGTTGTAGTCTCATTGAAATTGTTTGGTTAAATAATGAGTCATGTCTAAGAATTTAACTGGATAAGTAAAGAGAGGTGGAATGTATTACGAATGTAATTGTTGATGAATAGGGAAATGTTGTGAGTTGGTTGACAAGTGTGAACCATTTATCGAATGCTAATGTTTTAGTTATTTCTCATACTTGGTTTAGTTTATCTCTACTGGGCTTTGGCTCACCCTTTATGGGACATCATTTTTAGGTACGGATGGTATGCCACCTCCAAGGACGTAGCTTGGGAGGAGGCTGAAAGATTTTTTTGTTGTTATCTTTTTGTATTACATGTAAATCTAGCCAAGGGCTTATGTTATATAAAGAGTTAGAACTCTTCTTTTGTTAAACCCAAGTGTTGACTTGGAAAGTTGTAAACCCATAGGGCATTTACTTTTATTGTCAACATGTAATACTTTTGTACTTAACACTCTGATGTATGGAATATGTTATCACTTTCTTGTATCATGAATGTATGATTTACGGGTTTATATGTATTATTTTGAGGGCGTTACAAGGATTGTGTAAAATAAAAGTTAACAATTGTTTGGGCGAAAAGTTTATTTCGAATCAAGTAATCTCAACCGTTTAATCTTTAATTAGGTCAATCTTTAATTTATTTCGAATCAAACAAATCTAACCAATATAAAGGACCAATCAAGTTATACAAAAATTAATTAATTAAAACTTTTAAATTTTATTTTAATTTTAAAATTTAAAATACCTTGAATTGAAATATACACAACACTATAATATTAAATAGGAGCATAAGATTTATATAGTGAAACAACTCATTTTTTCATTCTTTTTCCTTATATGGGATTGTAAAGTAAAAGTTAAACAGTTGTTTGTACGGGAAGTTCATTTCTAATCAAGCAATCTCCATCGTTCAATTTTTAATAAGGTCAATCTTAATTTATTTCAAATCAAACAAATCTAGGCAATATATTTTGATAAAACAACTAAAACCGCAGTTAAACCAGTGAATCAGTCAAATCGAAAATGATTCAGCTTAATCGGCTAAGTCAAAAGACCAACCAATTTGCAACAAAATTAATTAATTAAAATTTTAAAATTTAAACCATTTTAAACTAAAGTATGCATAATACTATAATATTAAATGGGAGTATAAGATTCACTTTATATAAGTGAAAAAACTCACTTTTTCTTTCTTTTCTCGATGTAGGATTGTAATTATTTTTAAGTTAAATATTATGAGAGTTTCAAAATCTCATACAAAATTATTTTTAAAGTACAAACCTCTATTAAAATAAAAGTTAAATAGAAGCTAGCCAATGAAGATTTTCTTAATTGTTTAAAATTAAAAAAATCAAAAAAAGTTGGTATGAGATATTGATTATAGGATTTCTCACTAAAAATCTCATTTTGCTTATATAAATGAGAGCATAAAATTCACTTTATGTAAGTGAAACAATTCACTTTTTCCTTTTTTTCCCGGTGTGGGATTGTAAAATAAAAATTAAATGGAAGCTAGCCAATAAAAATTTTCTTAATTTTTTCAAATTAAGAAAATTCAATAATTTATATAAATGAGAGTATAAAATTCACTTTATATAAGTGAAACAATTCACTTTTTTCATTCTTTCCCGATATGGGATTGTAAATGAAAAAACTAGAAATCCCCTAGATATTGATTTGTGATTATGTAACAATTTTAAACAGTATATAACAATCCCAATCAAACAATCAAGACAAATCAACACAACGATTTTAACGTGGAAAAACCACAATTGGACACCTCCAACTGTGATTAAAAAACCACGGGCAACAACCACAAAACAATCCACTAAGAAGATTTAAAAGAATTACACAGGTATACTTTCAATTACCTAGCGAATCCACGCCTAATTAAACCAACCTCTATGTGCCTCTTCCAACCCCGTCTTCACCTCGGAATTGTCTTTACGATGAGCCACTCCAGAATCCACCGAAGTTTCAGGCTCGAATTCTTCAGAATCCACCGAAGAACAACTCTCTCTCTCTTGTGTATAACAAACAAAACCTTTGATGTACTCTCTTTAAACCATGAGTTGAATACTCAATAAAACATCAAAGAAAACTAACAAAATATCCCCAGATATAAACCTTAAGAACCAAAAAGAAGATCTGGAGGAATTAAATAGTTTTGAGAGAAAACCAATTATTTATAGAAAATCCAAAAGTAATCCTAGTTTTGGAAGAAATCCAATTACTTATAAAAATCCAAAAGTAATCCTAATTTTGGAAGAAAATCAATTTCTTAAAGAAATCCTTGTCAAACGGGATTGCCAATAATAAAATCTAACAGTAAAATAAAAGGTAAATGGAAGCTAGCCAATGAGAATTTTCTTAATTGTTTAAAATTAAGAAAATTTAATAATTTTAGAATGAAGGTTTGGAGTTTCTAAAAGACTTCTCCCTTAAAACCCCCTTTTCTAAGGTTCACTTTGTATAAGTGAAACAACTCATTTTTTTCTTTCTTTTCCCAATGTGGGATTATAAAATAAAAATTAACAATTGCTTGGGCAAGAAATTTATTTTTAATCAAGCAATCTCAGTTCTTTAGTTTATTTCGAATCAAACAAATCTAGCCAATATATTTTGGTAAAACCGTTAAAATCACGGTTAAACCAACAAATCATTCAAACCAAAAACAATTTAGCTTAATCAATTAAATCAAAAAACCAACTAGCTTACACAAAAATTAATTAATTTAAACTGTCACTAAATATGAAGAGTAATCTATTAATTTAAATTTAAAATTGACACGATATAAATTTAAAATTATAATAATCTATCCTATGATTTATAAGCTTTAAATACAAATTTAAAATTATCATAATTATCTCATAATTTTTGTATTAAGGAACAATAAGAGTGATGTTGAGATTATCAATATATCTATATATTTTACAAAAAAATACTTTTAAGTAGAGATATTATGAAAGTTTCAAAACCTCATACAAAATTATTTTTAAAATCAAAACCTATATGTGGGATTGTTAAATAAAAGTTAAATAAAAACTAACCAATAGGGATTTTCTTAATTGTTTAAAATTAAAAAAATTAATATGAGATATGGATCGTAAGGCTTCCTAAAAATCTCTTTTTGCTTATATAAATAGAAGTATAAGATTCACTTTATGTAAGTGAAACAATTCACTTTTTCTTACTTTTCCCGATATGGGATTGTAAAATAAAAGGTAAATGGAAGATAGCCAATAGGAATTTTCTTAATGGTTTAAAATTTAGAAAATTCAATAATTTTAGAATAAGGGTTTGGAACTTTTAGAAGGTTTCTTCCTAAAAATTCCATTTCCTTATATAATATATAAATAAATCAGAAACTAATTAGAGTTTTATTTTTATATGGTTAAATGAAAGTTAGCCAATGGAAATTTTTTTAATTGTTTATAATCAATAAAATTAGTATGAGAAATCGCGATTAAACCAGCGAATCGGTCACAGCGAAAATGGTTCAACCTAATCAGTTAGGTCAAATGACCAACCAACTTATACAAAAATCAATTAATTAAAACTTTTAAATGTTATTTTAATTTTAAAATTTAAACTGTGTTGAATTGAAGTATACATAATACTACACTATTAAGATTCACTTTATATTAGTGAAACAACTCACTTTTTTCTTCTTTTTCCGATGTAGGATTATAAAATAAAAGTTAACAATTATTTGGACGGATAGTTTATTTCTAATCAAGTAATCTCAGTCTTTCAATTTTTAATCAGATCAATCTTTAGTTTATTTCGAATCAAACAAATCTAATCAATATATTTTCATAAAATCGCGATTAAATCAACGAATCAATCAAATCAAAAATGATTTATCCTAATCAGCTAGGTCAAATTCAATTAATTAAAACTTTTAAAATTTAAACTATATTGAATTGAAACATGCACAATACTACAATATTAAATGAAATGAGAGTATAAGATTCACTTTATATAAGTAAAACAACTCATTTTTTTCCTTCTTCTCCTGATATGAGATTATCAAATAAAAGATAACCAATGAAGATTTTCTTAATTGTTTAAAATTAAGAAAATCAAGAAAATTAATATGAGATATTGAAATACAAGACTTCTCACTAAAACCCTCATGTTTCTTATATAACATATAGATTTGGGACAATGAACAACGAAAGTCAATAGAAAATATTTTCTATGATCAACAAAAAACAAGTTTATATAGGGAGAAAATATTTATTACTTTTAAAAGGTGAAAAACGTTTTCCAAACTAGTCTTCCCAATGTTACCACATTATCACTGCCACTTTCACCTCCACACACACCACCATCACCATGGTCATTGCCACCATCACCACGGTCACTGCCACCATCACCGTCGCTGGTACCGCCTGCAATGTCCCTCCACCTTCGTTTCATCACCACCACCAAACATCCAGAAAACATTTTTTAAAAAAAAGTTTTCGTAGAAAAAAAATTTTGTTTAAAATTATTTTTCATCTAAATAAATAGAGCGTTAGGATTAGAATGGTTATAAACAATTACAGAAGAACCTAATCCGATATTTTTTGCATGAAAATAATCTTCCAATTATATCGATGGAACATGAAAATACCTGTTACATGGGTCATCCGAAATAAATGATAAATTTGGAATTGCCAAAATATTTAAAAGTGAAAAATGAAGTTAGCGGCATATGAATTTATGGATTTGAGTGCTAAATGGGTTAATATTTAGCCTCAACCCGTTGTGTAACTAGACTTGATATGTTTAGTTAAATGTGCTAATTTGTTTTTTATTGTAAAAATGATTCATAGGAATTCATTATGATATATAATACACTGATCCAAAAAATATAATATAAAAATAATTAAATGTGCCATACTAACCTATGTAACTTCAATCTAATCTAAAAAACCAAACATAAAAACCATGTAACTTGAAACCTGTTTGGTATAATCAAATATAAGAAGGATACTATGATGAAAAGTTAACATATAACCCTTGTTTTATGGCATGATATTATCCGTTTTCACAAATTTATGTTCTCTTATTTCAAAACATCTGTATTTGCTAGATCATATCTTGAGATTATCATAGTTCAAGATTTTTAATGATTCAATAATTATGAATATTTTAAAATAGAAGAACAAAAAAATTAAAAACAAATAATACTTGATTGTGTTTTACTACTTATGAATTTGGAGTAATGGATTTGGTTGTATGACCTCTGCAATGAAGAATCTTAGACCAACCTATTTGTTGTGGTATGTATTGTTTGGGGACATAAAAAGGTGAATGTTTTTCTTGAGCAGTTAACATAGTATTCCAACATACAACTAGATGAAAACACAATACCAATTAATAGATCCTAAACAAGCCATATTCCAAACTCAATTGAAGAAACTTGAAAAATATTGAAATCTTGCAAAGAAATCAAAAACCATATAATCACGAAAAAAACTACAGGACAAAAAGCTAGTTACTAGAGTAAGCCTATTATTGAGGATATCGAAAAAGATTTCAGTCATTGTAGTTGTCTTCAATATATGACTCTCTCTTCTACTGGTCATTAGTGTGATGTCATGTCTGGCCAAGTTGTCTGTACAAATTGTCTACCAAGAGGAGAGATAAAGCATTGGAGACTAGTGGAAGCTTCTGAAACCTTTCCAAAGACTTGAGAGAATAAGGGATCATTGTATATAATTTTAGAATATATATAGAAAGATCTAGAATAGATTCTAGAAGATTTTAGAAAGGTTGTGGAATGCTCTTAGAGGATTCCACATACCTCATTTATTATGTAATCTAGTATAATCCTAGAAGACTAGGAAGGCCTATATATTAAGGATTGATGTCTCATTTACCTCACATCCATCCAACTAGAGTGTAAACTCCTTCTTATGTGTGCTAACATTTTCTCTTCTTCACTAAAGGGCACTAGCTTAGCTTGTGAGTTGCGCGCTTGGAAATAACGAAGTATATAAATTATTGGCGTGATTTTCCTATTGCAATATGAAATTAAAGTGATTTGTTTCAGATTAGAGTAGTTTGCTAAAATTAAAGTGATTTGCTTCAGATGATATTAGAGTAATTTGCTTTTATCTGTGAATCTTCATGACATGTAACCACTTTCTTCTGTGAAATCATTGATTACTATTTTCACGAATTACAACTTCAGAATATGTTGGAATCAATGTTTTCTCATCATGCAACAATTAGCTCTTACACATAGATGAGTGTCCAGCTTTTTCTAGGAGCGATAGCTCATTATATTGATATGGAGTCACAAGTGTCACTACTTAGGACTCACCAAATGAATTAGGAAACCAGAACAATAATATTCAAGTTAATTTTGGATAATTTTACTGTTGTTGTGGAGTCTAGCACTAAAAAGGGGCACTTGCTATTGTAATAGCATCAGCAGCAAGTGCATATATGACATGGTTGATAACTATCATTGAGTGTTGTAAGGAGAATGCTATCACTGGACTGATATAATTGAATGGATCATTGACACCCTCCACATGACTAGTTCTGGACTAAGCCTTCCGACAGTCGCATTTGGATTTTCAAGTCATGTAGCCATTTGGTGTTTTGGAAAATGTACACTATGCCCACTTAATGTAAGTAGGGCCAAGTTTCGAATAACTCCGAGATCACCGAGTCTCTCACGAATTGAGCGGTCAAGAGCCTAATCAGGTACCCCTCACCATACCTTGTTGATAAGAGGTTAAGTCTTCGCCTTCTCAAACATGCGAGACCCGTCCTTTTCAAGCACAGGGATACCCTCTTTATCTACTACCTCCCGAAGGACTTCCGCCTCGAATACGGTCAGAGTTAGAGTAGGAGCAAACTTTGGGAACCTCTCAAAAAAGAAGCAGAGCAAAAACTGACTGTGGACAAAAGAGACAGGCTCATACTGACCCACAGAACGTATCATGTCTCGGTGTAGCAAATCCAATCAGTAATACAGGATCTTAAGAAATAGTGGGGCTAAGGGGATCCGATCTCTTTTGAAGAATCTAACTGCCAATGGGAAGACAAAAGGATTCATTAGTTGCTCTTCGGTCCACAAGGGAAGGGATGCCCTGGGGAAAGAAAATGGGAAAAGACAACCAAAGCTGGATTCAAGCCCAGCAAGAAAGGGCCCCTTACTATAGATAGGCTAACGCACCTTATCTTATTAGTAAAGCAACATTTCGCCTTTAATGAAAAACCTATGAGTATGTATGGTTTTTTTTATAGAAGATTTGAAAATGCTTCTAATAAAGTTGATGTTTCGTTATTAAAAAAGCCTTTTAAAAAAAAAAAAAAAGCTTCCTGGCAATGTGATCCATTATCTCACCTACAACTAAGACAGGGACATCTCTTGTTTCAGTTCCATCAATTCAACATGGTTAGTGTCCCTAATCACATTCATGCTTTTAAATTGTGGTATTGTCCAAGATAACAATCACAAGCATGTCAAGAATATTAGCCAATGTGTAAGAAGAAGAATCAAAAACCAAACTTGTGAATTTTTTCCAAGTATTAACAAATGCCAAACATGTTCCAACCTTATTTGTCACAATCTGAATGTTTGTAATGGTTTTGAACCAACATGATGGCACCTAAAACATGTTATGTAAAATAGTATTATTGCATTTTATGTTGTAGTGGAGAGCTTCATCCAACTCTGATAATTCCCACCTCTAACTCAACTAGTGTGCCTCTATTAGGTCACTCGCTCTCAGCAGCAACATAGCTCAGCTCTTAGCATGGTTATGTCTCTCCTTTTTCCCCATTGTATGGTGTTGCTTATAAGTAGCTTTTTCCAGCTTTGAACTTATATTAAGTTAAATATGTCAGCCAAGCCGTTCTCTCCCAATAACTTCTCATCAGCAAATACACTTTCTAGAAATTGGAACTTCAGTTCCATATCAACCATATCCCCACACACACACACACACACACACACACACACAAAAATCTAGCCACCTAACAAAACACTTTTTTTTTGGTAAGTCCACCAAACAGAGCACATTCATATCAAAATGTTCAAATAAATAGATGTAACTCCTCTCAGAACATATATACATAGTAATACAATTAAAATCCCAATTATAGGCATCAATTAACACAATACAATGAATGGAAAACAAAATCAACAAAATGCATGTTTCAGGAATCCCAAACTCTCTACAAAATGGACGATTGTGACAGAGAAGAGGCAAAGCTTACAGATTGACCACGTTTTCCACAAGATTTGCCAGATTCCACTCCAGAGATGAATGAGAACTGAGAGGAAAGGGAGCCGCGGTAGGGCAACATTCATAAAATAGGGTGTTGCGTTGTCGATTGCGCCGATTTTGTGCCAGGCACGGAGTGAGAGTGTGAGAGCGAGACTGACAGAGAGAGGGAGAGGGAGCCAGAGGAAAAAATATATTTATTCGAGAGAGGGATGTTGAAAAAAAAATATATCAAATCAGTCCATTTTTAAAAATTTATTACAAATTAATGGTAAATTTTATAAATATTAATAATTAAAAAGTGAAAAAATTTCATGTAATTTTTTTTTAAACTTCCAGGTGTATTTTCCCAAAAAAAAAAAAAAACTATTTTAATAATTTTGCATCTTATTAATTATGAAAAGCAAGAGAAGAATTGTGTTTTAATAAATTGTTGTTAAAACAATTTAACCTCGCTTTTTTTATTGTCCTCTCTCTCAAAGGGTTTGGCGTGGGCCTATTTTGGGCTTAGATTTTGGTAGTGGAACACCCTTATCATTCTTCTCCTGGTTCAAGCATTGGGTGGAGCAGATTACTGATGTTGAGATTTTAATTCATTCCATTGCTTTATTATGGGCCATCTGGTTACAACGTAACTCAGCGGAATTTCGTGGTGCAATATTGCCCACTAATCATATCTTGCAAACAGCTCGTGAAGTGCTTTCCACCTTACTGTCACCTCCTACTGATGTTGCTCGTGACATTTCCTATTCGGATAGTATTGTCCACCATTTGGTTGCTAGCCAAGTTATCTTGCAGAATGCTACCACATCCCTTGTGGACTATCCGCAACAACGGATCGTCGTTGACGGGTCTTGGACCTCGGTCATGGCCAGGACGGGTTTGGCTTGGGTATGGCTGGATGACGCGGACAATGTGGTTAAGCAGGAAGCCATTTTGGGGCCACACATGTTATCTCCTCAGCAAACGAAAGCTACTGCGGTTCTTCAGGCCTTACGGTGGGCATCACAGCAAGAGATCAAGAGCCTCCTTTTGCAAACAGATTGCCTGGTTTTGGTACAGCTCATGCAGCACTTTGATCAAGATGAAGACTGGCAGCTCCATTCTATCCTACATGACATTTTGTTATGTACTAAGCATTTTGTTCATGTTGTCTTAGAGAAAGTAGATAGAGCGGTGGTCCAACCTGCTCACTTTCTTGCACATTCTGTAAGACTCTCTTTTGAAACTTAATGAAATATCTATGCTGTTTTCGTTCTCAAAAAATAAATAAATAAATTGTTGTTGTGGTTAGAGACATATTTAAATTATCATGTAATGATGAGTCTATTGTTCATGACTTATCACATCACGTGATTGTGTACCTATTGTTATATGTGCCCATCTAACAATAGATACACGTACCATTAACTTGAAACAAAAAAAAACTATTGGAGAACATTTCTGAAGGATTTTTTTTTTTACTGTAAATTCAAGTATAATTTACTATTTGGGTAGCATGACAGGCAATGAACTACGCGAAGGTAAAAATTATTCTTTTTTGTTTTTTTTGGTAAAAGGAGATTTCATAAATTGAAGAAATTAAGTCTTGGATATAGCATCCTTTTAGAGTCATTACAATTTACATAATAAAGTAGCAATACAAGGAGGAGGAGAGGCAAAACGATAAAGGCCTTCATCCTTGCTAGACCCCATGTTTGCAGGTGCATCTGCGCATGAGTTTGCTTCTCGGTACACATGATTAATTGTTGGGGTTCCTAGGTGCTCCAGGATGTACCTGCAGTCAAAGATGAGATTGCTAAGTTGATGGTGTGAGCTTGTGGAAAACAGTAGATGTTTCAACAAGGAGGCATCTGTTTCAACTTGTAATTGCTGGATATTGAGGTCTAAAGCCAGTTGGAGCCCATCTCTTAAGCCCAAGAGTTCCACTGCCACACTACAAGCCATGCCAATGTTTATGCAGAAACCACAGATCCAGCTGCCTTTCCAGTCCCTTATGAGGCCTCCTGCTCCTGCCCCTGTGTTGTTACCTTTCGAGGCCCCATCGTGTTCAACTTGAAGCAGTTAGTAAGAAGGGATGGAACCCAGCCTACTTGAATGGTTTTGGTGGCCCATGGTATAGAAGATCTATGATTTAGAGATGACTGGCAATTGGTTCTCAGCCAATAGGTTAGGTCAAAGGAAAAGGCGTGTAACAAGGAAGGTGTAACAAGGAAGATTAAATAGGATTCGGGGATCCTCTGGGTTGCTCCGGCGGGAGATTTTTCGGAGTCTTTTTTTAATAATTCGAACCATTCATATTATAAGATTCGTCAAGTATATCATTCATACAAAAAATCTAGTTAATCAGAAATCCACAATCCCATGATTACATTCAAATTGTTTTACAAAAATTATTAAGATAATGTTAACCGTTTGTTTTTTAAAAAACAAATGTGTTACTATAAAATTGTAGATTTTCAATCAATTTGATTTTGTACATGTATTATCTATTCAACAAATCTTATAATACGAACAGTTCAAATCATCGAAAAAGACTCAGAAAAAGCCTCCATCGAGGCACCAAGTCACAGCAGCATCCCTTGGTCCGATTAAATAAGGATACCCTGCCAAAAAGATCTAGGTTTTGGACAGTCACAAGGGGCATGTAGGCTGGTTTCACTGCCCCCAAACTAAAAATAGAATAAAATAAATACCCAAAATATCTATTTTTGTTACTTCTTGATCTATTTTTCCAAATAACCTTGCCAGCTTAATCTAAGGACCTGAGAAATTGGACTGGTAACATTATGAATGGATAAGATGCAATCCATATGCAACTTTCCAACCATATCTAATGGAGAGAGGATCTAAATCCCAATCTGAACACACATAAATCAAAGCTTCAAAAGAAATGGCCCCCAAAAAATAAGAAATTTCCACCCCCTTAAAAGATTGAATCATGCAATGTTCTACAGGAGAGACCAAAACCAACAAACAAGAAGTAAAGAGAGCTTAAATTGATTTAAGATTGAACTCAAAAATTCTAGAACCAAAATAACAAGGGCTCTAATGTTCCAATGTTACTTCACAAAATTGCTCGAGCAGATTAACTTAGTGCCACTGCTGATGACTCTGATGGAAAACAAAACCAAAGTAAAAACAATTTACAGAGTTCTTTAGACAAAATGTATTTACAAGTACCTTTGAAACCTTCCTAATCTTCCACAGTCTGAATTTCACCCATCATGATCCGGTTGCTAACAACATTAAATCCCAGAACTGACGGACTCACCTTCTTCACTTTCTTTCCCTTTTTCTTCCCTCCTCCCCCTTTGGGCCCATCAGGTCCCATTGCATTACCTTGGTCAGAATCCCTGACACCAGCATTGTCAGAATTCATATCTCTGGCACCTGATCCAGTGGCCTTGCGATCATTCCGACTTTGGAAGGCAATTTCCAGGACATCTGCAGGTAACAACTCCTTGTAGTTGAGGAACTTGTCAATGAACTTGTGGTCACGATCATATGTGCCCAGGTTCTCTACCAGTAGTATCTCAGCCTCTGATCTGGATTGCTTTAAACAAACTCCAGGAAACTTGTATCTAGTAAAGAAGAAGAAAAAAATTGAAAAATGTACATCAAGTTATCTTTTGAGTTAGTAACCATCAAACAAATTAAATTTCTGAACCTGCTATTAATGTTGGAAATGGAAAATTTTGAGACCCCTAAAATGTTCCCCACAATCACATGAGTAACATGTCATTTTTTTATTTGTCACAACCTCAACCATATAAAACTCAACTCCCTTGACAAGTCATTGTAGGTGAATTTAGAGATTTAAATTGTAGGTCTATAGCATTTCTGAATTTGAAATAGAGCATAGAACAAGACAAATTGATTGGAAATTCCTCAATGAAAAATACTTAAATTCCTTTTTTGCGTTGTTTTTTTCCTTTTCCTTTTTCTTTCTTTAATGTACAGCAAACCAAATTTTTAAAAGCTTTTGGAAAAGAAAGAACAAAAAAAAAAAGAATAGAAGAAAAGGGAAATATAGGAAGGTGAGGCATAGATGGTAATAGTAATATGATACCTTTTGTCCCGATAAGCCTGACGGACTCGCTCTCGCACCAATCTCTGAAATCCATGGCCTCTGCAAGGATTGGGGGGTGAAAAGGTCACTCAAGTTCTTAAACTAAAAAACACACTAACCATAATGGATTACCTGAGTTCTTAGTCATGGCATTCTTTTCCCCTTTCAAGGATGACTGAGCAGGGGCAGGTGATGATGAAAGAGATTTCTGCAATGATCCTGTCCCTTTCACAGGGGTGTTTTTGGTTCCCCAACTGTCCTGACTTGCAAGATGAGGAAAGTTCAACCTGTTTGCAGCAAACATGACCTCTTAGTTTTGCCTTCAACTTCTTAATCACTGTAACTGATTCCAACAACAATAGGTTCATAAAACCAAGAGACCCATCTAATCACATAATTATTAATTCTCTCTTTCAACTTTTTCATCTATATCTCAGTTTTTTTTTTTTTTTTTTTTTTTGATAAATATATCTCAAAATATTTTTTAGAAGACACCACACACACAAATGAACATATTCTGATGATAAAGAATCTTATCAATGTTGAAGATTTGATAGAACTTGAGGTTGAGTTTTCTCCAACAATAATGGATCCATGCAGTCAAGTTGATGCGGGATCCATGAGAAAATAATTTGATCAATAGTTTCAAGTGATTAGTATTACTAGAAGTCTTTCAGATAATGTTGTTGTATTTTCAAACTTTTAGGAATTTTTACTAGTTTAGTGATAGGATCAAGCTCTATTAGGTATTTACGTTGGGTAGGAATAGTTTTACAAGATCTCTCTCTCTCTCTCTCTCTCTCTCTCTCTCACACACACACACACACACACCCACACACAAAGTGGCTCATCTCTTCTATATTTCTCTCAATTCTTTATCCTTCATCTGAGAGTCATCCCTTTATTCTCTCATATTTTCTGTGTTTCATTTACCTTTATTCTCTCTCATGTCTTCTCCTTGACTCCATTCTCTAAGTTTTATTTCCCATTTTATCTTCTCTCTTTCATCTTTTTCATCTATATATCACAATATTTATTTTTTAAAAAAAACTTAAATCTTCATATTATTTTTCCCATCATGGGCTTATTCCATTGTCAAGGCCATGCCACATCACCAGCCTTGTTGATTGTAACAGGCTATGTCAATGAACAATTTAATGCAAAGAGATCAGCTGTCACCTAGTTGGAATAAAATATGGCATAACCTCTATGTAGGCTTAAACTAGGCCACAGAACCAGTGTCCTTCAAAAAGAAACTTCATTTTTTTTCCCTGTAAAATATACTATGTCCCAACTGACCCAGCTTTACTGGGTCTTACCCCTTTCTCTAATGGGTTAGGCCTACTGTCAATGAGTTTCAGGGTGTGCTTAATTAATACTGTGAAGCTCCAACAAAATAACCACTGGGGTTAGCCCAGTGAACAAAACTCATGTTCCTCACTAGTAGGTTACATTCAATTCCCCATCCTCTCCAACAAAATCATGGTACATGTCTTCAAGTAAATATTTATCGTATTGCCAGACTTGGGAACCAAAGGCTAATAAATATAGCAGATATATTACAAATATGTACTAAACATAGTCGGATAGTAATAAACTGCACTCTTTATCCCTTTTTTTCTAACAAAAAGAACATATATATATAGTTGTCAAAACATATCCACCTATACCACAAACAAAATTCAACAGAAAAACAGACCAAACTTACTTAGAATGAGGGTTGATCTAGCCAAATGCCAATCTACCCCTAAATGCAACCATCTAATAGGCAATAAAGTAAAATATTAACTAATTCACAGCAATAAGCATAACCAGAAATGAAAAACACAGTAGTCAAAGAAAAGAGAATGTCATACTGCTTCACTTCTTGCTTTGTTTGATCCAACGGACCCCAGAATAGATCATCATCTCCTTTATGTTTCAATTGAGCAGAAGCATGGGAAACAAGCTGGATAGGAGACGCATCCTTGACTGGAGATGACGCAGAAAGAGACCGAGAAGGACCACTTCCACGGGTGAGCTGAGTTGGCTGGGACTTCTGAGGAGTAGGAATTAAGTTTTGGTGTTGGGCAGAAGTACCCTTTTTTCCTTGTTCCCTTAGGATATCCCTCAACGATGTGGGCTTTGGAAGGTTCCCAGAGTCGGTGGACCATGCTGGGGCAGGGGTGGGACACTCAGGCTCCCCCTTCCAGAGAACAAAATCTCCTAAAGAAGGACCAGAAGGGACTGCAGGTAACACTTCCTTCTCCTGCTGCACCTGCCTAGCACCCTTGCCTTTCTCATTGGGACTTGAACCAACAGAGAGATCAACCGAAGCAATTGGCAATGAGACCTTAGCTCCAATCCCCTTGGCTTTTGCAGACTTTTTGCGATTCTTTCTAGTGTCTTTCGCCTCAATAAAGTTGTCATCATCAACTGAATCCAGTTGGGCACTCATAACTGGTAGGGAACTACTGACTGGAACCTCCATATCGCTTTCGTTAGACTTTGCCGAAACTTCTGACAAAAGATCATGTAATTGGCTCTTCTTGCTCTTTTGGTTTATAGAAATTTCAGATTTCCCCAAATTTGACTCACTGCTACCTGCATCTGTTTTATGATCTGAATTGGCCACAACCCCAGCCCAAGGAGTCGAGAAACTAACGGAGTTTACTGACATTGGGATCTCTGAAATAGCAATTTCTGTTTGTGCCTTTCTCTGTTCTTCCTGTTGAATTTCCAATAGTGACTTTGGCTTGAAACCAGGGGCAGGCTTCCAAGCTCGCTGTCCAGTATGTACTTGTGTGTTAAGCTGTGACGCAGGGCCAACCAGTCTGGAATCACCCTTTGCATCCACAGATTCACCCTTTGCATCCACAGATTCACTACCATCTCCGGATGCACCTGTGGACAATGAGCTTTTAACTTGCTGATCATCCACAATTTCAACCATAACGACTTCAGATTTGCTTTCCTTAGTTCGTTGTGGAGACAGTGCATGAACTATTTCTCCTGGGGCAATCTGTGTCTCATTCTTCATACCAGCAACATGAGAAACTTCAGTTTCAGATGGCTTTGATTGTTGCAAAGAGGGTGTTTTAGGAACTCCTTTCAACTGGTTGGAGGATTGTGCCTTGGAAGACCTCTGCCTTCTGGATCTCTTCTCAGAAGTTTTCTTTACTTCAGGAGCTTCTACAGTTTTCAGTTCTTTCACCATGGATGTCTCTTCATTGCATTGTTCTCCTTCAACTAGTGCTTCCTCAAGAGCACCTGTACGCGGAACCATCAGTTCATTTACTTCCTCAGGCAATGAAATGTCATTCTCATAATTCCCCATTGATTCTACTGAAGCAGATTTTTCGGGAAGTTCTGAAGGCACAAACTCCACAGCAGCGTCAGAGGTTTTAACTGTGACGGGATCATTAGTTCTCAAAATGTTTTGAGATATCTGCTCCTGTGGATGTATGTGAACCACCTCGGATTGGGGTAAGCTATCAATGATGGCTGATGTGACCAAAGAATTATTTTGTTGTGTGTCATCAATTTGTTCTCTCAGCGCAGAACCCCAACTTTTTTCATGGACCTTATTCCCAAACATTTGGTGTGGCAAATGTATAGAAGAGCCTTCAGAACCGACATTATGACTGACATCCAAGGAAACACTAGGAGGTAAACTAACAAAGTTAGAAACGTGTTCATCTTGTAAATTTGGAACTGGCATCTGTGAACCTGTCTGAAACAACTCGTGTGACAGCTGAAACCTAGGATGCTCAGCAGAAGCATTCCCTGCTGGCAATGAAGAAGCCTGTAACTGTCCATAAGATTGCTCACCAAAATGCTGGTGAGGATGATGATCGGACAGCACCTGAGAGAGCAATTGTTGTTGCTGCCGCAACAATTGTAGCTGCTCTTCCTGTTTCTGCTGCTGCTTAAGCAACAAGAGCTTATCCAATACCAACATCTGCTGTGATGGAATTGGTGGCTGGGAATGTAACTGCAACAAGTATTGTTGTTGCAACAAGTTCAAAAGTTGTGGATCTTGAGAAAGACCAGAAGCGAGTAGC
Organism: Camellia japonica; assembly: GCA_030407325.1. Lineage (NCBI taxonomy): Eukaryota > Viridiplantae > Streptophyta > Magnoliopsida > Ericales > Theaceae > Camellia > Camellia japonica. The sequence goes on from JAPPVO010000016.1 coordinate 183,795,649, forward strand.
TTTTCAGGGGTTAAAATGCTAGAAGAATTATCTATATCTTGAGCTAGTAAATTTGTTAAAGAGGGTTGGTGTGGTTGTAGCCTCTGCTGTTGGATACCAAATGCAGCTTGGGGAAGAAAATTCTGGCGATGATGCAAGTCCAGCTTTTCCTGAAGAGGGTCCAAGCCACCCTGGACCGGGAAAGTTGACCAGCCACTAACTCCATTATTGAAGCTAGAGGTAGACCTGTCAGGTAAACCTTGAAGGATAGACATCAAATTCTGGGAATGAGGTTGCTGACGAGGATTATCACCAATTGACGATAGAAGTTTTGAATGTGGATTTGTGGAGTCCTGAACAATATCCGAATTAGGAACCATTGGTGCTGCATCCCTCCCTTGCCAATATGAATAAGTATTCGATAGAGACCTCTGTCGTTCAAGTGTCATTCTCTTGGCCAAGAGGTACAGGTTGTCTCCACTTTCCATTCCGGGAGGCATACCACTCGTATTGTTTCCAATATATCCCTGCATACCTGCAAAGTGAATACAGTTCTCGAGATTAGATCAAGACAGCGGCCTTTAGTTATAGTAGCTCAATGGAATAAGAACATTAGGAAAAGAAACTATGCTACAGAAGAGAATGCATAAATAAATTAAAATAAAGGCAACTCAGTGCACAAGGCTCTCGCTAAAGCGGGGTTGGTGAGGGCAAGATATATGCAGCCTTACCCCTAGAGCAGAGAATGCCATCATGCTTCAAAAATGAAGAAATAAATTATCTAATCGAAAAAAACAACCTTCAGAGAAAGTAAGCTTTTCAATTGGAGAAGCACTCATATTACTAGACATCAGGGACTCCAAAAACCTATTTTCAGCATCCGTTGTTGAACTAAGTTTATATCTTTGTTCAGCCTTAGTCATATCAATCTCACTTGAACTTGCATGAAGCTTTCCAACGGCACTGAAGTTTGACCTACCAGATCCATCCACAACTTCATTCTGTTTTGGTGCACTAAATCCAGGTGGAGGTCGGGCTTTTGCTCGCAAGTGTGGCATAACATCACCAAGTAATGAAAACGCTGAGTCATGCGGTGCATTTGCATGACGAACTTGTAAATCTATACCAAAATATCCAATCTCAAACCACCCAATAATATCACTCCCAGAAAAAGGACCTTGAATTTCACCCTGTGGATCTTTATAGTAAAGCAGAATGTCTTCCGGAGAAGGCTGTGAAAGTTTCCCAGGTTCCTGTTCCCTGTCCAAGACTGCAGACGGCTGCCTCCTAATAATCGAATCCTTGCCAACCTCCCCTTTAGATTCATCTTTGGAGTAAGAAAGGTCTGCCAAACCACTTCCCCATTCATTGTTCAGATCTTTCTGTGATTGTGACCAACCAATATCAGAAGTTCTTGACCTGAAACCAGTTGGAGTCGCTCTCCAATCATGAGAGGTTAGATCTGTACGTTGTTCTCCAATTGATGAGGATCGCCATGCTGTGCCAGGATGAACAGAAGAATTTCCCTGCACACTTGACTCTTTATTGATAGCCACCTCATCAGTCCAATAACGAGCACCATCTTCTCTCAAGGCTGAACATAATAAAATGGATTAGAGAAACATGCAATATAAAGATCCAGGATATACCATTGAATAGAACTCATCCATAGAAAACATCCTGAGTCAAGAATCAGTAAACCAGAGGATTACAGCCATCAAACTATACATCCTCTCTCCTGGAGCATTCAATTTTAACATTGGGATTTATCAACCATAAGATATATTGAATTTTAATCAAAAAATCATTTTTGTAAAACGTAGGCAACACTGATCATCCAGCATAGCATATTAAGATGTGAACCAAGAGAAATTCAAACAATGTAATTTCTATGTTAATATACCTTCAGGATTTAATTTATTATGAGAGTACTTCTGTTGATCCAGAAAGGTTTCCATATTTGCGTCCGGCCCAGAAGACTGCATTCGCTTCTCATAGGACAAACCACCAACATTGTCACCTTCATGATCATCACCAGCAAGTAAAAAATCTTCTCTACTACCTGATCACATGACACCCAACAAAAGTCAAAAGCATACGAGAAACAACAAGAAAATATTCAGGCTAAAAAAAAATGGGACGTGTTCAGTACCAAACTTGGCTTGTCTTGCTTGTCCAAGATCATTTGAGTTTCTTCCAATGGATCCCTCTTTAAAAATCTGAGGTGCACCACTACTTACTATATCCCCTTTGTCCATTCCCTTCCAAATAACCTACTCAAGAAGTAGAGCAATAAATAAAGCTGAAAGTGATACCAATAAAGTTCATTAAAATAAATTAAAGGCAGCACAAAGTACCAATTCATCAGGGGTAGGTGCATAAAATGCTAGAGGCTCTACTGGTTCTTCCAGTGTAAGGGAAGGCACTGGTACAACCCCATCTAATATTTTCTGGCATGACCTCATATCGGTCATCCTGTACACATCAAGCATTTTTGTCCTGCTATATCTTAAAGGGGAAGGCTCTCCATGGCCAATTTCACCTTTTTCTGAGACAGTTACAAAAGACTGAGAATGAATATGAGCACTGTTCAAAGAGCTTCCGCTGGGGCCAACCCTTTCCCGACCATGCGACAAGGTTTGTAGAGCATTATCCCCACGTCCTCGGCTATGCAAAAATGTAGAGCCCTGTTTGCTTGGTGTTGAATGATGAGAAGGCTCCGCTCTTCCCCGATTATGAGAATTAGGTCTCCATGGCCGATAATGATCTCCTTCCTTCTCATCCTTCGCATGCTGAGTAAGTTGAGACAACCCTTTATCAAGAGGCATGTCGGCGTCTCTGTTTGAGTCTATCCGCTTATCACGCAAACTATCTGTCTCCTTATTGTCAGGCCCCCAGCGTGTGTTCCATTTGCTCTCACGACGTTGATCATAATTAGTTTCCTTGTTACTCAAATCAGTCCACCGCTCAGGTACAGTACGACGTGTTTCTCCGAAGTTCCTTGCAGAAGAGTTGTCCACCCATCGGTCCACCTTACGGGAGTCGCCAAGCTCTTTATCTCCCTCCCTCCAACGATCCCTTCGAACAGCCAAATTGGTGTCTCTTTCCTCATCACGCCAGCGATCACGGCGACCAGAATCCATATCAAGCACAGTTGGCCTGAACACATCCTTTTTCTTTGGGGTTTCATGCATGTCCTCACCGTTTCCCGATGACTTCATCGCATCTGAACGACTTGCATAACCTGGATATGGGATAAAATCGTTCTCCTGTACAAAAAGAAATTATAAAAAAAAAACATAGAGCCTCCGCCCCAGCATAGAAGCTATTTTGGGTAACAAAATGGAACAACACATGCTGAAAGTGAAAGTGCAAATAATCCTAAAGAAGTGAACAGATAAAATGTCAAAATTTTGTTCCCAAAAAATATCTTAGGAAAAACAGGCCACACAAAATACCAGTTCTTTTTTAAGAAGAAGAAGAAAGAAAGAAAGAGCAAATGATAACTAACCCCAGTTACATTTCCAGGCTTGTTCTCCCCTGGCTTCGGAAGAAGCCACTGTGGTGAAAGCGGAATAGGATTGTCAGATCCATGCACATCTATACATAACAAACAAACAAAATTGATAAATAAATAACGAATTATCCTCACTCAACATATAAAACATGACAAATTTTATGGCTTTTTTTAGATTTTAGTAGTTAGAAGTATTGAAGTAATTTTGTAATTTATTGGACATTGGTTGTAACGATCTACTATGGGACCATCTTATATGGGTCAAGTTATGTTATGGAGTCATTGTATGCAGGATTTATTTATGACAAAGTTTCCTAATCTTAAGTCATGGTCCTATTAAAATTAAGAGAACCCACTGCCTACATTGAAGTGAAGATCTTAAAACTTGTATAAAGCTTTTGTAGTTTTGTGTGATATGAAACCTTAATTTAAGAGGCTATTCTTTAGGAGTTCAAGCTGAAATTCACATAGTTCTCTTTCTCTTCTTCTTTGTTGACAAAACACTATTCTTTGATTTTCAATACCTAGAAAATTGCACTTTCCAGTCCTAAAACTATAGTCAATCAAGCCGAACCATAACCCCTTCCCTTACCTATTGTCCTTCAATTAAACCATTAATTTAAGACCATAAATTACACACAGATTAGGCCCTTAAATAGCCTCTGTTCTGAAAATCCAGCACGCTGTCACTTTTGAAAATCAAATCAAATCTCACATTTTTCCATCTAGAAACCCTAGAAGTCTTCTTCTACCTCATATAGTCCTAATCATAGAAACTTTCCATAACCAAAACCCACCACAATTTCTATTATAGGCATCCCTCGTCCCTAGTCTCATAATCTTTCTGTCATTATCACAGAAAACCTAACAACATGATTTCCCTCCTTATATCTATTCTTTATAAATTATTTCACAGTGTGAGAGTTAATTCAGTCACTGAAATATTATCTCCTATTTACAAGTGGCAAATGACAAATCAGACCACAAACCAAACACATCAAACATGCTGCAAATAAGGTCTTCATTTAAAATATGGTATATACAAGCAAGTCAACCAGATGTTAAATACAGGTGACTGCCCACATATTCCCAGATTTATTCTCACAAACAAGAAGAAGAGCTAGTGGAATGGACCCTTTCCTCATGCCAGTGGGAGGAAGAAAAGAGGCCCACTACGAGAGGAGAGAGTGATTCAGCTGCTAACAAGCACAGGTTTTTCACATAATACTTTTGATTGAAAATCAATCTGATTTATTTCGCACCCCTCACTCAACGAGAAAATGAGTCAAAATCTACAGGATCAAACCTATGGGACTTAAGGAATGATATAAAAAAAAAAAAAAAAGAAAAGAGAGAAATATTAAAAAAATATTAAATACAAGTACAAAATAAACACATAAAACACATATTCAGGTGTTGCAAAAACTGTCATAAGATAACTAAGAGTTATGGGCAGAAAATGAACAGCAATAGACCACATAGAAAGAGCAATATCCACAGAACTTGAAAGGTACTGAAAGTTAACAATTTAGCATACATGAACTACAAGACTGCATTGCATCATATGTATAGAGTAAATGAAAAAACAACACAGAGTAAACATGCATACAAGCAACATACATAGAATTTAAGTGGAAATACATCTCTCTTTTTTCCCTCAAATTGCAAGCAAAAGGGAAAAGAAAATTACAGATACAATGATAAAGTTGTTTATAATATTTTTTAGACGTTCTTTTGGTTAACAAACTATAAAAACCAACAAGAACCAAGTCAAAAGAGTGATGGCCCACTTATCTCCACCCCTGATTCATCAGAGTGATGGGCCACTAATCTCAAATGAGAAAGTGCCAAGTTCTGAGGATTGACTTTCCCCTATGTTTTTTTTTTTTAATTGACACCGGGGTGTCCGGAACCTTCCCCTGTGTTTTCGTTGTTAGTTTGTTTCATTCAAACTCAATATTACATATTAGCACCAGCCAACAGCTACTCAAATCTTTAGTTGACATCAAACAACATCCGCATAATATTTGTGGGGTGCATCAAAGCATTCCCATACAACTTACCTTAAGTCGTCCATATAAACAATGTGCAAGATAAACCATCCTCAGCTGCAGGGCCCCAATCATACTAAACTCACTCATTATGTAAATTAAATTTTCAAAATGGACCAAGTAGGAATTAGTATATCACATTAAATACAATCAAAAAGATTATATGTACTCATATTAGCTAACATTCACTCCAAATGAAAGGCAAGGTCGAGCACTTGGTGTAATTGATAAATAATATAGTCCACCGAGGCCAAGAGAGCTACAAAAAACATCAACCTCAGATGATAAAATCTTCAATGAAAATAGCGTATTTTATTTTCAACATACATAACAGTCCATGACCAGTGAACTGGAGAAGCGACTCCAATAAAAGAATTCAAGCTACATAAAAATCAAAAACATATTTAAAATATAATATATATATTTTTTCACCGTACTAAACTCACTCATTATGTAATTAAATTTTCAAAATAGACTAAGTGAAAATTAGTATATCGCAGTATATAATAAAAAAAATCTTGTATATGCTCGTATATTATCTAACATTCACTCCAAATGACAAACTAGGTCAAACATTTAGTGTAATTGATAAAACATTGTCCAACAAGGCCATGAAAGCTATGAAAACAACATCAGCATCTGACGACAAAATCTTCAATAAAAATAGCCTTTTTTCTATATACACAACAGCCCACGCCCAGTACTGGCAAACTAACCCCAAGAAAAGGAGGCAATATATATATACAAAACAAAAGACCTTTTTTTTCAACCAAACAGATTCCCAGAGAACTGAATTCAGTTGTTGTCGCTCCGAAATCAAAAGCAATTATATGTATAAAATAAAACCCTAAAAAGATAAATGTTGCCCTGAAATCATAAAGCAATACAGAGCTTAAGGCTCAATTAGCTAGTAAAAGCGATAAATTAAACAAATGCAAGAAAAATAGTCAAGCATTCTCTTTTCTTTTCCCTCATATTCCCACCAACCAAACAGAAAGAGAAATATCAAAAAACCACTGTGCTAGTCTCTCGAACAGCAAAAGGAACACGAGCGGCTCCAATCTCCACAATAAACTAGGGTTTTGCACAAAAAAGAACCACTTCGAGTGGAAATCAGAATACGAACACCGTAAATTAACAATCAACGAATAAATTTGAGTTGTAAGAAGATACAGAGAGATAGAGTGTTGGAGACACAATAAATTCTTAATGTGGAATACCTTTGGAGATCTGGACGCTGCGAGAATCGATATCGGACTTGGCAGCCATGGATGATCGGCGAGAAAAGGAAGAGTTGCAGAGAGAGAAAGAGCTCGGAGACGCCAAAGAAACCCTTTTTTTGGATGTTTCGAATTACCGCTGAAGAGAAGGTAAGAGAGAGAGAAACGCAAATGATATGAATATAAGTAAAATTTGGAATTTTTTTTTCTTTTAATAAAATTGAAAATCAGGGGTGTAGGTTAACTTAAGGGATAGTCTAGTAATTTATTACAGGACAAAAAAATTTAGAAATTTTAAAAAATTTAGAAATTATTTGAGATGACTTAAATAAGTGTATTTTTTATTTTTTATAAAAAAATATATAAAAATAGAAGATGATGTGATGAAAAAAAATAAAAAGATTAATTATTTTTTGATTGTCAAACTTAACCAGACTATACTTTTTATTAAGTTTCGTTGAGTAATCTTTAATTTTAATTAAAAAATTAACATTATTATAAATTATCATATTATTTTTTATTTTTTATATTTTTTTATAAAAAAAATTATTAAAATAATCTATTCTAAACCATGCTAACATGTCGATAATCTCACACTCGCATTCGTACGAAACATTTAAATTTACTGTTGAACGAGTTCGCGATATTTTTAGGGGTTATCTCACGCGCTTACAGATTGCGTGGATTTTGTGTTATTTATCCTCTAGCGTGGCCACCGGCCCTAACTAATAACATTTCGGTAGGCTTCTATTAACGCCATGCTTTAAGCCCAATACACACCACATTTTCAATTTTTGTTTTAATGTTGCAATTTTATCGCTATGGGTTGTTTTGAAAATTTTATTTTAATTGGTTTTTTTTACTACAGTATTTTAGTTTTGTTAAAAAAACTTTGTTTTAGATGCCAAGGCAGACCTAAGATTTGTCGATGGTATGGACTAATATTAAAGTAAAAATATATAATATATTTTAAGTATAACCACATAAGAAAAAATATAATTTACTAAAATAATCTAAATTAATATCTAAATTTATTGATTAGAAACAATCTAACTAAGTTGTGCTTGACGAGTTTTTAAAGATTTGAATTCATCAATTACAGAATCTAAATCAATTTTCAAAGTAAGGTCTCATTTAAGGTAGAGAGATAAGTAATCGGCAAGAAACTCATCCCCCATGGAATTGCAAATGGCAGTTTTAACATGCTTCATATCTAAAAATTCTCTTTCAGTAGTCGCCGTAGAAACAGAAAGGGTCGACATAAGACAAATCAATTTGTAGATCATGGTGTAATACTCAAACTTTCTTGTCACACAAATCGGCAAAAGTAGATATATTATGAAACTCAGGATTACAAACAACATGAAGCTTATAATGCATTAATTGACATCTCAAAGCATAGATGTCCTGAGAAGTGAAATCTTGGGAATAAAATTTTTTGACAAGATTGCAAATATTATCCACATTAAAAGATCTAAAATTGCCACTAGGATCCAAAGCCAAGATAAGAGAAAGAAATTTCACTACCCCATCATTAAATCTATGTTCTAACTGCATCAATTGAAAATCAATTGTAGAGTTGAATATGCCAAAGTGATAATGATGCTCAATTGTAATATAATCCTATTGACGACGACAACGGCTTGTACCCTCTTCATAAGAAGCACTCATATTATGGACCGCAATGTTATGTCGATTGCAAAATGACACCACATTTGCAAGAAAAATATCCCAATCATCTTGTCTAAGTTTTTTAAGAAGACTAATTTCATCACATTTAAGATGTCTTGAGTTTTCTGTTGTAATGCTTGACAAAGTGTATTCATGATTCCCAAAATGTTGTCCATCAAATGCAAGACAAATATGAATTCAAAGCTATTCATTACTTTGTAAACACCATTAGTATAGCACTATGTGCTTCCTGTTATAATGGAACTATATTTGACTCTTTGATTATCTTGGTTGAGAACCTTCTTAGTTGATATTTGAGCCGTGGTTGAGGTGTTACCATGGTGGTTTGATGAAATTGAATCAAAAACTCCAAATTCGAATAATTGTTGTTGAGTAGTTTTCACTCTTTCATTATTTTCTCTCTCCATATTTTGAATCTTGATATGAGGCTATAACCATTGGAAAGCTTACTTCCGGGGATTCAATTTGGGCACAAGAATGACCCTAAACGAAGTTTGGACGAGAAAGTTATACCTGTTTGAATTTTGAGTTTCTGTGTTGGGTGCATACTCGCTCGAGCGAGCTTTTCTTCACTCGAGCGAACTGAGCAATTTTCAGAGATTCTGGGAGCTTCTTTTCTACGCTCGAGCCAAGCTTTCTTCGCTCAAGCGACCAGGTTGCTAACAAACATTATAAAGTGACTTTTTGCCCTAAAAACTCTATTTTTTTCCCCTCTTTTCTCCTCCCATCCTCCAAACCTGAAACTCTAACCTTCCAAACTCTTGATTTCTCTTCTTTTTACCCAAAATTCACCCCAGATCTTTAAAGAAGGTTGAAGACCAAGCATAGATCAAGACTTCTATCGATTGTTTTGTGATTTTATTGGAGTTTCATGTTGGGTCTTAATCTTTAGTTTCGAATCTTGAGGTAGAGATTTCTTTGCTCATTTTCAATATCTCATCTATAGATAGATATGTGATAGATTTTATTGCATAAAAATCATATCTATTATGGATTTCTTTGAAATTCATGAAAGGGGATCTAGGATTTGTTATTTTTGAATGAGATTATTAAATCGATTGTTTTTTGGGTTAATTAGGGAGTAGTCTAACATGTTTATGTTGAAAGGGAGAAAAAACCCTAATATAATGTTTTGGCTTGGTGAATTAAAAATGGGTAAACTTCAATAATGTTTGTAAATTGTTATCATGGTTTGTGTAAATGTGTTAGCTAAGAGAGAGAATTAACTATGGCATTGGAATTATTTTGGATTGATCATACTAAGTTGAGTTGGGTTCTGGCTTTGATATCCATGAATTTAGTTTTGTGAAATGAAAATAATGGATTAGGATAAAGAGTGGAGTATGTTAACTTGGAAAATAAGAGAATTGATTTTTGAAAATAAATAAGGAAATCATAATACTATGTGAATTTCATAAATGAACTTGAGGTTGGGTTATGAATATTTTATTTTACTATTGTTGTTGTTGGATTTAAAATCTCATGATAGTTGAATTATTACAATACGTGTGTTGAGTACATACATTTAGAGGTTTTGTCCTTAGTCATCAGTGGAGGATGGCATTGTTATGTTGAATAGTTTATGTGTATGTATTACACTTGTGTTAGTTGTAATTTGTCATGTTGTGATGATTGGTAGCGTATATTGCGCTAAGAACGAGAGGTACCATTACCTTCCAGTTAGCACCTGGAGAATTGGCTGCGTTTAGAATAAGAGGTACCAGTACCTTCCATTTAGCGCCTGGAGAATTTGGCAGAGGTACCATTACCTTCTAGCCGGTGTCTGGTAAATTGGCGTTTCGTTATAGAAATGTGTATCATTGGCTTACCGTGCTTAAGGCAAGTAAAGCAGAGCTTATTTCTCATTATTATCTCAGTGTACCTGTGTATATCAAGCATTATGATGGTTATGGCTCAAGAAGGCTGAGTTGTCTCATATGTTAAGTAGACAGTTATTGGGTGCTTATTGTTTTCGTTTTTAGTGTTAGATATACATATGTATATTTGAAAGTGTTGGAAAATAGTGTAAACCATGTGTTGAATTCGTAAATAATATGAAGGAAATCAGAGATTTACAAACATGTTTCAAACTCCAAAACAAAATAGTTGTTATGAGATAATTTTGAAATAAGAAATGAAAATAAAATGTGAACTGTCTATATTGTTGAAAGAATTTAATAATTTTAGGGGAAGTACGTATGTAAATATTATTTGGTTATAAACCGTCACATTATTTATATAGTACGAGACTAAGCATTCATGATCATGGCTATCTGTATGTTGCTATTGTTTAGGATCATGTTGAGATCCCTACTAAATTTTATGTTTATCCCACATTGCTAATTCTTTTCAAGAGAACGTCAAGAAGTGTTTCAAGGTCGTGGATCTTATTTACCTGTTGGCCACGGAGCCTTTTATTTGTGGGCGAAATGCCATTGATGTAAAAGGGTTAAACGATTTAAAAGATGTAAGCCTACGGGCAATTTATTTAATTATAACTCTTATTGCATTCATATTGTATTCGGATGAAATAATCTTTATTCATGTGTTCTTGTAAATGTAAAGAGTTTCCGCATGTTATCTCTGAAATTGAATCTATAATAATGGTTTGGTAATAGAATATGAGTAATAAAAAACATGGCGTGACAATTAGTTTGCCCGCGAATTTGTTGATTTGTACTCTTCTTGAGATTTTCAATAACTAAACAAGATGCCTCATACATATCAATCAAGTTTCTAACAGAGTCATAATGCGAGCTCCAACGAGTAGCTCCAGCTCGACTCAAGGTACCAATTGATTGGCCCATTTACTAGATTTTTCATGACCCAACCCCCACCCCATGGGAGTAAAAAGGTGACCGACCAATAATCCGAAATTACCAAAGATCTGCTTAACGGTAATACAATAATAGGGGTTGGCGGAAGCCGATAAATAATAACTATAACATCCAATGAGATATGAGACTGAAATAAGACAATGAAAACTTTCATCTACAAATATATAAACATCCATGATAGACCATGTCAAGCTTATGTACAAAAGAAAACATCAAATAGAGAGTAATCCCATTAACAAAACCAGTCAAACAAAAAGGCCTTAAAACAAAACTATTACGGTTGATCACAATGTCAGAAGGGTGAAATCCACACCACCCAAAAGCCTTATAGTGTAACAACCCTCATCACTGATCACTGATTAATTGCCGATTACTGCTAAACTGAGAATGAGTATAATTGATAATTGAATTGATTGAAATACTGAACTGACTGATTGACTGTATCTGTTTAAGTGCATTCTATCTGTTGATCGTTTGATTATCTGTTCATGTCTTTGTGTTTAAACTGCAAATTGAAGGCCTTATCGACGGCCGAATCTGAAATTGATTGATGTTCTGTGTTCATTAGAATTTATATGATTTTATGGTGTATTTAATTGAAAATTGATTTGGTATGACTAAATTAGATTAAATATTGATAAAATGCACAAATTAGACTTAATTACTATTTTGCCACTTAGTGGCCCACTATCTAAACCTTTTTGAAGCCTTGTTATACACTTAGCAAACATTTCCTCAGCTCATTTTGAGAGCATAGCCGACCATAGAGAGAGAGAGGAAGTGAGAGAATGAGTTCATCTTGCTTCATCTTGAATTGGCTTGAAAGACTTGAAGAATTGTAGGAGATTTGCCTTATTGAGCCTCTAGACTTGTATTTGAAGACTTAGGTAAGGAATTCAACCTCTCATTGTTGTCTTTAAGTTGATCCTTGCATGATTCATGTCAAATTGTAGAGCTAAGGCATGATTTAGTTCTAGCATGTTGAATTGAAGCTCATTCCATGCATGCATGTGTGTATATTGAAGAGTTTGAGTTGTTTTTCATAGCAAAAAGGTTACATGCATGCTCATATTTATGTTTAAGTCCATGATTTCATCTTATTTTGAAAAGAATGAGCTCATTAGAGCATGTATTGAAGCTTTAAATTGGTTTGAATTCATGCATGCCATGTTTGAATATTGTTCATGAAATTTGGTTTGAGGATGAGTTTAATTAAACACCCTTGGGCCTTGGCTTTTTACAAATTGACCTTTGAAATATAATATATCATGTGTTTACAAGTGTTTTTCCAGAAAATAGGCCCAAGAGGATTGAATTTGGTATTTGAAAACATGATTTTGAACTTGGAGCTCAAATATGGATTTTCCAAATTTTGGTCTTCCGCTCGAGCGGGGAGAACGGCGCTCGAGCGGGAAATTTGAGCTCCCAGTACTTTGCACTGTTCATCAGTTCGCTCGAGCGAAGGAATGTACGCTCGAGCGGAGGATTGGGTGACACGCTCAAGCGGGCGTCGAGCGTGAATTTCACCTATCCAGTACTTTTTGGTCCGCTCGAGCGGAGTAACCTACGCTCGAGCGGGACCCTGTTTCACTGAAAATTCTGAAAATGTTTTCTGAATACATCTTTGCATCCTCATCCCATCCTAGGCATTCTTAGGCCTAGTTTAAGACATCTTAATGAGGATATAGATGTAAAACACACCGAGGCAATTAGGGATTAAACTATTATTATCCTTCCCAACTGTGTAGCTTAGTGTGTGTTCATTCTGTACTGTTTAAGGTTGGCATTTCGAGGAGACGCTCTAGCCTGCTGTAGCCCAGAACTCTGTGAGTAACAATTGTGTAAAGATATGTTCAAAATGATTATCTTCTGAATACTGAACTGTACTACTTTCTGAACTGATACTGTTAACTGAATGAATGTATGTCCTATATTTTGAACTGTATTGTGGCATCCTTAGCAATTATTGTTACTGACTGTTACTGTTACAGAGATCTCTGTCGATTCCCTTGTTGGAACCACTACTGTTTACTGATTGATGGCCATCATTGACTGTTTGGTCTTTAAGACCTACTGTTTACTGTACTGCTATACTAATGGATGTACCACATATGATTGAATGACTGAAATACTGTCTAATGAACTGTTTTCATTACTGTAAGGACATTCATTCTAAACCTCTGTACGCATTGTGTTATTCACTGGGCTTTAGCTCACTGCTCATATATATATATATGTAGGTGTACAGGCACCGGACCAATGCTAGAAGCGTCGGGGTAAATTCCAGTTTTGTCAAACCAACCACTGTGCCTCACTGCGAGATTCCAAGCCTGCCAAGCTATGGCTTAGGGGTGTTTTTATTTCCCCGACTGTCTCTATACTGTTTTTGTAATACTGTATAAACTGGCAGCACTGCACTGTACCGTTAAATAGGGATTAAGTCCCTGTCCTGACTGACTGTAAATGTTGTACATACTGTTTTGTCACTGCCTGTATAAATGTATAAAAAGCCTTTTTGCATGCAGACTGTCACAGCTCATTGGACATTGTTTTATTACTGTAATGGCTTACGCCATGCCCCTGTACTCTGTTTTACTGTTTTACTGTTAAGCAGGCTTTTGGTAATCTCGGATTACTGGCCGGTTACGGTGCTAAACCCATAGGGGCGGGTTTGGGTCGTGACATGTAGCTTGACCAAAAGGAACCTTGAAGTGAGGCACAACAGTTGGTTTCACAAAACAGAGGGTAGATTGACACCATTAAGTCTGGTTTTGCACTTGATCACCTACATACATATATAAATAATGAACTAGAGCCTAGTAAATAATAATTATGTAAAGGGGTTTATAAATGATGTCCTTACAGTAATTTAAAACAGTTAGTTTCAGTAGTGAGTCAGTTCTCAAAGCAATATCTTATACATTTCAGAGTCACAATGAAATCATAACAGTCATATGTGGTACATCCAATAGGAAAACAGTCCAGTAGGTCATAAAGACTGAACAGTCATACGTAACGGCCATCAATACAGTAAACATAAGTTCCAATAATTGAAACAGACAGAGATCTCTGTAACAATAGCAGTAACAGTAACAGTAAATAGTAGCAGTATGCTATGGATGTCACGGATGTAGTTCATAAAATAGGACAATCATTCATTCAGTAAACATTATAGTTTTAGAAACAGAACTTAATAATATCATTCAAAAATAATTAGAACTTGAACATATGGTGGTGGTTGTTACAAGACTGACGCTCACCACTAGCCAACATATTTTCAACCTCACTCTTATTAAAAGATTTTAACTTACCAAGGCGCTTTGGAGAAGAAGCAACAAGATTGACAATGCAACTCAAATGAGAAAAAAATTGCCAAACATTAAGCTAATATTTTGCTACCGCAATTAAGGCCAATTACAGACGATGTGCAAAGCAATGTACATAATATGAATATGAGCAATCTTTAAGAAATAAAGCTTGAAGTCCATTCCATTTGCCACGCATATTGCTAGCACCTTCATACCCTTAACCACGCATGTTTTGAATAAGGAGATTAAATCGAGAAAGGATATTCGATATCTCTTTTTTAAGAGTCATTGCAGATGTATTTTCGACACCCATGATATCAAAGAACCATTCCCCTAGCAAACCATCATTCCTGACGTATCTCAAAATAAGGGCCATTTGTTATTTTTTAGACTTGTCTTGGAATTCATCAACAATAATACAAAAATAACCTCCTGCAACTTCATCAAAAATCACATTCTTAACTCTGTTAACAAGTATACGCAAAATCTCCTTTTGGATCTTCGGAGAAGTGTGCTTGGCATTTCGTGGAGCATTATTTAATATGATGCTCTCAAGGGCATCATTCCCTCTCGCATTGAACTTTAATAGTTCAATTAGATTACCTTATTTCAATGAAGTCGAGCTTTCATCATAACCTCTAAAACCAAGTCCTTGAAAAACAAGTACTTAAATGTTTTCAATTGCTGCCTTTATCCACATTCGATTCTTCAAAATCTCTTATTTTGATTGCGCATTCAACATTTTTTTCAGTGTGTTGGGAAAATTGCTTTAAATTGTCATGATTAATAACACAATGACTATGCGATGAAGATGCAAGTCCAACATGAAGCAAAAAAACATATTTGGATCCATCATTTACTCTCTTCCAACTGTTAAACCCCTCATCAACAAGCGCAGAACGACTGATAAACTTATTTGATTGACCAAACAAAAAGCATGAAAAACAATATGCTTTATCCTTTGAAGAAGAATACTGTAACAACCCTGATCCTTGATTAACGTTAATCCGTGATTAATTATCCTTAATTGGTAATTATGGTGAAATTCCGGATTGAATTGCATGTGTGTGTTGCATGAATTATGTTTATATCTGTTCAACGTAGGAAAATCTGTTTGTGTTTTCTTTCGGTTTGCGAATTGGAGGCCCTATCGGCGTTCGATTCAGAAATTGACTTGATTTATATGCTAATTAGGATTTATAGAATTTTATGGTAGGTTTAATTAATATTCGGTTCGGAACGATTAAATTAGATTAAATTAATGCCATTTGATTAATTTTGATCAATTACTACCTATAGGGCCATTTTGACCTCACTAAGTTTACCTTTTCATTTCATTCTTTCTCAACTTGATGCTCAACATGAGAATAAGAGAGAATTGAGGGATTTGGGTGTAATAACCCCGACCTCCGATTAATGTTAAATTATGATTAATTATGCCTAACAGTAAGTTAGAAGGAATCCGGAATTAATTTGCATGTGTATTGCATTATCTTTGTATTTCTATCTGTTTGCCATAAAATGATCTGTTCATGTTTCGACTTTGAATTGCGAATTGAAAGCCTTATCGGCGTCCGAATCGGAAATTGACTTGATTTATGTGCTAGTTAGGATTTATAGAATTTTATGGTATGTTTACTTAAAATTCGGTTCGAAGCGATTAAATTAGATTAAATAACGTTAAATTATATTAGTTAAGTTAATTACCAACTTGCCATTGAGTGGCCATTACTATACACTTGTTTGGGACTTAATTAGCACATTCCATACATCATTTCCTCAGCCATTTTGGGACCAAAACAAAACATAGGAAAGAGTGAGAGAGGAGAAAACTTTGAGTTCAACAAGAGACTTGGCTTGGAACTTAGGAGAATTGAAGAGGCTTTGCAAATTTGAGCTCCTAGACTTGGAATTCAAGGTTTAAGGTAGAAGATTCCCCTTTCAATTGTGAATTTAAGATTAGTTCTTGCTTAGTTCATGAGACATTAGTGATCTAAGTCATGAATTGATTGAAAATGTTGAATTGAGGCATAAATCATGCATGCATGTCTACATTCTTGATTTTTGAGGTTGTTCTCCTAGAATCCTCATATGCATGTCCACATTTTTGTTATAGTCCATGAATTCATCATATTCTTGAGCTTAATCTTGCTTTGGATCATGTTTTGGAGCATTAGAAGTCATGAGAATCCATGCATGTTACATTTAAGTCTTGTTCTTGAAGTTTTATTTGAAATTGTGTTTAATTGACTTACCCTTGGGCTTTGATTTTACAAATTGATCTTTGAAACATCTTATACTATGAGTTTATAAGTGTTTTCCAGAAAATGGGCCCAAGAGGTCGAGTTTTGAGGTGTTGAATACTTGGTTTGAGCTTGGGAGGCAAATATGGAAATTCCAGAATTTGGCTTCCCCGCTCGAGCGACCATCGTTTGTTCAGAGCTATGCTCGAGCGAAGGAATGGTGGCTCGAGCGTAAATTGCAAGCTCTCAGGTTTTTGGTGCACGCAGACGCACGCTCGAGCGACGATACCTACGCTCGAGCAAAGAGCTGTGTCTCACGCTCGAGCGAGTATCGAGCGGGCATCGAGCGTAGAATTTCAACAACCAGTACTTTTGCATTTTTACAGACCGCTCGAGCGAAGGAGTCTACGCTCGAGCGACCCCTCTGTTTTGATAAGCTCGCTTGAGCAAAAAAAGCCACGCTCGAGCGAGACCTCTGTTTTCAGCAAGTTTTAAAAAATGTTTTCCAAGGCATCTTTGCATCCTCATTTCATCCTAGGCATTCCTAGGCCATGTTCTAGACCCCATAATGAGAATAAGAGATTAGAAATACATTAAGAGCCAATGAAATAAGTTTTGTACAATTAGAACGTGTGTTTCAAGTGTGCATCTGTTATGTGTTGTGTAAGTCACGTGCCACGTACCGTTTGACCAAGTTTACTCCCTCTGTCTGTTTCAAGGCCCACTGTGAGTAATAACTCTGTAAAGTTATGTTTAACTTAAGTATTTTCTGACTGGTATGATATGATCTGGTTTCTGAAAAAGCTATCTTACGAATTATGAATGAATGTTCAATTTTCTGAAAAGTATTTGTGGCACCCTTAGTTCACGTGGCCCTCGCCCGGGGGTAACAATACCACGGCCAATCTGCATGTGGCCCTCACCCGGGGGTAACAATACCGCGGCCAATCTGCACGTGGCCCTTGCCTGGGGGTAACAGTACCATAGCTACTTGCGCGCAAGATATGGACTTTATGGTCGTTGGTACCAACTATATATGTGGGTCTCTGGACCAATCTGATATGATAGCTAATGGGTGTACCACGTATGATCTTATGCAAAATCTGAATATGAACATGAGTGTGTATCTGGATCTATTTCTGTTTTGAAATCTAAATATGTTCTGATTTAAATACTAGATTTTAACTTGTGATGGACATCATTCATAAAACCCATTTACTCTGTTATTATTCGCTGGGCTTTCGCTCACAGTTTATATTATGTATGTAGGTGAGCCGGCACATGACTAGGGCCAGAGTTGACGGCCTTCTGTTCTGTTTTTGTCAGCCAACTGTTGTGCCTCCCGAGGAGGTTCCGAACGAAGTCTAATGCCATGGCTGTTTTTGTACCTCATGCTAGTCTTTGTGTTTGCATTGTATAGTCAGGTCTTGGGGAGTACATTCTGTAAATGCCTTGTGTGACAACCCTCACCACTGATTAGTGCTAACCTATGATTAAGCATGTTTAAATGACTGATTGACTGAAATCCTGAACTGATTGATTGAGTGTATAGCTTAAGTACATTTCTATTTGTTGACTGTTGAATGATCTGTTTATGTTTTATGTTTCAAACTGCGAATTGACAGCCTTATCGGCGGCCGAATCTGAAATTGATTAATGTTTTGTGCTAATTGGAATTTATGTGATTTTATGATAAATTTAGTTGAAATTTGATTTGGTATGATTAAATTAGATTAATTAATGATAAATTACAAAAGTTGGACTTATCTACAAATTTGCCACTAAGTGGGCTTTGCTAGACAATTGCATAGGATTGATTCACATGTGTTGCATCTTTTGTTCACTTCATTTCTTGAGCCTAAACCGATTAGAGAGAGAGAGAGATGGGAGGAAAGCTTGATTTCATCTAGAATTGGCTTGGAAACTAGAAGAATTGAAGGTTAATTTGCATAATTGAGCTTCCACGTCTTGAATTCAAGACTTAAGGTAGAGAATTTACCTTCTTGTTCATATTTTGGGTTGGTTCTTGCATGATTTAGAGGATTGTTGGAGTTTGGAGCCAAGTTATGGCTTAAATTGTTGAATTGAAGTTTAAATCATGCATGCATGTGCATATCATGAAGTTTAAAGTTGTTTTCATGGAAATCCTTGCATGCATGTCTACATTCTAGTTCTAGTCCATGAATTCATCATGTTTTTGATAGAATTGACTCATTTGGTCATGTATTTGAAGCTTTGAATTTGGTTGAACACATGCATGTTTCATACACTTTGTGTTATTGAAGTTTATTTGAAAATGGTGTTTAATTGAACTACCTTTGGGCTTTGATTTCTCAAATTGATCTTTGAAACATGTAATATTATAGGTTTTGAAGTGTTTTCTAGAAAATTAGCCCAAAATGATCGGTTTTAATGCTTTAAAAGTTGATTTTGAGCTTGAGGTTCAAATCTGGAAATTCCAGATTTTGGACTCACGCTCGAGCGGGGAACTCCACGCTCGAGCATAAACACTGAATTTATACAATCCGCTCGAGCGGGAAAAGTGACGCTCGAGCGTGAAATGCGTGTATCCAGTACTTTGCATGTGTTTACAGTCCGCTCGAGCGAGAGAATGCATGCTCGAGCGAGGACTTGTGTCTCACGCTCGAGCGGGGATCGAGCGCCCGTCGAGCGTGAATTTCGTGCATCCAGTACTTTTGCCATGTTTTACAGTCCGCTCGAGCGGGGATCCTTTGTCTGCATGTCCGCTCGAGCGAAGAAAAACACGCTCGAGCGTGACCCATGTTTTCTGAAAATTTTGTAAAGTGTTTAAAAGTGCATCTTTGCATCCTCTTTCCATCCTAGGCATTCCTATGGCATGTTTAAGGTATCTTAAGGAGGATATTGATGTAGAACCACACTGGGGCAAATTAGGGATTAAGTTATTATTTCCTAACTGTGTAGCTTAGTGTGTGTGTTCGTTCTGTAACTGTGTAGGATTGGCATCCGTGGACGCTCTAGTTGCTTATAGCCCAGTACTCTGTGAGTAACAATGTTGTAAAGATATGTTCAATTGAGATTATTTTCTGAGCAAATGATTGTACTGCCTTATGAAATGACACTGTTTACTGAATGAATGTTTGTCCTATTTATGAACTGTATTCGTGGCATCCATAGCAATTTACTGTTACTGAACTGTTACTACTACTGTTACAGAGATCTCTGTCGGTCCCCATGTTAGAACCACTACTATTTACTGATATGATGGCCATCAACTGACTGTTCGGTCTGTTAAGACCTACTGTACTGTTTGTTATTGGATGTACCACTTATGACTGCTATGATCGAATAATTGATATGCTATTCAAATGACTATTTTAACTACTGGAAGGACATTCATTCTTAACCTCTTTACGCATATGTTATTCACTAGGCTTTAGCTCACTATTTATATATATATGTAGGTGTCCAGACACCGGACCAAAGCTAGGAGCGTTGGGTGAAACTCCCTTTTTGTCAAGCCAACCACTGTGCCTCGTTGAGAGGTTCCAAGTCCTTCAAGCTAGGGCTTTTTGGGGTGTTTTAGATTTCCCCTTTGTTTTTGTATCTGTTTTCGTATTACTGTATAGACTGTACTTGTACTGTACTGTTATGGTGGGGATTTGGTTCCTAACCTGAATATCTGTATATGATATATATACATACTGTCTTGTTTCGAATGTGAATATCTTTTGAAAAGTCTTTTTGCATACAGACTGTCTCAGCTCATTGGACATCCTTGTATTACTGTTTTGGCTTCCGCCAGTCCCTGTACTCTGTATTATTGTTTTACTGTGAAACAGGCCTTCGGTAATCTCGGATTACTGGCCAGTTACGGTGCTAAACCCATAGGGGCGGGTTTGGGTCGTGACACCTTGTAAATATTGTGTATCTGGATTGGCATGTTTATGTATATATAAATAAGTTTAAAATGTTTCTGCCTCATGTACGTTATCACAGCTCATTGGACCTTGTCAATTTTGTATTATTGCTTCCGCAGCCCCTTATTATTTGCTAATCTGTTTCGAGGCCTTTGGTAATCCACGGATTACTGGCCGGTTACGGTGCTAAACCTACAGGGGCTGGTTTGGGTCGTGACATTGGGTCCTAGGTTCAAGAATTGAATTCACAATGAGGAAATTGCTAGGAGAAAAGAAGAAAACTTGAAGATTTGTTCATCTAGTTCAAGATTCTAGCACCTAAAGCCCAATTGAACATCTAAGGTATGAAACCAAGCCTTTAGCCTTGAAGTTGAGTTAATTCATACATGAATTCAAGTAAATTGAACTATAAGATGTAAGAATCAAGCTTAAGGAGTAGAGAGGTAGATCAATCTATGCATGCATGTGCATTTTCTTACAAACTGAGCATGATTTCAAAGACTTCTTTCATGCATGTGTTAATCTCACTTACATTTTGGTCATTCATCATGTTTTCCATTAAATTACCAAGTTTGATCATGTTTTGGAGTGTTTGAATTCAAGGGAGTTCATGGTATTAATGAAATATTCATAAAGTTTGTGTTGGAATTTTGTGCAATTGGCATGCCTTTGGGCCATGGTTTCTTGAAATATCTTTAATTCATGTTGCTTTAGGGTCTTCATGTATTTTCTCAAGTTTTGGCCTAGAAAAATCGAGCTTGAAGCTTTTAAGGTTGAGTTTTGTGCTTGAGGATCAATCTGGAAATTCCAGATTTTTAATCCACGCTCGAGCGGAGGACTTCACGCTTGAGCGTACACTCTGAGTACATGCACTTTCACTCAAGCGTCGAGAGTCACGCTCGAGCGTGAAATGCATATGCCCAGAAGTTCATGTGTTTTGCAGTCCGCTTGACTGAGGGAATCCGCGCTCGAGCGAGGGTCTGAGTCTCACGCTCAAGCATGGGTCGAGCGTCCATCGAGGGTGAAAAACATGCAACCAGTACTTTTTCAAAAGTTTGCAGTCCGCTCGAGCGAGGGAAGTCACGCTCGAGTGGAGCTTCATTGTCTGCATGTCCACTCGAGCGGGAAAAAGCCACGCTCGAGCGTGGACCCTATTTTTAGCAAGTTTTGAAAAATATTTTCCAACACATTTTTGCATCCTCATTCCATCCTAGGCATTCCTAAGCCATGTGAAGACTCCATAATGAGGATTAAAGACTAGAAACACACTAAGAACAAACGAAATAAGTTATGTACAATTCGAACGTGTGTTTCAAGTGTATATCCGTATGTGTGTTCATGTAGGTCACGCGCCTCAGGACAAGTGAAGTGCCACCTTACCATCTAATTAGAGCTATCAATCATCTGTGAGTAATAACTCTGTAAAGTTATGTTTAACTATGATTATTTTCTGATGATATGAGATGACAAGTTTCTGAAATGCTATGTTTTGTGTGAATGAATGATTGTCCAATTTTCTTGAAACGAAATTGTGGCTTATGGTCATGAGGCCCTCGCCCAGGGGAAAGAATACCGTGGCCCAGGCCCTTGCCCGGGGGAAACAATACCGTGGCACAGGCCCTCACCTGGGGGAAATAATACCGTGGCCCATGTATGAGATATGTTACCCGGTACCGGAGGTTCCTTTATGGAACTTGATATGCTTGACCAAATAGACATGTTTAAGCTAATGGATGTACCACACATGATTGAACAAGGATAAGACTATGATTCTATTTCACTATCTGATTATGATCCTGAAATGTTGTGAGACAAGTTATGGATATCATTCATTAAAGTCTTTACTTTGTTATTATTCACTGGGTTGTCGCTCACTGTTTATATTATGTATGTAGGTGAGCAGGCACATGACCAGGCCTAGAATTGACGGCCTAAGTTTCAGTTTTGTCAGCCAACCATTGTGCCTCCTGAGAAGGTTCCGATTGAAGTCAAGTTTCATGGCTGTTTTTGTAAACATGATAGGCTATGTTTATACTATGTTGTGTTGGTCAGAATGTCTGATATTGTAAGTTGGGAAATGATGTGTAAAGTTTGTAACACTGTTATGAAGTTTTAAGTTATCTGTTTCATGTATGTCCGCACAGCTCTATGGACTATGTATGTCTTGATTATTTGCTTCCATAGCCCCTGCTATATGTTATTATGCTAAGAGGCCTTTGGTAATCCAAGGATTACTGGCCGGTTACGATGCTAAACCCATAGGAGCAGGTTGGGTCGTGACAAATACTCTAGCCAAGAATATTGTTTAAACCAAATATATTGGAATTGATGATTCCGCTTTCCAGATGAGGACCTAGGATACTCAAGTTTAGGTTGATAAGGCCCCAAGTTCACATAAGCTTGTCTGACCTTATCCTGTTGATTAACCGGATATTCACAAATTTGAAAACGTAAACCAGGATCCTGTTCAATAACAGTTGAATCAAATTCGCTTGGTTTATTTGCTTGAGGCATGGAAGGTGGTTGCACATCAGAAAATGAGATTTCAACAACATTGGATGTTGTACTACTAGACTTCTGTTTTGATTGATAGAATGAGAAAATGGTTTTGCCTTTTTTCAGTGGTGGAGGTTCCGTTATTTATAACTTAAAAAAATAAAATAAAAAAAATAGCCTTATTTAATATTAAACCAGAGTATATTCGCAATAATTTTAAATATTAGGGTTTTATATATATCCTCAATAATTTTTATTCAGGCTTTCATTATTTTTATATATGTCTAAAAAAACTCCTTTAAAGTTCAAAAACTAAGAGCAATATAGAACGTTGAACAAGACAGCATCATAAAAAAAACTAAGAGTAATATAATATTTGTTGTATAAAGACAAAATTTTAAAACTAGTGTTAATCAACGAAATAAAATAATTGGTTAATTACACTTATAAAAAATGTTAGGAAAGTGGAGCTACTGTAGGTTGCTGAAGATGACGAAGAGAGGGCCGCTGCCTATCTATTGGAAGATGTGAGGATTGTTTTGGAAGATTTGTTATTTAAACAAATACAAATCTATTGAGCTGCCTATCTATTTTTTTGGGTAAGTATTGGGCTGCTATTATTGGGTTGTCTATCTAAAATACAAACAAAAAAAACTATTGGCCCTTATTTGAGGTTGGGCTGGAAAAAAAATTCTACAGATTTTTTAAATTTTGGACTGGGCTGCAGCCACCTAGTCCTAGGTTCACCCTTGTTTAGATGGTAGTTAAATTTTTTTTTTATAATTAATTTAATGGTTATGAAAGAAAAAATAAAATGATTATGATTATAATTTTGATGTGATATTTTATTCTATTGACTATTTGAACTTATTTTATTTTTATTAACTATTTTAAATAGCTTAACCCAACTTCCCAAACACCCCTGTATGTAAAATAACCTTTTAGCAAAAAAATCTTGAAATTAAAAACAACAAATTCTTTTACATACCCATCGCCTTGTTTCCCATTTGTCATCGACCTACTGCTTTGTTTTGTTGCCCCTCCCCTTTTTTTACCACTATTTGTTGCTACTGTTTTCCACATAAAATTATGTATCATTTTTAACTAGTGATAGAGATCTAAGGTGGTGGGATTTTGAGATGGTTAGAGGAGACATTATGATAAACGTAATTTTGATATATCATTTATGGAAAGTGACTTGATTTATAAGTAATAAATACTAACCATTTTTCTTTTCTAAATACTGATCATTTTTCTCTTTTGTGATTGTTTCTGTAATTATACCATTATTCTTTTGAGGTAATTGAGATAATTGGTTGTTGATTTTGAGGATCACATCCCCGCAACAATCTTTAAGATTCATTTGAAGGTTTTGATAACTTTAAATCCTTATACCAGACGACGTAGTGAAACATGACACACAATTCTAAAAAAACATTATTTTTTAATCGATAGTTTAAGAAGCATTTTAAAAAATAAGAGTAGAAGTAAGAGCATGATTGATAATCGTGAGAGATCTTATAAATTTTTTAAATGAGTATAAAAAGTAGTGTAAAAAAAATTATGGTGTGCTCCCTCAAATTGTCTACTAGTTTGCTGATAATGAGATTATCATGATGGTTTTTTATTTTTATGCTCTTTGGATGTGCAATGCATCAAATTATTATTATTTTTTTATAATTGAATGTCCAAAACAATTTATATGTACCTCAACTAATATTGAAATTCTAAAATTAATGATCGAATAAACTTTCAATAACCTTAAATTTGCGATGTGTGGCGTCTATCTATTTGACCTTTCACTTACCATGTAAGTTAAGAATTTTAAAGTCAATTTATTTATTTATTTATTTTTAAATTTTATGTACAAACCATGGCAGTGTATTCTTTTATCTCATTGGGAAAATTATATGATAGTTACAAGGTAAGTATATGTGCGTTTTAATTTGATTTTTGATATTTTAAATAGTAATATCATTTTATGTTAGTTTTTACAAATAATTAGATAAAATTTACTTCATAAATGGTTTGCCACTTGGTAGGTTTGGCAACCTGTATGACCCATGTTAAATCATCAATAAAGAATACATTATTATATTATTTAAAAAATAATAAACAAAATAATTATATATGTTAATGTATTAGAAGGACATGGCATACCTCATATTTACAGTAAATAATTTCAACAAAATTAATTAGAAAAAGTTCAAAAAAGACAAGGAAAAACAAAGGCTCTGTTTGGTTGTGAACTGAAATCAATTTTCAACACGTGAGTTCGCGCATCACGTTTGGATACGATGTTCAAAAATTGATTCCGCGTGTTAATTCAAATTACATTTTCAAAATCTATTTGGTAGCAAGTATCTCTCTTTCTGCCTTCTTCATCGTCTCCTAACTTTCACGTGAACCTCATCTACACCCGTCCTTCAGATTCATCACGGGTGGCTACGGCTGGCTTCTCTGTATCAAACATCAGTACTTCAGATTCATCACGGGTGAGTTTCAGAGTTTCAGAAGTGAGACTGATTTTATAAATAATGAATCCACCCAACCTCCTCTGTACTGGTATCATATTTCACAAATCAACTGAGTTACGATTTGTGCGTTGCGGACGATTCTTATTATGCGCAACCAAACAACGACGACTGCGAGGTGAAATTACTCACAAAATTATTTACATATTTTGTTATAGGGAAATTATTTGAGAAATTCATCCTAATTTATTTTTTTTTCAGGTCAAATTTATCAAATTTATTGTCGAATTCGACGAGCAAACAGTGGCACGTTAAATCAGTATACACATTCCATCACCGGCGATAATTATTCAACTCCCACTAATCTGGTAAATAAATCCTTCATCCTTCATCTGTTATCTGAAAATGCTTTCAGATGAGTCGATTATTCCTCCTGAACTGTAAAAAATTTTTGTTCTTCATTTCTAGTCAGTAAATCATTTATCTGTTATGTATAAATGATTTCGGAGAAGTTGAAATCAGTTCGTAAATGGTTTATCAGAATTTAGTAGGTCGTATTTTCCATTTCAGATCGGTTCTTATTTGAAATTATGAACTGTTTGAACCTTTGTTGAACCTTTCTTTGATCAAAGCTGAAGCGGCAGTGCTGGCCGGTCGTCCCCCGGGTCATCCGGCCGGTCGACCACCCGGTCATCCCACCTCTCTTCCGCTTTGTCTTCCGCTTTCCATTCCTGGATGGTTTGAACCACCCGTCCTCCCTGAACTGTTTGAACCCACCGGCTTTTTTACTATTTTTTTTCCTTAATTTCAATTAACAACCAATACTGATTTGTTTTGAATTCAAATCAATATAACACAATGTTAAACACATAATTTCAAACATTGAATGTTAACTGAATTTTTTTTTGTAAAACATTGTTAACTGAATGTTAACATTGTGTTTTTTTTAATTCAGATTTTTTTTTTTTTACATTGTTAACAACCAATACTAATTTTTGTTTTTATGTGATTGTTAATTCAAAAAAAAATGTAGATTTAGACATGATTAAAACCAGGGAGAGCTACTGTTATATTACCATTTAGACATATATATGTCTATATTTATTTATTTATATGGTAAATAAGATTTATAGAAAATATAGTAAAGTTTTCACTTTTAATAGCATTTAATTTTTTATTAATAATTTATCATTCATATGAATATGAATTAAAAAAAATAATAATGTTATCTTTTTTACATTAAAATATTTTTTATGTTCATCTTATTAAAAGATAAGTCAATATACTTATGTTAAAATTAATTATATTTTTTCATAATTTTTCAACAGCTTAGAATATTTATGTATGTATTTTAATTTTTTATTATTTTCACCAATATTTTAATTTATAGAAATAAATAAATAAAATGTTCATACCATACTTTTTTTTTTTATCGAGTTCATACCATACTTTACTCTCCTTTTCTTTCTATTGGCTGAAATTACAGTTTGTAGAATAAAAAAAAAAGGTTTAGCGAAATTTTTTTTATGCAAAGCTTTTTTTGATAAAACAAAAAAATGTTTTTTCCATGACTAGTTGCAAGGGGCCGTTTGGGACACAGGAAAAAAAGTTGGTTTTGGGTTTATAAAACTTAATAATATATATTTTTTTTGTTTGTAGTTATATTTCTTCTATCTGAATGTTTTTTTTTTTTGTGATTATATTTCTGCTATTTAAATTCAATTAATTTGCTACGTACTTTTTTCCTTGAAATAAAATCATCTGTTCTTTTTCCTTTATCTGTTCACCTTCAAATCATTTTGCACTGTTATTGTTGTATATCCATCGCAGTGTACTTTAAAATACTATGTTCTGCTTGTATATTCATTCCAAACTAGTTTCAATATAATTTGTATATTTATAGATGGATGGAAATAATTCCGATGACAATGAGAACACCAAAATGTGGACGCCCAGAATTGAAACGAAATTAATAAATATGTTGAGAGATGAGGTTAGAAACAATCAAACAACGGGCCGTACTACTTCGTGGACAATTAGGCATTGGAATCATTATGCAAATCAGCTGCACAACATATATGGATTTCGGTATACAGGTGTTAAGGTGCGCCAAAAATATCAGCGATTGAAAGCTGATTACCAGACATTTAAGCGACTCCAGGCACAGACTGGTCTGGGATGGGATCCTATTATAGGCACTGTTGTTGCACCCGATGAATTTTGGGATAAGGTTTTCCATTAATCTGTACTATTTTCTAATTTTATTTTAAACATTTCATGATATATACAATGCTTAATTCTTGTTTTGTACTTGTTGTAGGCTAGCAGAAATGTGAAGAAGTTTAGGACAAAAGGGTTTGAATATTTTCAAGAAATGGCAGAAATTGTTGAAAATTGTTGTGCTACAGGGCCCTGTCTCGTGCATCCACACAAGGACCCCTTGACTCAGAAGAAGAAGACGACATGTTAAATAAATTTTGGAACGCTGATGCTGGTGGGAGTAACGCTGGTGGGAGTAATGCTGCTGAGGCCATTCCTGTTGACTTATTCGGGGATGAGTATATCGATCCAGCAAAGGGCAAAAGTCACAAGAGGGGCCCTGCAACCAGCCAGACTGACAGTGGTCGTTCCAAAAAGTCACGGTCAAGTGGGTTTGATGATGTGTGCGCAGCTTTCACATCCTATGTACAAGCCAAAACAGGACATTCACGTGCACGAGAAAATGAGACTGAGGCTGTAAGTGCAGGTGGTGATGATTATTCCCTTGATGCATGTCAAGATGCATTGCTTGAGCTTGGGGACATACCACCGTTGCAGTACGTTAGGGCACTGACACTGTTCAAGGATAAGGAATGGCGAAGGTTTTTCATGCGCACTCCTACCCATTTGCGCCTAGCCATGATCCTCGCTTTGCAGTGAACTGAGACGTTCTGTTTTGCTGAAGTTAGCAAATCTTCTTCGCTGAACTGTTTGATCATTTCATTATTCGTGATTTGGTTTTTATTCTTATTTTTTCTCATTCCATCAGATCCTCTTTCCTTTTCTATGTTCGTATGTTTTTTTTTTTTTTTTGAACTTTTAAGTGTTTTCTGTTATATTAAAACTATGGAAGTTATTATAATATGACCATGTGTTAAATAAATTTTGTTATCCTTTGAATTTTACTGTTTCACCAATAACGCTAACTGTTACGGCATGAATAACATATTTTATAATTATGCTTTTACTGTGATGTAGACAAAGGCATATGTCATCCGACAGAGAAAACAATACAATGGAGCTCTCATCAGAGGAGGATGAGATTGTTGATGATTTTATGGATTTCTTGATGATTGCTGTAATGCATGACCATATCAACGCGTCAACTAGTCGCCGACCGCAGCGAACGTGTCCATTCAGAGGTGATGATTACATATTCGGCCTATTAAATGGCCATCCAGAAACAATGATGAACGTTATGCGAATGGATGCACAAACATTTATTTTATTGAAAGACACTTTACTCCATAATGGCTTTATCGATACTGAACATATGCATATAAGTGTGGAGGAATCGCTTGGAATTTTTTTATACACTTTTGCACAAAATGATCGCCATCGAATAATGGCAGATAGATTTCAACACTCCACGGAAACAATTTGTCGGCACATAAAAATTGTTATGCGGGCATTGTGCAAGCTTTCATCATCGGTTATCAAACCACGTAACCTAGAGGACATACCGGGAAAAATTTTAAATGACAGGCGATTTTTTCCTGGTTCAAGGTACGAACAGTGTCACTGTCCTGTAAATTTGTTCATATCAATAAGGGTTAATAAATATTATTATTTTTTAATTATGAAAGTAAAATCAATCAGTTTGTTTCGCTTTTAATATCAAAGTCTGATATCTGTCAATTAGGATTGTGTCGGTGCTATCGATGGCACATTGGTGGATGCATGGGTGCCTGCTTCAAGACAAAATACATTCCGCGGTCGGAAAGCAACGGTAGCGCAAAATGTACTCGCAGCTTGCGACTTCGATATGTTGTTCACATTTATTAATTCTGGATGGGAAGGTAGCGCTCACGACAACGCTATTCTGGTTGACTCTATTACACGAGCTGATCTACAGTTCCCACACCCACCCAATGGTGACTGTCCCTGAAAATCATACGGTACACTTTTTTCCTTGTCCGTTTTTATACATATCAATTGACAAAACTGTGTATCCATTATTTACATGTAGGCAAGTACTATTTAGTTGATGCTGGTTTCACGAACATGCCTGGATTTCTTGCCCCATTTCGGTCTCAACGGTATCACTTGCAAGAGTTTCGTGGCCATCGTTATGCAGGACCTAAGGAATTATTTAACCATCGACATTCGTCATTACGCAATGTCATAGAAAGAACATTTGGTGTTTTGAAGAAGCGCTTCCCAATATTGCGGTCCATGCCAAATTACAAGTCTACACGACAAGGGCCTCTCGTGATTGCATGTTGTGTAGTGCACAATTGGATCCGTTTGCATGCAGCTATGGATCCATTCTTTATGGAAGCTGATAATGAAATGGCCGCAGAAGCAGAAGCAGACGGCCTTGTTGGAGACCAAGCTGACTACGTTGACATGTCACAACATGGGTTAACGTCCCAATCGAACGTTAGGGATGCAATTGCTACTGCTATGTGGCAAAATCATGTTCACCATGGGCACTGAAGATAATGGTTTTCTTAGTACATGTGTACTTATATATGTTGTTCATGCAATGTGTAATATGCTAATTTATGTGTAGTCTACCAAAGACAATTAAATATGTTGTCATTAATATGCAATGTGTTTCATAGTAACTTTCAGAAATAAATATGTTGTCATTAAATTAAATGTGGTGGTGGTGGTGGTGGTGGGCTAGTGGGTGTGGTGGTGGTGGTGGGTAGTGGGTGGTGATGGGTGGTGGGTGTTGATGGGTGGTGCTGGTAGGTGGGTGGTTGGTGGTGATAGTTGGTGGATGGTGGTGAGTGGGGTAGTGGTGGCAGATGGGTGGTGGGTGGTGATGGGTAGTGGTGGCAGGTGGTAGGTGGGTGGTGGGTGGTGATGGGTGGTGGATGGTGGGTGGATGGTGGTGGTGATGGGTGGTGATAGGTGGTGGTGGCAGGTGGGTGGTGGACGGTGGTGGCAGATGGGTAGTGGGTGGTGGTAGCAGATGGGTGGTGGGTGGTGGTGGCAGATGGGTGGTGGGTGGTGGTAGCAGATGGGTGGTGGGTGGTGGTGGCAGATGGGTGATGGGTGGTGGTGGTAGATGGGTGGTGGCAGATGATGGGCGGTGGATGGTGGTGGGTGTGTGGATGGTGGTAGGTGGTGATGAGTGGTGGATGGTGGTGGGTGGTGATAGGTGGTGGTGGTAGGTGGGTGGTGGATGGGTGGTGGGTGGTGGTAGCAGATGGGTGGTGGGTGGTGGATGGTGGTGGGTGTGGGGGTGGTGGGTGGTGGGCGGTGGTGGCAGATGGGTAGTGGGTGGTGATGTGTGGTAGGTAGATGGGTGGTGGGTGGTGGTGGCAGATGGGTAGTGGATGGTGATGGGTGGATGGTGGTGGGTGGTGGGTGGTGGTGGCAGATGGGTGGTGGGTGGTGATGGCTAGTAGATGGTGGTGGGTAGTGGGTGGTGGTGGCAGATGGGTAGTGGGTGGTAATGGATGGTGGTGGTAGGTAGGTAGTGGGCAATGATGGGTGGTGAATGGTGGTGGATGGTGATGGGTGTTATTATTATTATTATTAATAATAACAATAATAATAATAATAAATAAAACAATATAAAATAATTATTATATTTTACTTATCTATATCACCCGATTTTATAGCAAAATGTTATATTCATTTTTTTGTACAGAAGGTTATATGAATTTTTTTGTTTCCTTTTCATGAAAAAAAAGAATGTTTATTATTAAATGTCATTTTTTTTACACGGTACACATGTTTATTATTAAATTGTAAATTGTTGTATTTCATTTCAGAACATTAATGTCATATTTTTTCTAGGGTTAATTACGTTAATAGTCCCTATAGTTTGGGACTTGTGTCACTTTGGTCCCTGACTTTTCAATTGTGACACATTTGACCCTGAATTTTGAATTTGGTTCCAAATAAGGACAATTGAAAATATCATTAGATTTTTCAAGGGTAAAATTGTCAATTTGATAAAATATAAACTAATTTGACAAAAATAAATATCAAAAAAATATTTTTAATTTTTTTAAAATTATTTTTATCCACCAATGATAAAATTATGTAAAATTAATAAAAATTACATGATTAATTTTTTAAAATTAATTTTACATGATCATCATCCAAACACATAATAAAAATTAATTTGGTAAAAAAAATAAATAAATGTCTAAAAGATTTATCAATTTTACATAATTTTATTTTTAGTAGGTAGAAATAATTTTTAAAAATTCAAAAATATTTGTTTGACATTTATTTTTGTCAAATTAGTTTATATTTTATCAAATTGACAATTTTACCCTTGAAAAATCTAATTATATATTCAATTGTCCTTATTTGGAACAAGATTCAAAATTCAGGGTCAAATGTGTCACAATTAAAAAGTAGGGGTGAGCATGGACCGGATTGGTCCGGATTGGGAGAAAACCAGGACCAATCCGCTATCTACGGTTCCTGGAAAATTAGAACCAATCCAATCCGTTTAAATTGTGGAACCAATCCGAACCAATCCGTTGAAACACGGATTGGATCGGTTTAGGACCACGGATTTAAATAATTAAATAACAAAAAAAATATAGACATTACATTTTCATTCCAATAGCAACATAGCTGCTGAAAACATGTCTACAATATAATTAAACATCCATTTTGTAAACAATATAATCTAAGTGGTAAACCTGTAAACAATATTATATAAGTGCATATCCTATTTGAAAACCTGTAAGCAATATTATAAACTGTAAACCATTCCAAATTAAACTTTCATTTCACTAGCATTTCCATTCTATTCCACTAGCATTTCCATAAACTGAAAACCTGTAAACATCCTATGCCACTAGCATTTCCATTCCAATAGCAACTCCATTCCTGTAAACCTGTAGCAAACATCCTCCATTCTAATCAAACATCATCCATTCCAAGCAAACACACATCAACAATAGTAGTAGACATTACATCAACAATAGTAGTGGACATTACATCATCCATTCCAAGCAAACACACATCAACAATAGTAGTAGACATTACATCAACAATAGTAGTGGACATTACATCATCCATTCCAAGCAAACACACATCAACAACAACCAAATTCAATACTAGTAGACATTACATTTCCCTTTTCCACAAATTCTAAGCAAACAAATATAAAGTAGTTTTAGACAAAAACAAATAAACAAAGGCATGTTAACAGCAGCACAGTTTAAGGATGACAAACAAAAGCACCACAACAGCGCAGTGGTAGCAGCAGCACAACAGCAGCAGTAATAGGTGATTTCTAGCAGACCAAATCACTTCCCAGCAGCTATGTTAACATTGGTTAGAGCTGCAAAAAAAATAATTTCAGTTTAAAGTAAAAAATAACACAATACATGAATGAAATTTAAATGATTAATTGAATATTAGAATTATATTACCTCTTTCTATGTCCTCCAAATCTGCAAAGTTTTCTTCCATCTGAAGTGGCAATGGCGAAGCACGCAACCAATCTTGTGTACAAATTAAACTTTCAACAAGTTTTGGAGTAAGAGAACTACGAAATTGGTCAAGGATACGACCTCCTGTGCTGAAAGTAGACTCAGAAGCAACAGTAGAGACAGGAATGGCCAAAATATCCCTAGCAACTTGAGAAAGAACTTTATATCTTGAAGAATTTGTCTTCCACCAACTTAAGATGTCAAAGTTTACAACTTCCTTTTCACAAGATTCTTCCAAATACCTATCTACTTCTGACTTTCCTCCATCACCTTCTTCTTCCTCCAAAAGCTTTTGAAATTTTGTCATAAGAGACACTTGGTGCTCACTTGCACCAATGTTTACTTGATCAATGTCTACCTCATGAACCATTTCATTGGAAGATGAAGCAAGTGTCTCAAACTGTTTATACTCATTAAAAATGTTATTCAAAGTCTCTCTTACTTTTTGAGTGAGCTCACTCACCATGGCAGGTTGATAAACTTCAAAATAACAAAACCTCACATACTTCAACTTATAACGAGGATCTAACACAACAGCAATCAATAACATCATATTTATTTTCTCAATTTTTCCCCAATACTTGTCAAATTTAGTCTTCATTTTTATTGCCATGGCTTTCAAAGAATGATCTAAACTCTTTCCCCATTCAGTTAAGGCACTTTCTATACCACAAACTTCAGTGAAGTACAAGTTGGAAGTGACATACAAAGAACCAGACAAGCGAACAGTTGCATCATAAAACTTTTGCAAAAATTGTGTAAAAACATGAGCATCTTCCCAATCTTGAGAGGTAGGAGGTCCATGATTAAGTTCTAGTTTGAAATGTGGGTCCTCATCCTCTAATCTCTCAAATACTTTTTGAAACTTTGTTGCAACATCTAGCATTAGATATGTGGTGTTCCACCTAGTTTGAACATCTAGACACAACAAGCTTTTACATGTTACCCTCTCTGTTTCAGCACATGTCTTGAAAAATTGCTCTCGTTGTGGAGAACTCCTTACATACTTCACCGCATCACGAATTCGAGTTATTGAATCCTTTATTTCACTTAACCCATCCTTGACAATTAAATTAATTATATGGGCACAACACCTCATATGCAAGTACTCACCCCTTAAAATCAAAGAGTCACTGTTTTTTGAAAACTTCCTTTTCACATATGCAATAGCTACATCATTTGCACTTGCATTATCCACAGTGATTGTACTAATCTTCTCTATACCCCAATCAACTAAACATGATTCCACTGCCTTACCAATTGCCTCCCCTTTGTGACTAGAAATCACACTAAAGTTGAGAATTCTTTTTTGCAAATTCCAATCTTTATCAATAAAGTGGGCTGTTAGGCACATGTATGAAACATTTTGTAGAGATGTCCATGAATCCGTAGTGAGACAAAGTCTATAGTTTGCATTCTTGAACACATTTTTCAATTTTTTCTTATCACTACAATATAAATCCACAATATCCCTTGCTACTGTAAAGCGTGAAAACTTTTTGAAATTAGGTTGCATCACACTACAAAATTGACGGAATCCTTCACGCTCTACAAACCTAAATGGCAACTCATCAGTGATTACCATTTTAACAAGTGAATCCCTACATGCTTGTTGATCAAATTTCCAAACTCCAAGAGTTTTTTCACCTTCAGTTACAGATTGAAATGCCAAAGTCTTTTGTTTTTTATTTTCCTTATTCTGAGGGGACTTAGGACAATTTCCAATATGTTTTCTCAAAGTGCTAGTTCCATTTGCACTAATCCAAGCATAAGAAGCTTTACAATGGTTACTACTGTCTAGCTTTTGGCTTAGGAGGAGAAGGGCATACCTTTGAACCTGAGGGAGTTTCAGGCTGAGGATCATGTTCTTTATCAGATTGAGACTGAGAGAGGTCAATTACATCATTTGTGTCTCCGGTACTTGACATCTATCAAACAAAAGAAATAAATAAATCAATACTTTATGTGCATTTAAGCCCCATAAATGGCTACAAAAAAATAAAATTATTTAAACTCCACAGGGCACTGCTTAAACAGAAATTTAACATGCAAGCAGTTCCTAGTTCCTACTTTCTAAAAAAAATTACTATTTATGCAATCTCTCTTTTGGTTCGAATTGATATACTTACCATTTCAATATTCATAACTTAAGAACCAAACAAAGAACCTCAATAAATTATATTAAAAAATATTTCTAATTAATTGTATTTGAATGTTAAAGTAATAGGAAAAACATTAATGGCCTATTCAATCAGCAAAATCACTCACATGAAGCAGTGAAAAGCATTATAAAAAAGATAGCAGAGCATGACTAAGCAAGAGTCTATCAGATTGGACTCTTAACAAATTTTTGAAGATTTTGGGAAAATTTATTAACAAAAGAATCTTGATTGGGAGGATATCAAGTGGTCACAAACTGGTGTTTTCATAGCTGGAAAGGAGTATCCTCTTGCTCGGGTGCATTTCTTATCACCATAACTAGCTGAAGCTCTTCTCCAGTAAATTTCCAGTACCCAGTATATGTAAAAATAATTGTACTCAGAATTTATATATGGAGAGGGTTTTTTTTTGCTAAATAATGCTGAATATTAAATTATATAAGAGGCAGACTTGTGTAATTTAGTAGGTGTTTAAAATTTTAACAAATATGTGTATGGATTTTGTGAAATAGATACATAATGGTATTTGAACTGTTTGATGTACACCAGCTTCAACTTGTTACGATTGGTTGAGTTTTGAGAATTTATTTTGAAAATTTTTCAATAACTAGCTTGATTATTTTTTTTCATATGGTTTTTTGGATCTAATTCTTTCATAAACAAAGGGGTAGCCTTGGTACCAATTAAAGTTAAGCAGACTGCTTTCAGAATCCCATGAGTATTGAAACTAACTTCTAGCAGCATATCAAATTATACTGACTACAATTCCCAAATGAACTTTAAAGCATACTCAAACATAAAAACATTCCCAATTAAAGTTAAGCAGACTACAATTCCCAAATTATACTGACTACAAGTCCAAGTATTTGATGCAAGAACAAAAAATAAAAATAAAAAAACTAAAAGCTTTCAAACTGGATCAAATAAAATTACAACATGAAGGAAAACCCATCAATAAAAACATTCAATATGCAACTGGATCTTCCAATTAACACAGAAACACATTCAATATGCAAAGACGCTCACACAATGCAGTAGAGAAAAAATTTCAAACATCAACAAATTATGCAGCCCAGGTATTCGATGAAAGTATCAGACAAAAAAATATATAAAACAATCGATCCATTGTAGATGAAATCAAAAAAATTAAAATAAAAAATAAAAACAGAAAATAGAAATACAAATAGAAAAAAAAAAACAATCGATCTAAAAAACATAATAAAAAAAAAACATAATGAAAACATAAAACACAATAAAAATAAAAATAAAAACAGAAATAAAAAATCTCCTACTTACATTCACTGAATCCATTGTAGATGACATGAACAATCGATCTAATCTGCGATGGATGATCTGGGAACCTATTTCAGAGTGTTAGAGATTAAACCTATTTCAAAGTGTTAGAGAGAGAGAGAGAGAGAGAGAGAGAGAGAGAGAGAGAGAGAGAGAGAGAGAGAGAGGAGCTCACCGAAAGAGGAAGACAACAGCTATAGATCGATCTAATCTGAGATGGAGATCTGGGAACAAATAAACAAACATAGTCACCGATCCGAGAGAGAGAGATGAGAGATGAGAACACCGAGAGAGAGAGAGAGAGAGCTCACCGACGGAGAGAGCAGCAGCAGCACACCGATCTGAGATGGATGAGAGTGTGAGAGAGAGAGAACTCAGTCTGAGATGGGAAAGAGAAGAGAGAGAGACACCATCGATATAGAATAGGGACCTGAGATGAGATGAGAGTGAGAGGCGTGAAGGTGAGGCTGCTGGATTAGGGTTACATTTTAGTTTTTATATCATATAAGAAATTATATGGTGTGGGAAGGCATATAGTATAAAAATATAGAGTATTTCTAGATGGTCCGGATCGGTTCTAATCCGGAACCGATCCGTGGCCAACGGATTTTGAATTTTTCAATCCGGAACCGAACCACGGATTCAAAAAGCAGTCCAAACCTATCGGATTGGACTGGACCGGATCGGATTACGGATTTTACGGATTCCTTGCTCAGCCCTATTGAAAAGTCAGGGACCAAAGTGACACAAGCCCCAAACTATAGGGACTATTTGTGTAATTTGCCCTTTTTTCTATTAATTGATGCACACAAGTTATAATGTTAATAATTGTGTAATTTTTATTTTTTTATTGAAATGAAGGTTTTCGTAGACATCTATAACGTACTAGTTATTAACAGTATAACTGTGTAATTAAATGCTTCCAAAAAAAACCCCTCGTTCTTATTCATTACGTGAATAGAAAAGTTTATAACAAAATAACAAAAGTAAAACAATCACAACAAAACTCACCAAATAAATAAGCAAAACAAAAATTAGCAGGAAAAAATATAACCACTGTATGATTTTTAAACAAGTTAAGCATCATTGTCAGGTGGTGTTGGAGGTGGAGGGAAATGCTGATGGTACAGCTGAGTGACTCGATGGTCAAGCAGATCAATGCGGTTCATTGTTAGTTCAGCACGTCTCTCGGAGTCAACACGGAACTCACCAAATTGATGAATTAGTGAGTTCTGAGCGGTGGCAATTTCATCGAATTGAGTACCAAATTGATCAAACCGAGTACCTAGTGTATTGAGCTGATTAGCCATTTGTTGTTCCCATTGTAGGCGATGATTGTACCGTTCTTGTTCCAAGGCTAAATAATCAGTCCAGTAACGGGGTTGTTCATTTGGTGGCATGGCATTGTCATTGGGTTCTTTCTTATCAGGTATTGGTTCATTTTGAAGATTAAGAGAGCCCATCAACGTGTCAGAACCACCAGCTCGGGTCGGTGTATACTCAGAAATTGGTGACATGATTCTGATCCATCCTTCACCTTCAAGGTTCACATCATGGGCTTTGAAAATTATGGTTAACAACGCTCCAAAAGGTAGGGACCGGCCACTCAGAGTATCAAATTTTGCAACCATTATTTCTTTTAGTAATATAAAGCATAAATCTAATTTTTGTCCAATTTCAAAACAATATAACAAGTAAACTTGAAAACATGAAACAGTATTATAATGTCCTTTTTTGGGGGTGACATTTTCAACTATCCATCGATGGAGAATACGAAGGTGAGATTTTAAATGGCTGACTTTTAAATTAGTGCCGCTAAGTCGGTTGTCACAAATTGTGGTATAAATCTGAGTGACATCATCAACAATTTTTTCTATGGCATACTCATTTTGAAAATAACATTGTAAATCTCCTGTTTCGACTCCAATAATTTGTGCAAAACGACGGAGAGAGAGTGTGATTATTTTTCCCTTAACATAAGAGGTAAGACTCGACGGTTCATTTTGTTGGTCACCCGGTGTCAAGTGAACATAAAATAATCGTAGAAGACGGGGATATATCTTACTTAGTAAATTATTTAATGGTAACCATCCCATTGTATCTAATTTGCCAAGTAAGAGTGAATCATATTGAGAAGGTAGTTTTACGTTTCTCCCCGTAACAATTGGTTGAGAAATGAAATGTTCATAGGCTTGTTCATGATGATATGTTGCAAAATCATTAGTTGGATAGCCATCATCTTGTTGCTGTGGTGGTGGTACAGGGTTTGACGATTCATCAAGTTCGGGTCTGGTTCGTTTTGTTCTTGGCATGATTGTTCTTGGCGTGATGACTGTAAAAGTGAAAGAAAAATGTATATTAAAACATATAAGAGGTAAGAAAAATGTATGACAAATATATGAAACATTAGTATCTTTTTGTGCATACAAACTTATTTTTATGTAAAAAATAAATATAAAAAAATTTGGTGACAAAAT
Organism: Camellia japonica; assembly: GCA_030407325.1. Lineage (NCBI taxonomy): Eukaryota > Viridiplantae > Streptophyta > Magnoliopsida > Ericales > Theaceae > Camellia > Camellia japonica. The sequence goes on from JAPPVO010000016.1 coordinate 183,834,970, forward strand.
TTAATTAAGCAGATGCCAAAGAAACAGATTTGTATAAAAAAAAAAAAAAAAACATAGGGAATGATATATGTCATTGGGGTTTGATTCATACAGTTTATTAGAACTTAGAAACTGATAATCAGAAAAATGAACTGGTTTGAAGACTGGTTTGAAGCAAATACGAAGATGAACTGGCATCAAAACTAACTTGCAAATTATGGAAGTGGAGAAGGAGGACCTAATCAGATGGTGGATTTCTTCTGTTTGTGTAATTTTTGTTCTGTGATGTAACTGGAGAAAGTGTTTTGAAGATGGTGAAGTTGATGCGGAATGAGATTCAGATTTAATAAGAAGGGTGCGGTTCAGAAGGGTGAGGTTCAAAAGGTTGTTGTAATTATTTTATTTATTTTTTACTTTTTATTTATTAAATATAATATTATTACTTTTTTCAAAGTAGTGTCACATGCGGGTGTACTGAGCATCCTCTCTTTTTCCTTTATCTCACTGTTGAACACAGCTATTCTATAATAGGGAGTAGGTAAGTAAGTGAAATTACGATCTTACCCTTTATATTTTGTTTTATATAATCACTTCTCATTTAAGTCTAGAGGGGCATAATGGTCATTTTGCCCTCAATTATATTTTGTGGGAATTGACATACGCCCACAATTATATGAGCTCAACGGGTACAATAATAGGTTGCAATTCTGTTACACATCTGTACTAAATTGCAAAAAATGTAATAAATGGAAAATAAATTGATAATGTTTTGTAAGATTTATATTATGATTTGTATTTTAAAATATTAAAGTTAGTATATTTATTCCTTCTTTATTAATATGTATTTTTAAAAGTTGTTGACTTTAACAAAATCGACATAAAAATGGAAAACGTATTTTATAAATGAATTGATAGAAAAATAAATTGGCAGAAAAAAATTGACATCGGTTTATTTTAAAATGAAAAAATTATTTCGAAATAACTATTATTCAAAAAAATTACTATAAAAAAATAATTGACAAAAAAAATCAATTTTTAATTTCAGTATTTTAAAAATAGTTTGGTTATTATTGTTGAAAAAAAATATGGATATGGATATCGATATATGAGTTGTGTGTTTGATGATAAATTATTGGTTGAATTAAGTTTTGAAAATTACTTTTAAAACACATCACCAAACAAATTTTCACCTTTCACATGTCACATCAAACTTCCAAAACTTAATTCAAAATACATTTTCAAAACACAATTCAAAACTCTATTTAAAAATCATAACCAAACAAATTTTCTACACTCAAATCATAATTCCACAACCCATAAACTCAAAATACAACTCATACTCTCAAATCACATTTACAAAACACAACCAAACGCAAGCAAAGGCTCCTTTGTTTTTTTTTGCTAAAATAGTCGATAAAGATAAAATAGGTTAAAATAGTTAATAAGATAAAATATCGCATCTAAATCATAATTATTTTACTTTTTCTCTTACAACTATCAAATTAACTACAAAAAAGAGTAATGCTAAATACCCTAAAAATTTTATTAATTTTTTTTATCAAATATCTCATATGGGTGTAAAACTCACATGGTATGAGTCACACACTGAGACATTTGATAAAAAAAAAATTACGTCTCACACCCATGTAAACTTTTGAGGTCTCTAACATTTAAAAAAAAAAAATCAAACTATCGTTCAAAACACAATAATTTTAGCACAAAAATAAAAAAAAAAAAAAATGGGACCATATATTGATGCATTTAAATTGTGGATTTATGTATGATCCAATTAATTGTGATTCAACTCTCTATCATTTTGATTAGAATAATTTTATTAAAAACAAAAGAAATAATTGGCGGGAATATTGGGCGCCCTTAATCGAACAAATTTTACGCGGGCAAATATTCCATATACTTATAAATCCGTCTCTCCAACTCTTTCATCTTCTAAACCCTTCAATCCCATTCTGCTCTCTCTGCTATCGAGTCCTAGCCATGGCACAAGAAGACCCACAAATCAACGGTTCCGAAATCAAAGAATCGTCTCCGAAGATCAAGAAGCTTGAGCAGAACGGCTTCCATGGAGATGCAGCCCCTAAATTCGCCTCTGACCCGCCATTGAAAGTGAAGAAGCTTTCTGAGAAAGCTGTTCTTCCATCCAGAGCCTCCCCTTTCTCTGTTGGTTATGATCTTTCCAGGTATTACTCTCTCTCTCTCTCTTCACATCTGTGTGCGTTTTGTCGGTACTAGTGGGTGGTGTCACACTCGAGGTGCAATTCAAAGTAAGTAAGAACAAAAAATCTATATAATAAAATTAATATTATAATATGTATTTAGTTTAAGTGGTACGAGTATTACTACATCTTATCCACATTTTTGGTTCCTGGTTACGAGTATTACTACATTATTGTGTTTGGTTCTTGTTTTTTAAATTTATTTTTTTAAGAATTTTAGATTTTTTGTTTAGTTATTTTAAAAACTGGATAAAGTTTTTTAAAAATTAACATGAGAGTATTTTTTGATGTGATAAATTTTTTTTTTAAAAATTATTTTTCTTCTTGAATTGGAGGGAAACTCGAATTTATAATAAAGTATTTTTTCAAAAATCAAACAAAGATTCTTTTTTAAAATAAAATTTTTAAATCACTTTTTAAAAAAATAATTCAAAAAAAAAATAGAACTTATCACTTGACATAAGGAAATCAAAGTTTTACTACATCAATTAATATAGATATGTATGTCTTCGATGAGTGTAATAAGTTGTTAATTGTACGTTCAGCGCAACTGAGATCAAAGTACCTGCCAGAGGAAAAGCACTGGTCCCAACGGATCTAAGCATAGCAATACCCCAAGGAACATACGCTCGGATCGGTATATTCTCTCTATCCTTCTATTGTCTCCCCATCTCTCCGTGTGTGTATATGTTCAGAGCATTTTGAATCCTTCCTCCATTCTCTCATCAAATTTGAATTTGATAAAATTGACTAAATTGTGTTTTAATGATTTTATTAAATCTGTATCACATCAAAGGAGAGTAAAAAATAAGCCAAATTCTTTACTAATTTTTCGTTAGTTATATTTTTATTCAAATTTGATGAAATTTAAAGAAGAAAAAGAATTGAAGTTCCTTTGGTTAAATTTGGTTTATAGCATGAGTTCCAAATTTTTTTTTAAAATTTTGATTAACATTGTGTTTGGTTAGAAAATTTAAGAAAGAATTTAGAAAGTGAAAAGGAAACAATATTTTAAATGTAAATAAAATATATCTATATTTCATTTAGTTTTATATATATATTTTTTTTTCAAATTCCTTAACTAAATACAGTGTAAGGAGGATAAGTGTTTCAACATTATTATATCAAGCTTTTAACTAAATTTCCATTGAAACTTGATTAAAGAAAAGAGTAAGGATTGAAGATGCTGTTATAAATCTATATATGGGGTGCTGATTTTATGTGTTTTGAACCTGGGTTCATGTTGTTTTTGTAGCACCACGATCTGGGTTGGCATGGAAGCATTCGATTGATGTTGGGGCAGGGGTGATAGACGCAGACTACAGGGGTCCAGTAGGGGTCATCTTGTTCAACCATTCAGATGCCGATTTTGAAGTGAAGGTTGGCGATAGGATTGCACAGCTGATCATTCAGGTTATCTTGACGCCGGATGTGGTGGAGGTTGATGATTTGGATTTGACTGCTAGAGGCGCTGGAGGGTTTGGATCTACAGGCGTTTAGAACCCCTTGATTGTATTGAGCATTATTTAGTGCTTTACTGGGTTTGAATGCTTCATGGGACAAGCTTGTTATCTTTTGTTTGGTAATTTTGTCAAGCACTTTGTAAGCACTGTCAATAGTAATGAAAAAAATATTTGAAAATATTGCATTAACTCTTATACTTTTAGATATTGGTGAATCTATGTTTTTATGTATGCATTTTTTTTTTTCTTTTCAGAATGGATGTTTTTATGTATGCACTTGGTGTAAAATGAAACAAAGTTTATTTGTGTTTTTAGTAATGTTTGATTTTCTTTGTTTTTCTTTCTGTTTTGTATGTTGAGAAATAAAAACAATAAAAAGTTTATTAACACTTGTTTTCATTTGTGTAGAATTAGTTTTAAAATACACTTTTTTTCTTGTGTTTTATAGAAAATGATAACAATAGAAAACAAAAACAATATCGAATATGCAAAAGCTTATACTTTATTTTAAATTCACTATATAGTGTCTGTTTGGCAGAGTTTAATTACAGTTTATTTTAGCTTTCAGCTTAATTTAAGCTATTTTGATGTGTTTGGTTTAGCTTATAGTTTTTTGGAAGTTAGAAATCAATTTATTCTTTGAGTGGGGCAGAAGATGCTTTAAGAATAAGCTGGAAATCAGCTTAAGCTAAAAGTTATAAGTTATAAGCTGTTGAGGCATAAGCTATAAGTACTTTTCCACAGTTCTACCAAACAGGGCCATAAACATAGATATAGTAAAATTATACAAAAAAAATGCTGTAATACTTTATATTATTGCAAATTGACTTAAATTAATAGTTAGTGAATGGTGATTGAGAAAAGACAAAAAAAAGAATAAAAAACTTATGGTAAATCTATATAAAGTGTATGTTTGTTGTGATAAAATATTACAAAAATTAACACACGAATGGAAATGAGAACTTTAACTCTTTTAGGTTAGTTCAAAAAGTTATATTCGGAAAGATAGTTGTTTTTTTTTTTTTTTTTTTTTATAATTAATTAAATGGTTATAAGAAAAAAAATGAAATAATTATTGTTTAAATATGACATTTTATTTTAAAATGACATTTTATCTTATTAGATATTTTAACTTATTTTGGCTTGTTTTAACAACTTAGTTAAAAACAATTTTTTGATTTTTTAGATCACATTATTTTCTTTTTTTTTTTACATATTTTTAAAAAATAAAAATAAAAAATCAACTTTTAATCTACTTTCCAAAATAAGTTATTGGTATTGTCTGAGATGTGGGCTTTTTTGGCTTTTTAGTTAAATTAAACACAAAAAGACAATAGATTAAAAAGTCAATAAAGACCAAATATCACATTTAAATTATAATTATTTCACTTTTTTCCTCATAAAAACTAAAAGCCAAATTAAACGAATTTTTTAATTGGGGCTAAAATAGCCAAAAAGCCAACCTAACTTTCCAAGCAAAGCCAATGATTGGCTATTTATTTTAACCTCCAACCCTCTTTCCAAACAAGGACTAATATTTACTTAAAATGAAATTGAGATACCCATAAAGAGATGTTGGGTTGGGCAATCTTCTAAGCCAGGATGGCAATTTGAAACCGGCTCGATGAGAACCCGATCCCTCGACCTTGATTTGAGAGGTTTTTTTTCGAAAAAATATCCCCAATAGGGTGGGGATGGTATTCAAAAATCAATCCCCGATTAGTTTCTGGTCGAGGCCGAGGACAGGGATAATTGTTCCAGCCCCGTACCCGGCCCATCCCTGTCCCCGTTTGTCCCCAAAGTGAAATTACTATTTTGCCCTATATATATATGTCTCTTCTCTGTCTCTCTCTCACTCTCGCACCTCTCCTCCTCCGTCGTCTATCGCCTCCGTCGTCGTAGTCACAATCACCTATCGTCCTCTTTAATCATAGCAGTCACAGTCACCGATCGTCCTCCTCCGTTATCCATCGCCTCTGTCCGCGACGCAGATACACAAATCTGTTTGTGTATGTATGTATACATGTATGTGTGTGTTGATGGTGTTGTTGAAAAAATTTTTTTTTTGAACAAAAACAGATTTGTTTTTGATGATCTGTTTGTGTATGTATATATAATGTATGGTGTTGTTGAAACGGATTTGTTTGTGTATGTATGTATACATGTATGATGATGATGTTGATGGTGTTGTTGAATAGATTTGGGCCGGAGAATTTTCGGGATTGGGTAGGGGATGGGGACGGGGACGGTGATAGGTTTCCCGTCGGGGATCGGGCCAGGGACGGAGAGATTTTCACAATCGGGGATCGGGAACGGGGAGTGTAATCCTGAGCCTGTTGCCATTCCTATTCTAAGCCAGTTCCTCCACATTTTGCATCATAAGAGTGTTCAAAAGTGTAGCTAAAACATTTCAAATTTCAAATAAGCATTTCACTTTAAAATCTTATTTTCAGCAAAACTTGCTAGCATACATCACATCGGCCAAATATCTGAGAAACAACAAAATTAATAAGCAGAGCTTTCTAGGCCTGCTAAAAATTTTATTACTCAGGTTGGTTAAACAAGAATGCCAAATATTTCATTTAAACTGCCCCTCCAATTATTTAACCCAAACAAGGAATTCAGTTCAATATTATCGAGAAAATTTCAGGAATAACTTTGAACAGACAAACATTGTGTAATTCCAAACCAGTTTTGAGGCAAATGAACAAAATTTGCCAAAAAGCAGGGGTCGTAGAACATTTAGAGAAGTTAAAGATAGTAATGCCCCTACTTTATTGAAGCTTATGAGGTCTTAGCCACAGACTCATCTGAAAGATTGCTAGCAGTTCCTTCAACTAAAAAGCACTTACATGTGAGGAAGAAGAGTGGATGGATCTGGAGGTACATCCGAACTTTCCTGTGAAGTGAGAAATAAGTTTAGTTGTATTCCCACAAGAATAAAGCAAGTCCTTGGAAATCTAAATAATGTGTGATAATTAACATCTTGATCTAGATGAGAGGGGCACTTTTTTTAATAAAGGGATCAGGACCACAAAGACGGACCCATTTTGATTAACACACACAACACAATCATGTCTATTAAAAGAGTTGGCTACCAATGAAGTTGAGCGGCCACAATCATTCATCGAGTTTATTTTCTATAATACTTCATAAAATCTCTATTAATTGCAAACACAAACCATTTTATTAAAATTTAAAGCATAGAGAGGTTTGAAAGCTCAGATTCCAGAGTTTCGTAATGCACAGTTAAATACTAAAATAAATGTAAGGTGGGGACATATGATACATATGCACATAACATGATATAGGCCGATGTAAGAAGGTGGGCATATGATATAAATATGCACATTAAAAGATACTTTCCCATACCTGTAGATATCTGTTTAGCATTGTTGTAGTACTGAAATTGAAGCCCTCAACTGGTTCTCCTTTCTTACGAGATGCATGAAGTTGCTTTCTCACTTGGGAAGCCAGCGACTGCAATTTAGCATGGTAAGATATTTGTCAAGGAACAGAGAGAAGGAAAAAAACACAAAAACAAAAATTTCAATAGTAGAGCAACTGCAAAAGGGAAGACAGCAAATCGCGTGAGATGAACATAAAGTAACATTTTATTTGGAAAACAGCATAACCATGAAGCAGAGCAACTGCAAAAGCATGTTTAAATTCTTAAAAAGAAAAAATTGGTATGGAAGTTTTCTTTAAGTAACACATACCTTTCCTAACTCAACTCCCCACTGGTCAAAGGAGTTGATACCCCAAATGAAGCCTTCAACAGCAATTCTGTGTTCATAGAATGCCAGCAACTGAGGAAGACAGATCAAGATTTGTGGGATTAGATCACATAGCCAGATACGTTGACCACTTAGAGTTAGCAAGAAGACACCAAATATGCACCAAGACCAGACCCAACATCTGCATGTGTTGGATACCCAGTCATAGAGATTCTAGATATGCACTTACGATATAATCTCAATAGACCTCTTGGAACTTCAGACAGCTAAATGTGCTAAAGACAATAATATATAAGACTAATTTGAAATTCTTGAAAACCTCTAATGATTATCAACATGCACAAACTACTTCATGAAAGGATAAAAAGGTTGGCCCCAAACCTGTCCGACATTATAAGCACTCAACGATGGAAGTAGAAGGCCGAGAGAAGGCCGATTGCCAGAGAAGGTCTGTGAAAGATAATGCAATTGTTAGGAACAAACGTTCAACTGTAAACAGTAGAGAACATAATAGACAGAAAGAAAAATCACCTTGTGAGGGATAAGATGCTGGGAGACATTCTCACTTTGCAACTGTTGTGGGGTCTATAAATATGCGAAATTTAGTTAGATATCCTGGCATTAAGATAGAAGTTGGAAACTAGAGGCAGATGAATAGAAACAAATCCAGTGATTTCGAGATATGAATTTAAGCAATTGCATATGGAAAACAAACAACATTTCAGAATTTTGTATAGTGTCAAACAACACCTTGACAAGGTTATGGAAAATAATTCATTTACCTTCCCATAAGCAAGGGCATCTGGCTGTGCAAAAAAGTTAGACATGAGCTCATCGTGGTTACTCACCACTTCACCTGCAACACAAATTCAATGAAAATTATGTAACAGATAAAGTCACCATCAAGAAAGGAAAAAAGTAAAAAAAAAAAAAAAAAGGAAACACAAAGGAAAGGATCTAAAGACCGCCTTTACTGAGATCAAGCTTTGTGATCAAGAAGAAGAATAAAGCAAAAGACTTAGCTACCTTTCAGGTACACAGGTTGCTGACTCTTCACAATGCCAATAAAATCACAAGGAATAACTCGCCCCTGAAGGTTCCAAGAAGATGCATTATAGGGACATAGGTTTTAACTTATGGAACGGATATATACAAGCTAAATATAATCAAGTGTACAAGGCAAACACAAATACACCAGCAGCAACATGGCAATCAGTTTTGTATTTCATCAGTCAACAAGAAATTTAAGTTCTACATAACACCTCTTATTAAAAGGTCAAGTGTCATGCTGTACACACTACTCTAGAGAAAAAGAAAAATAACATTATTGAACCACAGATTAGCAGCCTCAAATAAGAAATATTTTTACACTTCAAGAAGCGTCAGATGTTAACTAGTTCATGCATGAATTTACTATTTATATGGTCATTATCTGTAAGAACATTTACTTATTGGCAACTGGAGTACTATATATAAAACAGAGCATGAAAATTACCTGGTGAATTAATTGGTAAAAGCTATGCTGACCATTTGTTCCTGGTTCACCAAAATCGATTTCACCAGCCTCATAGGGAAGAGCCACACCATCAATTGATACCCCTTTCCCGTTACTCTCCATGCTAACCTAAATATTGAGTAAGTTTAGCAGCATGTAAGAGCGTCAACAAGAAGCTTGCAAGATAATACAAAGCAGCAAAGGTATGGCACACGTGCCTGTTGAATATGAGGGGCAAGCTTCTCCAGGGCTTGAGAATAAGGTAAAATGGCCTGGAAGATTATCAGAAGTTTCAATGTTATGAAAATAACATCATCATAGAACTCTAAAAAAGATGGTAATTCCAACAGACTCTGTAGCAGGGTAATGTACTTACTCTTGCAGGATATCCAAGAAATGAGGCATTCCATACGCTCAACAAACCTAAAAGCACCTGGAGAAATGAAGCAATGTCATTGATCAACATCCCAACCCATAAGAGTATCTGTTAAAATACCTCCAAAGTGGATCAGAAAAATCTTTAAAAAGCATAGTTGTATATTTAGCCCAGACATTGGGGCATGAAACCCACAATTCAGGGGGTCTGACATTTAGTGCTCCAGACAAATAGAAGTTTGTAAAGTATATAAATTCAGCCTATGCTGTTATTCCTAGGATCCATGATTTTGAGCCTAGTCATTGTCACACAATAACAAGAACATTAACTAGACTAATCAACTATTCTTGTGGCATATAAAATAATTACAAAAAAATAAGTAGGCGGAGAAGTTAATGTTAAGAGGCACATACAGGAATGTTTTGATCAAAAGGTGCTGAACAGAAGTGTTGATCAATGCTTGAAGCTCCCTTCAGGAACCTTTTAAGTTTAAAAAAGTAGATAGATAAATAAATTCCGGCAAATACCCACCAAAATAAAATAAAAATGAAACCATGGTGCCAATATAAATTGCTGAATTGTGGATGGCATGAAACTAAAAATATTGTATAACTACTAAGAAAAGTACCATAGATCAGAAAAGTCCAGACAGTGTAAATTATCTATCCATCTAGCTTGTTGATTTACTAAAAGCTTGGGCTGTCAAGTGTCAACTATGAGAAGAAGGCTTAAGTTTGGGTGAATGCCACTTCAGACTGTAGAGCATATAATACTGAAGATTCATAGATATGACCTTTTATTTTCATCTAGTTTATGTGGAAGACTCCTCATCAATTTCCAAGACAACACAAGGAAGTTGAATAGTCATGCAAGGGAAAAGTATCCTCATGTTATTCGCAAAGATTGAGACAATATACAATTGCAATAATATTCAACTCAACATTGTCACTGTAAGAATGAAGTGTGAAACCATCCATCATGCCAACTCAAATTGCATTCAGGACTAAAGAAACAACTACGACATATGAGGGAAAAACTACAGTCTGCAAAGGCCACCTAAGGTTTCATGTTCATATGCAAAATTTGTAGGAAGAGATGGTATTTCACCAAGTTCATTTTATAAAGAATGTCTTACATTGCAATATGAATTTTCCTTAAAGCAGCTAAAAGACTGAGTTTTACATCTCATACACACTGGCTATACATATCATTTTCGATTTGGGTGTTACATTTACTTTTAAATTATTAAAAATCATCTGCTGCAATTAAATAAGAGAAATGTGCAAGTTACTGTACTTCTCAACAACCGAGAACCCGTATTGGAGAGATAAAGGAAATACTCCAACAGCGCTGCAAACTGAGAACAGTGTTCAAAGATCATAAAACCATAAGCCTCACAAAAAGGGGGGGAAAATATTACTAATAAAAATAAAAATAAAAATAAAAGAAGCCAATATACTTACCACTATATCGGCCTCCAACCCAGTCCCAGAATGCAAAAGCATTTTTAGGGTCAATCCCAAACTTTTCTACAAGCTGTAATAAAGATTAAAAGAATTTACAGATGAGGGTTACATAAGTAAACTTAACTTTGTACTAGATCAATATTATCTAATCAAGTGAGTTAGGAATTTCTAAACCAAAATCAGGTTTAAATTTTGACATGTCACAGTGCTCCATGTGCAATATATGTGGTTGGTACACACATGTTTGTACATGCATGTGCTTGAACACGTGTGTGTAATTTATGTGGTCTGTACATATATGAGCTCACACGTGTGTGTGTTTGTGTGTCGTACTACTTGTACAGCTAAGTTAGGTTTAAGGTGAGGTTCACTCAAACATTCCATGTGTGTGGTAATTCCCTATCTTGTAAGTAAATTCATAATGCATGTCTGAGGATGAAAGGAAACACTTATTAGTGGCTTGGATTTACAAACCCATTTGTTTGGTTTGCTTCATTAGCCTTGCTTTACTTTTCTAGTTGTTTACTTTATAGGCAAAGGTAAGTAGTCAATCTCATTTTAACAGTACAATTTTGTTGGCTACGGTCCTCCTGTCTTGACTCATCTGCTAGGTCCCACTTTCAATTGCTTGTATACCAAATAACCTTGCATTAACAAATTACACTTTGGTTATACAAATAACCCAGGCTTTACCAATTTGAAATTCTTGTTTATATTGCCTTTAAAAGATACAAGCAAAGGATATTCCAAACCAAAGAAAATCATTAAGGAAAAAGGGAAATATTTTCAATGTGTACTGCAGAGATGATATCAAAATGGTCAAACCAAAGTGTGATACTCTTCATTCTGTGCAATGCATAATATTCTTGGTTTTTTTATTTTACGGTAATTCATTCCTTTTCCCTATCATTGTTTCTTAAACAAACATTATGCATATAAGATATGGCTAAACAGATTTAGTTCTCATTCATGACTTAAAAAATTCTGTTTCAGGACATTCTGAAATTTCTCTGTAACAAGAGTGTTTATTTTGATTGTGATTATACTAAATAACATGAGTTTTTTTATTTTTTATTTTGGAGCACAAGCTTCCAATTATACAAGATTAAAGAGGATATGCAAGGAGATATGTACAAATTGAATCCAAAGAAAAATGCCATGCATTAACCAAGAAACAGCTTTTCACGAAAGACCCTGATAATCTATTACTTATCCAAGAAACTAATATTGTCGAATTTGAGCTCAAATAAAGAGGTATATATGAACAAATAAAAGATAAAATAAATGAATAAATGTGTGTAATTTAGATTGTAGACATTACCACCTAAGCACAACAGATAAAGGATAAAATAAGAGCAGCAAATAGACACATATTTGAACAAAAAATAGGAGATGTTTGACCACCGAAGCACAAGATGAAGCAAATCGTAATACCGTTAGATTAGTACTGACAGCAACCATATGCTTTGAAACAGCCTCAGGCCTGCAATATAAAATGCCAACAATTGTGTGACCAGAGAGAGAGAGAGAGAGAAACAGGCAATAATTTAAAAATAAAAATAAAATAAAAATAATCCGCATTCAGAAAAGTCCTAAGAATTTCCAATTATTTGATTATTCTGTTGTATTTCCAGGCCAAAGAATTATAAGTAGATAACTAATTTCCCTCATTTTATTTATATTAACCAATTTCATTTCCCTTTAAAATTGATTTTCAAACTTCTGTCAATATACATACTAACTCCTGATTGTTAAATTTCTCCTAATGCCATTGAAATTCAGATCGAAACTCTCACATGCCCATATCTTAAAAGAAGAAAGCACATGCAATCAAACCAACCCCAAGGCAGATGAGATCCATTCCCTAAGTGTCCGAGCATTCAACATAGTTTCAGCTGTTGTAAAAGTTTTTGAAACCACCACAACTGCAAAAAACACATAAAAACTCAATGAAAGGGATGTGAAACCCCAAAAGTAGCTCAGGTGGCAAGTATATAGTGCTCAGCAGAAATGTTAAGCAAACAAGAAAAACTTAGTTTACCTAATGTAGTTTCAGGGTTCAACCCAGTAATATTTCTAGCAACATCAATTGGATCAACATTTGCAAGACTGCAAGGGCAAACACAAGAAGAAAAAGGAGCAGGCTGAGATAAATCCATGCTCAATCACAAAATGTCATAGTTGTAATTTTATGCTGGGTTCCTCTCCCACTAAAAGCATGTGGCATCTTGTAATTGTATGTATGAAACTATGACTGGGTTTGTTGGACAATAAACCAAAACCTTTTATATTGGAATTTACACATCACAGTAGCCGCTTAGGACACTCATCATGAGATACAGTCACTTTCATGTGGAACACATATGGAAATGCCTTCTGTAAAATGTGTCTTGCTTATACAGAAGGGATGGCACCAAAATTAAAAAAACTGTACTTCCAGTCTTCTGCAGTGTCTTAAATGTAATCTTGAAAAGTGAAAAAATTGATCAAGTTTAAATATGTTTAAAGAAAAGCAGTTGTCTTTACAATAAGGTCTCGTTTGGGAATATACTATTTTAGTAACTTTTTGATTTTTTGGTTAAAATATGAGATAAAAAAAATTAGTATGTTTGGAATAATTTTTTGATTTTTTACGAAAAGATGTGCAAAAAGTAGAGAGGAAATCTTTGACTTTTTGGTATAGGTCGTTGGCTTTTAGTTTTTTTAGTGACCTTTTGCCTTTTAGGTTAAAATAGTGAATTGCCAAACGAGGCCTAAGTCAACTCTCACCTATACAACCATAAGTGATGCATAGCAAAAATTTCACCCAAATCAAATCATAGAGCTAGATGTGCTGCTTAGAAAAACTGAAAGCACAAGCTCATGAACTATAATTTCCTGGAGGAGAAAAGCTGAAAGAGCGAAGTAAATATCCAGTTACTATAGTGATGTAAAGATCTTTTCTTTCACTGATAAAAAGACAAAAAAGAACACACGAAAAAAAGAGTCACAATTATATAACGTGCTCACAAGCGCAGTTGGCGTCCTCTTGCACATTCAATAGCCTCTGGATCTGTAGATTGCCAAGAGTTAAACCATAAATGCTTGTGCAAGGTTTTTAAACAAGCAAAATGCCAAGAGAAGGATAATTAAAGAATGCCATGTTGACCAAAGAAGAATCAGAATTGGTTGATATATTTCTCAAAATGCTGAAGATTGGAAATTTGGAATGCAAAAAACCAACCTGTTTGAAGAGCGGTATGCACAAAAAGAGGACCTAAGAAGCTGCCACCTATACCAATAGCAATAACATTCGTCAACGCTTTTCCTGTTGCTCCAACCTACCAATATGTACCCATTAGTACCACTCATGCAACACTGGGCTCCATTAGATGGTCATAAACAACTGAACCTTACCCAAGAACCACTGCGCACCCTCTCAGAAAAATCCCGGATCTTGTCCAGAACATTCCAAACATCTGGGACGACATTCTTTCCATCGTTGTTTATAACTGCATCTCTTGGAGCACGAAGAGCTACATGAAGGACAGACCTGTTCTCCGTGCTGTTTATCTGAATGTGCCACAGAAAACAATATCAAAGAATAAAATGATCATGATATCATAATATTTGAGCAGTACGTCAGCTTTACCATAAACCTAACTTGTCATAAACAGTTCTAAATTGCTGCCTGATCAAATGCCAAGATTAGGACACTAACTATTCAAAGTGGTGCCTCTTGATTAAGCATTGCATCAGGATTCAGGAAACTATATAAATCAGTTTACAGAAGTTCATGTATGAATGGAAGAAGAAAGTAAAATCCTGCTTACCCGCTCCCCATTAAACATCTTGTTAATTTTTTCTTTAAGACACGCAGCCTGCATTATGACACAAGGAAGCACAATTAAAATATATATACTGTTTTGTACGCCCAAAAGAGTAACTGTCCAATGTACCTCTGCCAACTTGAATAGCTTATTCATTGTTTCAAGAGTGGCACACTGCCTCGAGTAGTCCAATAGTATCCCATCAAACTCACTATAGAAGACATAAACATTATGATTCACATTACACTCCAATGCTAATTGCTAACCATATACTAGACATCAATATTTACGTAATAGAAAAGAAGATTATAAGTTGAACAAGTTGAATAGAGTATCATACGCCATCATTGATTTGCATCGCTCAGAGTCACTCATCAATTCGCGTAAATGCGTCTTTTTAATGTCGTCAACATGGGCCTACACAGAGATACATTCTTCACATCAAATACAAATTCCATAACTCTATCAAAAAATAAAGATTGACACTAGTTACCTTCAAGTCCTTCCATTGCTCCGTGTCACAGATAAGGGCAGATGAAGCCATCTGCAATAATTTCAAAATTCACAATAAATCTTTATTTTATTTCGAACCATATCAACCAAGGAGCATACATAAACCCTCCCTCTCATATTGCAAACAAATAACAATTTGCTTATATTTTTAGATTATTCATTGTTTAAATCCCAAAAGATGCAAAAAAGAAAGCGCTACACTCAACAGTGACTAATTATGGGTTGTTCTGAGATTTTCTCTTTCCCAATTCCTTCTTTCTTTCTTTCTTAATTCGCTAATCCTTTGCTTTCTCCGCAGCCAAACAAAGGGTTGCCTAAAAACTGACTATGTCTATTATCAAACTACATCAATTAACAAATCCAATCAAATGTAAACTCTAATCGCACAAAAAATTCTCAAAAAGAGCTCCAAAAACAACAAAAAAGAGTCTCTAGATCGAATTACCCGCGCCCAAGTAACTGGGAACAAAGGCGAGTTGAGTATCTAGATCAACTGAACATCGATTGGAAAAAAATAAATAAAGCAGGGAAAAGATTCTTGAGCGAAACAAGTACAAAATCAATTGATCAAAATGCAAAGAATCGAACACAGATCACTAAGACAAAAAAAGAAAAAGAAAAAGAAAAAGAAAGTTAATGTTGACATTGCCGGAGATAGTGGAAAATTGAAGAATTCATAAGTACAAACCTGGTGGAGAAATAATGTTAGAAGATATTGAGAGAGAGAGAGAGAGAGAGAGAGAGAGAGAAAAAGATTGAGAGATAGAGAGGTGGATAGATAGATAGGATTGGGAAGAACCTCCACAGGTTTGTTCTGTTATTTATGCGATATGTGCTTTTGGAACCCAAGGCAGAGAAACTGGCAAATCAAAGAAGAGTGACGCGAAATTGCTTGGGGGGTTTCAAAAGCTTTTTGGAGTCACTTCACGTGTCGCGGAGGTGCTGTTCGATGATGTGAGCCAGTTTGTGCTCCAAATCGATGGGCCATACGGCCGACGAGACCAGGTAACTACACTCAGTTTTCTTTAAACCACGGATAATAAAACCAGGGACTTTTGATTAAACCTGCGTTTGGTCATGATTTCAATTAAAAATTTTAGGTTGCGTTGGTTGTGTTTTGTAATTATGATTTGAGAGTATAAGTTATATTTTGAGTTTGTGGGTTTGAAATTATGATTTGAGTGTAGAAAATTTGTTTGGTAAATAGTTTTGAAAAGAGTTTTAATTTGAATGGGAAATTGTTGATGTGACATTAATATTTGATATAAAATTTACAATTCATATAACTCAAAATTATTTTAAAAATTTCAGAAAATGTTTTTTTCGATTGTATATCAGTTGCAAAAAAAAAAAAAAAAAAAAAAAAAAATACTATTCCGGTCAACCTGCCGGACTTCCCGTCCGCCAAAATTTGCAAAAAAAAAATCTCTGAATCGCGCACCTGTCTCAGAGTTCTCTGCAGAGTTTTGGAAATGTATTTCCAAAACTCGTTCCAAACGTCATGCTCAAGTGTAGGTGTAGAATCACATTTCTAAAACACAACCAAACATAGCCTTAATTTTTTTAAAAAAAATTTATAATTAAATACAACAATTAAAATTACTTAAAATTTAATTTAAAATTATTTTCAAAATTCATAATTAAATATACCACTCAAAATTCTTTTTAAAATTTAAAACTAAATTCTTTTAAAACTCTATTTTTAAAAAAAATCAAAAAAATATTATTTTATTTTATTTTTTAAAATTATTTTAGAATTATAATTTGAGTGTAGAGTCTTATTTTGAGTTATGAGTTTTGAAAATAAAATTTGTTTTGTTATGAGTTTTGAAAAGGGTTTTGAGTTGCATTTTGAAATTTTTTGAATTTTTTCTTAAAATATTTAAAATATTTCTTAATTTTTTTAGGGTAAATATTTTATATTTTAAATATTTATTTATTTTAATGTGTACTATATTTCATATATTTGTGTATTGTATTTTTTAAATATTTTAATATTTAAAAAATTATTTTAAATATAGAATTTTATTTTAAATATTTTTTATTTTTGTTACGATTTGAGTGTAGAGTTTTGAAAATACTGTGGAGTTTCGAATTATGTGTTTGGTTATGAGTTTTGAAAATAATTTTTAATTGACTTTTGAGTTATATGTTTGGTTACGATTTGATTGTAGAGTTGTATTTTGAGTTTAAAATATTTACAAAATAAAATAAAATATTTAAATCAAAATTATATATTTAAAATAAAAAAATAAAATTTTCTTAAACATTTTTTAATATTTTTAAAAATAAATCCAAAAAATTTCAAAATATAACTTAAAACTCTTTTCAAAATTCAAAAATTATTTTCAAAACTCATAATTAAACAAATTTTCTTTTTTCAAAACTCAATTTACAATTCCACACTTAAATCACAGCTTCACACTCAAATTATAATTCCAAAACTAAACCAAACAGAGCTTAAGTTTTTCTCCAAAAAAATACTGTTAATTTAATATTTTTGATAAAATTATTTTGATTTTTTAATAAAATTAAAGTGATTGAAATTAATGTAAATATTAAAATAAATATATATTTTAATATTAAAGATATAATAATATTATTTTTTTTATTCATATGAATAATGAGTTATTGATGAAAAATGATCTAATTATTATGTAAATTAAAAATTCAAGGAAATACTAATATAATTATGTAAAAGTATAAGATTAATTGTATATTCTCCAACCTCAAGGGAGGTGAGTAATTTATTAGAAAACCAAGATTTTTGAGTTGGCAAATAGTTAATTTATTCATTGAAAATAAATTAATAAAAAATAGTTTCCTGACACATTCTTAGTTTATTTTATTTTATTTTTAGTTTTCTAATAAAATTTTGGAGTAGTTTGAATGTGAATGAAAATGGAATGTTTGGTAACGTTTACGTTTTCAGTTTATATTTATAAAAATTTTATAAATTGGTTTTTGTTTATTTTTAGAAAAACATAAACTATAAACGCGTTTGGTAATTGACAAAATGTTTAAAAAATTTAAAAATATAAAAAAGAGTGAGAAATGGCAAGTGGTGGTGGAAGGTGGTGGGTCATAGCGAGTGGGTGGCGGTGGTGGTGGTGGCGGGTGGGTGGCGAATGGCAGGTGGTGGTGGGTGGTAGCGGGTGAGTGGTGGGTGGTGATGGTGGGTAGGTGGGTGACGATGGCGGGTGGTGAGTGGTAGCGAGTGGGTAGTGGTGGTGGGTAGTGGTGACAGGTAGGTGGTGGTGGGTAGGTTGGGTGACGGTGGCGGGTGGTAGCAAGTGGTGGTGGTGGGTAGTGGTGGTGGCGGCAGATGGGTGACGGATGGCGGGTGGTGGTGGGTGGTGATGATGGGTGGGTGGGTGACGGTGATGGGTGGTGGTGTAGCGAGTGGGTGGTGGTGGTGGTGGCAGATGGCGGGTGATTGTGGGTGGTGGCAGGTAGGTGGCGAGTGGTGGGTGGGTGGGTGACGGTGGCAGGTGGTAGGTGGTAGCGGGTGGTGGTGGTGGGTGGGTGGGTGGTAGGTGATGGCGGTGGTGGTGGTGGTGGGTGGTGGCGGTGGCAGGTAGGTGGCAGGTGGGTAGCGAGGGGTGGTGGGTGATGGTGGTGGTGGTGTGGTGCGGTGGCTGGCAGGTGGTGGTGGTGGTAGGTGGTGGCATGGTGGTGGTGTGGTGGCAGTAGGTGATGAATGGTGGTGGCAAGTAGGTGGCGGGCGGTGGATGGTAGTGGCGGGTGGATGGTAGGTGGGCGGTGGGTGGTAGTAGTGGTGGCGGTAGCGGCGAGGGGTGGGTGGTAGTGGCGAGTGGGTGGCAGGTGGGTGGCGGGTGGTGGTGGCTGGTGGGTGGTGGTGGCGAGTGGTGGTGGCAGGTGGGGTGGTGAGTGGTGGCGGCAGGTGGTGGTGGGTGGTGGTGGCGGGTGGTGGCTATTATTGGGTGGTAAAAAAAAAAAAAAAACTGAAAACTCAAAACGGAAACACATTTTTTGTGTTTTTATTTTTTGGCCAAATTTATAAACTGAGACCATTGATTTATAAATCAAAAATTTTACCAAACAAGTTTTTATTTGAGTTTTTCAAATTTTTATAAATATAAATAGAAAACTGAAAACGTAAGTGTTACCAAACGGCACCGAAATGTCCAAATGACTTTTTTTTTTTTTATTGGTTGACAAAATGGGTTTTTAAAACTAATAAGGTGGTTTTTAAGAGGATAAATGAAACCTAAATACATAAAACAAATAAATAAAAGTTCATAAAATAAGACACAAATGAGATTTCTTTGTCTGACATTTATAAAATTCTTATGCACTCATAACATAGTTAGATAGAAAAACTTTTAAGACTTGTAATTAGGTATGTTTGATTTTTGTAGACGGTCTCAAGTTCTATTTAAAATAATGTGTGTAACGTTAATTTTTATATAATGTGTATATATTTATTGACCTAGATTCGAGTTGAGTTTAATTTGTTGAAATTTATTTTATTTATATAATAAATTTATGGTAGCCGCTTTAGAGTGGGAGTGTGTTATTTTGTAATTAGTGTTAAATAAAATTATATAATGCTCAGTTTTATTTAAATTAATGTGTGTAACTTTAATTTTTATATAATGTATATAAATTTATTGAGGCTTGGTTTGGGAAGTGGGTTGGTTTTTTGATTTTTTTGGCTATTTTAATCTGGGCTAAAAAGCTTGGTTTGGGAAGGACTTTTTGGCTTTTTTGACTTTTTTTTGTGAGAGAAGAATGTAATGATTATGGGTTGGATGTGATGTTTTGTTTGTTATGGCTAAAATAACTTATTTTGTTTTTTGTGATTAAAATAGCCAAAAAAGCCTAAAAACCAACTTGCCAAACAGAGGCTGACTTGGATTCGAGTTGAGTTTAATTTGTTTAAATTTATTTTATTTATATAATAAATTTATGTTAACCGCTTTAGAGTGGGGAGTGTGTTATTTTGTGATTAGTGTTAAATACAATTATATAATACTCTGGAGAATGAAATCTTACAAACAATTTAATTGATCAAATAAAAAATATATAAGCACACTAGAATAGTTTTTTGGAGTTTACACTTAACAACTTTGGTTTAATCGATCAAGTTAAGAAAAAAACAAAAAAGTGTTTTTGTTTGATTGGTCGTATATATAAAACGTATATAACAACTTTCTTTCAGCCAAAAAGGAGTTCCGTTGCCGGGAATCGAACCCGGGTCTCCTGGGTGAAAGCCAGATATCCTAACCGCTGGACGACAACGGACTTGTTGCTTGAGAACGCTTATTTATAATTTAATCATCACTTATAAAAATGCAGCTCTGTACGTAGCTGAGATTCTTTCTCTGCCATTCAATATGAATGTAAAAGAAACCGTGGCTCATGTAAATTGCTTGAAATTACTTATTTGCACAAATACAGTAAATTTTTTTTTCGATCGACAAATACAGTAATTTGTTGATCCAGGATGAGCTTCAATGGAATTGCTTTTAATGGAATACTAAAACTAGAGGTACTAAATTCACATCAAAGGAGTTAATTTTAGTTAGATGAGCAATTAGCATGATGGTCAAACAGGACACATGGTAGCTTCACCAAGCAGAATTGCTGACCGGGCGACCAAGATCCCCAGTTGGTGGACCAGATCAAGGTAAATCCACATTGAGTGGGAATGTGCTTAGCCTTACTTGTAATGTCACCACTATCCATACTAAAGCGGAATGAAGAGGATTGGTGCCTACAGTCTCTCATCTGTATCAGATAATGAGCTATATAAACAAGCAGATCACTTAGGAAGCACGGTACACAATCACTAACATCAAAATTGACGCAGCAAAATACACCGGAATTAGATATCGTTCTAGTAGATGAAATGGACTCTCGAATTCACGAGAAAAATAGAATCTTGAATTGGAAGAGAAAATATCTTAAATTATTGATTGAATGAATAAAAGTTGTCTTTGCCATGAGGTTTACATAGCTATTTATAATAAACTAAATCTAATACTGTTGGCTTTTTGGCTTTTCGAAGGATAATTTTGTAAATGCGAGCGTGCCAGCAAGGATCAATCAGTCCTTACAGAATTTATAATTGCCAACCAATTATTCAGACGATTGTGTTTTAGTTCTTTCAGCCTCAATGAAGAGGACTTTTACTGGTGGCTTGACTTAGGAGAAATTAAGAGAAATAATAGTTAATATGAAGAATAATCGAAGTATTTCATTAAAATGAACACTTACAATAGTCCAAACTCAGCCTCGAAGAGGTTTACAGCGACAGTCTACTTGAATCTACTTGAAACTACTCCTATAAATCGAAGTGCAGTGCTGGTATTTAAAGTGCAGGTATTTAAAGAACAAGAAATGTAAAACTGGGAAGGAAAATGTGAAGTAAAGACTGGTTTGTATGATCTGAGTCCGGGCTTTTTCTGAGGGCTTCCCTGCTATTTATACTTGTCAAAGATGACCTTCGAACTGCACTTCAAACCGTCGAACTGCTCCTCCATGATCGTTGATCATGCTACCTTAGAAGTAGTCCCACTACGCCATCTCTTGCAGTTGAGCTTCCCTCCTGTATTCGAAATTTGAATATGAGTAACCGTTAAAGCCACGTCACTTTGTATCTCTTTACTGATCTAGTGCTACTCAGATCACGTAAGAACCAATGTTTATTGCCACGTGTTCGATCAGGATCGAGGACTTGAATTATCTTCCCATAATACCCTTATTCTCTCACGTGTCAAACTATGATTTGGCTTTTACAAAATATGTAGCCAACATTACCCCCCGCACTAATATACCCAATACTTGGAGATATTAGTGGATCAAAAAGCTTTTCCCGCGCTTTTGGAATGTGCATGGAATCTATCTTCAGGAAACACAACCGTCACCTATTTGATGATCATTTGCATTAACTCTCAATTTATCGAACATCTCAATACCTTCAGCATTCGAACGGACTATGGCTCAATCAACTTCTCACTCTACTGATCAAGCATACGAAGAGCCATTGAGTAATGCTGTTTCCCCTCGAAAGAATCTCCACGCATTCATTAGCCACCTTTACCCGCCCTTCTATATGCAGGTCATGGAGGCTTTTGCAGATTATCAACCTTTGGACTACGAACACATTGCCCTTAATCCTTTGATTTACAAATTTACAGATACAAGAAGTTCTTCCTCTAAACTCCCCTTGTACTTTGAACGAACTACTCTCAAGCCTTTGCTTCAACAAGTTGCAAATATGGACTTAGGGAGTTCTTCTTCACAAACCTCTACTTGGGATGAAGCTACAACTTCTTCATCTTCTGGGGTTTCCGGATGGACAAACTGGTCAGCACCTGAGTCCTGGGACTTGAGGGAACGAATTAATCACCATTTTGTTGAGTTCACTGACCCTTTACATTTTCCTTCTTACGCTCGAAGCTCTGTGGTCTATCCTTATGTGCCTATTGACCTTCGACGTAGTTTGGAGGAGAATCTGCTTGTGGCCTGGTACACATCCTCTATGCCCACAAGGACAATGCACACTGCCCGGCATCTGGAAGAATCACAAGGGTATACTCCTTCATTTTTGGCCAAGAAGGCAAAAATTTGCTCTTCTGACTGGCTCGACTATATTAATGCCTTTGTTCCTTCCGCTCCTGTGCCATATCCTCCTTCTTCACCTTCTGGAATAGAAGCATCCACACCTTCTCCATCTTCTGAAGCAGAACCATCTACTCCTTCTTCTCCTCCCACTCTTTCCTGGACAGAGAAATTAAGGCTTGCCCTTCCCATGGACAAAATTTTTCCACCTTACAAACCTCCATCATCTCCCACTCCAGCTGAGCGGAAACAAGCTCAACTTCTGCTTGCGGCTTTCTCTCACTTGCCCTTCAATGTTCTTGAGGATGACATCCCTCTCAAGAACTTTCGATGGGCTTGTGATATTCTGACTAGGGGCCATGTCCTCAATCCCATTGCCCAAGCAGAACTTCACATGTTCTTGGACCAACTTCCGTTACTCCTCCACTGGCATCAGAATTCCAAGGCCACCATCCAATCTTTGGATCAACTTTCATCTCTCCGAATTCATGCCCAGTACGAAGCAGAAAACTTCATCGAAGACTTCGATGACTTCAAAAATAAAGATTCTGCGTATTGGGATGATTTGGTTATAGATGAATTGGAACAAAATTTGAGGGAAGAGGCTTTCGAGACAAAGGCTGAGGAGCTCTACTATGAAGTGAGAGCACATCAACTTATGCAGCCAACATTAGAGGAGATAGAAGATATAATAAAGAAAGAACAAATATTCATTGATCATTGTTGGACAAAGTTCCATGATCTTGTTATTTATTCTATTCCTTATTTTTATGAGCTTGAATTTGTACCCAAATAAGGTTACTCAATGTAATTGTCTTGGCTTTAACACAAACAAAGTCTTTCTGTATTTGACATTGTTTGCCTCTGTTTCCTTTTTGTCTTCAAAAGCCAACTTATAGCTTCGAATTGAACAATCTCACCTTTCGAATCTAGACTCAATTGTTTAATGAAACGCTGAAAAAACCAACATGTCTTTTTTCCAATTTTATGGGGTATAGTTGACAATTCTGGCTGATATCATCTGGAATTAATGCTTTGAATTTTAACAACATTACTCCTCAAAACTAACTATAACCAATATATATGGTCATGGTTAATATAGCCAATCAATTTCAAATTGACTATTTTGCTTCGAAGAGTAATCCACACTGTTTTAGGTTCAAAAAGCAATTCCTTCTTGTATATATGGAAACCAACAATTGGTTTTAATGCTTCGAACAGTGCTCATCCTTAAAGGATCCAAGGAGTTGCTTCAAAGGTCGTTACTTCGATTAATAACCCTCAAACAGGTCTTTAAACCCTTTGAAGTGGACCAATATTCGAGCATTCTAGCAATTATGTAGTACGCTTCGAAGCCGACTTATGTATTTCGAAGCCGTTGTTATTTGATTTTTTGGCGCCAAAATCTCATTTCGAAGCCAAATATCTTGCTTCGAAGCTGGCGTCAATATCCGGAATGCTTTTTCCCTCCAAAACTATCAATATTGGAAGAGGCTCCTCGTATTCGTACTTTTAGTACTTAACGACTTATGCAATATATTTCCAGACACAAAAGCTTTTCTTTAAAACCCTTTTTGCTTCGTGTTTCTGAAGTCACTTGCTCTTTTAACATTCAAACCCTCATCTTTCACTTCTCTTTACTTCCCCCTTTCCTTTTCGAACATCGTACCATCCATGGCTTCTTCTTCACCAGAAGTACCAATCATAGAACGTGTGAGCTCATCCGTAGCCTTGAAAAGGCTCATTGATGTGGAGTGCGAGAAGTACAAGGCTGGGGGAAAAAGCGCCATTGATGGGCGTGTCTTTGTCCCTCGTCGTCATGAGCGACAAGACTACGTGCTTGGGCCAATCTTCAAGGAAATCCCTATTGAGCTCCCAACTCTGTACCCTCGTCTGGAAAACCAATGTCTCCTATATGAAGGTGGTCTTGATTGGAGGAGCTGGAGAATCAATCGCCCCCACCGATGTTGGCCCACGATGAGACCGGAGTGGCAAGAGTGGTATGATCGGGTCATCCCTGCGAGGACACTGGACCTTCAAGAGCTCTGCCTTCTCGATGCTCTTCGACTATCTAGGGTAACTATCACAGAGGACCCTTTCTTAGTCCCTGCTGCTTTATGCTTTTGGAACCCTATCTTTAATTTCTTTCAATTTAAATGTGGGATGATGGCTCCTACTGTTCTTGATATTTGCCATCTACTAGGAGTATCCCCCATTGGTACCATTATTACACCAGACTTCCCTGATTTAACAGTCTCTTTTCCCTCCCTCTCTTAACTTATCTTACAGCGATTTTGTTAAAGCTGAAAATAAAAAAGAGGGCCCAGTAACCGATAGGGAATTCTTTTCCTTCTTGTTATACTGGCTTTGCAAATTCCTCTTCTGCACCTCTTCACAAAGAATTATGCCTGAATTTGCTCCACTTGCCAAAGCCTTTGTTTTGCAAAAAAGAGTAGCCTTAGCCCCATATATTCTAGGTCATGTATACAGAGTTTGTTCCCTTTTTTGTGAGAAGCCCTTAGATGCTAATCAAGGGGGCCATTCTGGATCCTTCAGCTTTGGCTTTTTGCCTATTTCACTGAACTACAATCCAAATGCCTTAAATTTTCTGGGTTACATTCTCTTACCCATGGCATAAGGCTAGCCAATGCTTCCCTCTATCCTTCTTCTTTTGCCTTTTATTTCTCTTTTTTCCATCAACTACCTGCAGAACTTCCTGTTCACCGCTTCTGTCCTTTCGAGACCAACATAGGTCCACCTTGGTTGAGTCACTTTTTGAGTGACAGGCTCTGTGCTTCGCCTATTCATAAAGATATATGGGCCTCCCTACTGCTTCCTAGGGAGCTGTTTATTGGGACTACAAACCCCAGGGCTTATAAATGTATAGCTGAACCTTATTGTCCTGCTCAATTTGCTAGACAATTTGGTTTCACACAAGGGGTCCCAATACCTCTCTGCAGCAACACCAACCTGAGCCTTACCAGAAGAGATCTGAAAGTTAGGAAATCAAGGCTGGAGGAGGCAACCTTTCAAATTCATGGATGACTTGGCTAATTTTGAATACACTCCTTTCATTCCTGCGGGAACTGCATTGAAGAGATACCAACAGTGGTGGGAAAGTAATATGGAATTCTATTTAGCCATTTCACCTAAAAACCTATTGGAGGTATTAGATGTGTCCAAGCCCAAAGGAGCTGAAACTGTCCCTTCCTCTACTGTGCCTCCTACAGCTCAGTCCATCCCTGCTACCTCAACTCCTTCGAAAGCCACTCGGGCTGCTTCAAGAAAAGGTATATACTTTCAACTTCTCTTTTTCCTTTTGAATCTCTTGTTTGTTTCCTTTAGACTTATGTTCTTTGGTGCAGGGTCCCCGCAAGAAGAATCTCCTAAGAGAGCTGAGACTTCAGCTATTCTCAAAAAGGAACAGCAACAGAAACAAAAAAGGAAGCTGATCCTCCCCTCTGAGGAATCTGAAACTTTGGGAGAAGAAGCAGTCGAACAAGAGCAAGAAGTGCCCTTACAAAGAACAAAGAGACAAAAGGTGGCTACCTCTCCTTCTGATACCTTTGAGCATCCTTCTCTCGAGGCAGACATTATAGTAATGGAGAAAGAACTAACCTCAGAAAAATCTGAACCCCAAATTGAAGAGAGGGAGATTGAAAAGGAACCAGTAGTATCCCCACCAAGGAGGAAGAGGAGAAGAAAGATTACTGTCTCTCCTTCTGACTTTGCTGAGGACTCTGATTCCGAAACAATCGCCCAAGCAATAGAAAGGAGAAGGAAGGTGACTGTTTCAACTGCTGTCTTGGTTGAGGATCCCATTCACGAAGCAGTTACCAAGACAGTAGAGCAGGAACATCCCAAGGCAATAATTGTCTTTGAAAGGGCCGGGCCGAGAAGAAACGGCAGCAACAATTTTTGAGAGATGAAGCTGCTGCTGCTGATGCATTACAGAGAGAAGCTGCACGAAGACAACAAACTATCGAGCATTATCCCCTTCGCAGTTCTCCCATCAGTGCCAACACTTCTGAAACAAGTAATTTCTTTCGTATTTCTACTGTTTTCCCTTCGTCAGCCTTTGTATTGAAGTTTGACATTGCTCTGCATTTCTTCCTTTTGCAGCAACAATTATCTTCCCCATGAGGCCTATTCCAGTTGAAGTTGAAGTTGACCAGATGCAACAAGTGAAAACCATCCAAATCATGCTCCCACTCTCCAAGCCTACATTCGACACACCTTCTTTGAGTCCAAGCATCCCTGCATCTCTTTTCCTTGGCTTAGAGCCGTATCTCCCTTTTTTGACTTTTGATCTGCCTCAGTTTACCTCTTCTTCGAGCCTTGCTCTTCCTCCTCCTTCTCAGAAATTCCAACTGCTGCTCCATTCCCAGTGGCAGTTGATTCTTCCACAGAGGGTGCTGGTAATTCTCCAATTCATGGTTCATTACCTGTGCCTACTTCCAGCCCCTCTTCACTTGATTCGTTGGTGGCAAAAACCATAGAGGCTGCCAAAGATATTCCTTCTATTTCTCCCATCCCCATGCAGTCTCTGGTGTCCTCCGCCACAACACTCTCTATGTCCTTCATGTCCAGGGATGAGGTAGACATTTTCGAAGGAAGACTAGCTAGTCTTTTCGACATACCTTCTACCTCTCCAACATTTAGTGCTGAAGCTGAGCCATTAATTTTGGCTGACTCCTTACTGGAAATTTTTGAGAGTCTTCCTTCCTCTAGCAGCAAGCCGTCGACCCCTTTAATAGATCTGGACGTATGCCTGGAACTGCTGACTTCTTTTTCGAGGATCCCCTTCGAAGCTCTACAAAGGCCTATCATCAGGAATGGGTTCCTTCAATGCTGTAACATTGCTGAGCAGTCTGGCATGAATGTCTCAAGTCATCTATCCCAGGCTGCAGCTACTATTGATTTTTATCTCAACATTTGCCATGCTGCTAAGACTGCAGATGAGAGACTAGCTAGGGACCAGAGTTTTGTTTCCCATGTGCACACCGAGGTATCAACACTTAAGGAACAACACTCCTCTGCCTCTCACTTTCGAGTCCAACTGCTGGAGAAGAAAGCTCAGCTTGAAGAGGAGCTAGCCGCAGTAAACCAAGCCTTGGTTAGAACTGATACCAAATTGCACATCACCAACCAAGAGCTGGCTGATCGAAAAGAAGACATGGCTGCAGCTATCCAATTATTTCCATCACTTAGTAATAGGAAATCCACTATACAAAAACAATTGAGACATTGTAATGATTTTTGGGCCAATCTGTGGCACAATGTATTTAATTCTTTATAAAAAAACAAATTTTGTCTATCATTTGAGCAGTCTTATGTTTTTGTGCTTAATGTTTACTTTACTCCTTGTGTTTCCCAAATGGTTGGAAAATAAGGCTTTAAATATCTGCCATTAATCTTTTTGGGATGTACATACCCATTCAAATTTCTCAAATGGTATGCTCCAAAAGGCAGAACTCTATGAACTTGATATGGTCCCTCCCAGTTAGGTGACCATTTGCCAAACTTATGGCTTTTAATTCCTATTGGGAGTATTGTCTTCCATACCAAATCACCTTCATCAAAGCCAATGTGTTTGACCCTCTTGTTGTAATTCTTAGCTGCTTTCTTCTTTTGGAAAAGAATGCTATTTAATGCCAATATCCTGGCTTCATCTATGCCCTCTAACTCCAAGCACATACTTTGATGGTATTGCTCAGGATCTAACTGATCTTGACATCTTACCCTCAAGGATTTAACATTAATTTCCACAGGTAGAACTGCATCATGCCCATATACTAAGGCATAAGGAGTAACTCCTGTGCTTGACCTTGGGGAAGTTCTGTAAGCCCACAAAACATCCAACAGAAGGTTATGCCAATCCCTAGGATTATCCTCCACAACCTTTTGTATACCTTTTTTCAAGGATTTATTGGATGATTCAGCTTGACCATTGGCTTGTGCATAATAGGGTGTGGAATTAACAAGGCTAATTCCAAATTCTGCCACAAAGGACTTCACCATTTTCCCATCGAACACAGTCCCATTATCTACAGTAATGGTTTGTGGGATGCCAAATCTATGGATCAAGTCTTTAATGAACCCAATGACCTCTGTTTGGTCTACAGCCTTATATGGTTTGGCTTCGACCCACTTAGTGAAGTAGTCAGTGGCCACTAGAATGAAACAATGATGTTTCGAAGAAGGTGGGTGTATTTTTCCCATCATATCCATGGCCCACCCTCTGAATGGCCAAGGTTTCACTACTGCATGTAGGTCAGTTATGGGCACATGCCTTATTGTACCATGCTTTTGACATGCCTGGCAACCCTTTGCATATTCTATGCAGTCTTTAAGGATAGTTGGCCAATAATAGGAATGTCTTCGAAGCAACCATCTCATCTTCACACCAGGTTGATGAGCACCACAAATGCCTTCATGAACCTCAGCCATAGCTGTTAATGCTTCTTTTGGGCCTAAACATTCCAGCAATAAGCCATCTAGCCATAGCATTACCATAGACCATATATTGCATGGATTGCAATTTAACTCTTCTGCTGGCCTTCGAAGATGGACCAGCCAATACTGCATTATTGGATGTCTCCAATCTTCTTCTTGTAAGTCATTATGATTGACTTCCAAGATCACATTCCTTTTATTCAAAGGTTGTATTAATCTCTGATATGTTGTTTGGCTTATGTCCCTTTGGGTATTATCCCTTCTCTTGAAGTTCGAAGCTTTTGAGCCACATCGTTAGCTCTATTATTCAAGAATCTTGGAACATGGGTTACATTTGCTACTTGAAACTGAGAAAGCAGATGTAATGCAACAACATAATATGGTAGGATGCTTATGCTTTGACACTTGAAAATCCCTTTTACTTGGTTAACCACCAATTGAGAGTCCCCAAATATGTCAACTGCATGTACTTGTAATCCAATGAGGATTTCTAGCCCTACTATTAAGGCTTCATATTCGGCCTGATTATTGGAACAAGTGGCTTCATCCACTATGAAACCATGTGTGGTTTCTACCCCTTGTGGAGATTTAATTACCACACCAATTCCAACTAAACCATTGGCTTTCGATCCATCAAACCACATCTGCCATGGCTCAACATTAGCCATACCAAGCTCCATTATCTCTTGGCTTTCTGTTTGAGATGGATGATCTGCCAGAAAATTGGCTAAAACTTACCCTTTCACTGCTCTTTGAGGGACATATTCTAAGGCTAGTATCCACTTGCCAATCCTTCCCCTCAACATAGGCCTAGATAACATGTATTTAACCAAATCTGTGGTTGCAATTACCAAGACAGTTGTAGGTAAAAGATAATATCGTAATTTCATTGCAGCAAAATACAAAGCAAGACACAGCTTTTCAACAGCTGAATATTTACATTCACAAGGATTTAAAAACCTACTAAGGTAATAAATAGCTTGCTCTTTGCCTTCTTCGTTGTCTTGGGCCAAGAAAGCTCCCAATGAATCTTCTGCTGCAGCTATGTACAACTTCAACGGCTTGTTCCCTTTTGGTGGCATCAGCACTGGAGGGTTGGCCAAGTAGGCTTTAATACCTTCGAAAGCACTTTGATGCTCTGCTGTCCACACAAATTCCTCTTCATCTTTCAGCCTTAACAAGGAAGAAAATACTTTAGTTTTCCCTGCAGTGTTAGAAATAAACCTTCGAAGAAAGTTAACCTGCCCCAGGAACCTTTGTAATTCTTTCTTACTTGATGGAGGCCTAGCTTCAATGATGGCTTTAGCTTTATTCTGATCAATCTGTATTCCTTTCTTGTGCACTACATAACCCAAGAAGTTTCCAGATGATACACCAAAAGCACACTTAAGAGGATTAAGTTTCAACTTGAACTTCCTCATTCTTTCGAAAGCTGCTTCTAAATGAAACAAATGCTCCTCCATGGACTGGGATTTCACTACAATGTCATCAATGTAAGCATT
Organism: Camellia japonica; assembly: GCA_030407325.1. Taxonomy (NCBI): domain Eukaryota; kingdom Viridiplantae; phylum Streptophyta; class Magnoliopsida; order Ericales; family Theaceae; genus Camellia; species Camellia japonica. The sequence goes on from JAPPVO010000016.1 coordinate 183,865,590, forward strand.
CTAGATACCCTCCAATGAGATCATGAAAGATAGTGTTCATAGCCTCTGATATGTAGCTCCAGCATTCTTCAGACCAAATGGCATTTTAACCCATTCGAAGGTGCCAATATTTCCAGGACATCTGAATGCTGTCTTGTGGATATCTTCCTCTGCAATGCATATTTGGTTATAACCAGAGTGGCCATCCATCATCGATAAAACTTGATGTCCTGCTGAACTGTCTACCAGCAGATCCACTATAGGCATAGGGTACTCATCTTTAGGAGTTGCTAGGTTTAAGTTTCTGAAATCGATGCATACCCTCATTTTGCCATTCTTCTTAACTACAGGCACAATATTAGATAGCCATTCAACATACCTGGCTGTCCTAATAAAGTCTGCCTTGAGTAGTCTAAGAATTTCTTCCTTGACCTTCTGAATTACTTCTGGACTCATCCTTCTTGGTTTCTGCTTGTATGGCTTGAAATTGGGCTTCATAGGGAGCCTATGTTCCACCAAAGATCTATCCAATCCTGGTAGTTCATTATAAGACCATGCAAAGCAATCTTTGTATTTCTTTAAAACAACCAATAACTGGTCTCTGTCCAGAACATTCAAGCAAGTACTTATATAGGTGGGCTGCTGCACAGAACCTCCCCTAAATTCACCTCTTCTAAGGGGTCTTGCGTCTGAGGACTTATCGAAGCTTCTTCTCTGGTTTCTTCAACCTTCGAAGCAAGCTGTTCGCCTTGTTTTACTCCTAGGTTCTTTAATTCGACATCTCTGCCCTCTTCCTCATAGACAAAATCTGTCCATAAGGCGTCTTCTTCCTGTATCTCCTGGACTTTTGTTTCAATGTCCAATGCACAGTATTTCTCAAGGGTCAAACTTCTGACCTGTTGCTGTTCTTGTTTAAGCCAATTATCATGGCCTCTCTCTCTTGCTTCTGTACTTTCTGGACTATTGCTTTTACGTCCAATGATGAGAATTTAATCAAAGCCAAGGACTTGGCTTCTCGTTCTTCACTTTTTGCCTATAACCAGGCATCATTGTCATCTTTCACGACAACCTCTTCATCAGCACTTTCTTGGACTAAGTGCTTCAGGTGTGTTACTTCCTCATCAGCCGTCACTTCGGCTGAGCCATCAGCTTTCCTCAGTATACTGAGTGGTGTCACTCCCTCAATATACAATTTGGCCTCTGCAAAGTCTGCACAGGCTATGAAGGGTTGAGGATCTGCATCAATCTCCTCTGTCTCTCCATTGCCCAGGGCCATCATGATCTTCTGATGCAAAGAGGAAGGCACACATTGTTGGTGTGGATCCAATCTCTCCCCAAGTAAGGCATTATATTTAGCATTGCTGTCGATGACGAAAAAAAGCTGTCATACAATCCTGGTCCCCACACTCAAATTAATAGGCAGAATCCCTTGAGCCATCTGCTTATCTCCAGCAAAGCCAGCAATGGTTGTGCTGGTTGGGATCAACCTGGGATTCTTCTTCCCTAGTTTCTTCAAAGAAGATTTCGGTAATAAGTTTACCGCTGCCCCATTGTCTATTAGGACTCGTTTAGCTGTATCCCATCAAAGAAAGCCTTGATGTACAAAGGCTTGACATGTTGGGTCATGGAATTTGAGGGGTATTCAAAAGGATATGAGAGGTTGATGCTCACCTCTTCCTCGCTTTCACACTCAGTTTCCATTGGAGTAGCCATTTCAGGAGCATCCTGTACCATACTCACTTGTGACTCCTCGCTAGAGACAGGAATTGGATCCATGTCTTGGTCACCTTGATCCTCATTTTCAGCCTGGAATTCATGAGGTAGTATGTGTACCATGTTGACTGATACAGGGGAAATGAGCCAAACTGGATGGCTGGCTGTACCTTCTTTCCCTCTTGGCTACCTTGCTCAGTGTCTTCAGCAGCATCCTCCATGCTGCATTCTGGTATTTCATTGATAACTGATCCCTTCGAAGGATCCTTCTCAACTGGTTCTTCAGTCAAAAATGTTTGTTCAGCCATGAAGGCTTCGAACATTTCTTCTTCTGCATTTCCTTTCTTTGGCTCATGCCAATCTCTTCTTCCGTTTCACTGTCACTTTCCATCAGAGCCTTCTCCAGCCCTGCCAAACTAGACTTCTCCCTGGCCTTTAATTCAGAATGAACTTGGGCCAATTGTTCTCTGCTACAAACACTTTACTTTGTAGAGTCGGTTTGGAGCATGGTCTGACTTCGAAGTTTTTTTCTTCTGTCTTGTCCTGTGAAGAACTCTCTCCACTTTCTTTCAGATCTTGCTGGTACTGGGTGTACCTACGCTGAATCTTCCTCCTTTGTGATCTGGAAATAACTGGAACCATATTTGGTTCCTTTGTCTTTGGGTGTTTCAGCAATACCCAGTTGTTCGGAGCCACCAAAGGGGGTTTGACCATCCTTCCTGTGATTCCAAACTTCTCTCCTGGCAGACAATTCCCTAGGTTTGTTTTGCATTACAAACCAATCTGGAACTCCAGGTACCCAAGAGCTTACTGATTCAGATGTCGAATCACCCTTTTCCACCTTCGAAGCCATCTTCGAAACTGGCCGTGGAGGTAAGTGCTGGTTCTGATCACATGCTTGAGCTTGATTCTGGCCTTTGATGGAGGTGGCCATTTTCTGTTCTGTGTGAGGTTGGTCTGGGGGGCAATCTCTGGCTTTATCCCATAACCTGAACTCCTCTCCAATCTTCTTTCGGAATGGCTGCTCTCCATTCTGTAGTAGTTAGTGGCCTAGATTCATGCAAGGGCCTCTTTGCCTATCACGCATTCTGTCTACTGCAGGCTCAACCACTAAGGTCGCTGCCTATCACTAGCCGGATACGGCCTTTTGTTGTAAGCATTGGTTGACTTAGGGCGTCTCTGAACATCCCTATAGTATTGCTTCCCATCAATTGGAAGCCCCTTCAACCATTTGTAGCTTAGTCTGCATCTGGGACACATCCTTTGCATTACAGCTGCTTCCAAGGAATCGTCATCCAGTACTTCTTCATCAGAGTGTTCCTTCTGATGTGAGAAACCTTGTCCAACAATGGCGGGTTTCTAGTCTCCTTCTTGGCAGCTGTCTGGTTGGCAATATGCATTTGCACATTGACTCTCCCAATTCCTGCAGAGATAGATTCTGAAAGTTTGGTACAACCACATTAGCCGCGCTTTCTCCAACTTCTGGAAACGGGTTACTGTCAATTCCATGGCTTTCTCTGTTTTGGCTGGGAACTTCAGACTTCCTTTCGGATTTGCTCTTGGATCCTGTCTCGAAAAACAATGCAGTTTTTAGTCGAGTGAGACCAAGAATTATGCCATTACAGTATACTTTTCCTTTAAGTTCATCAAGAGCAGTTTGGCAGTTTACCCTTTTGGTAACTTAAGGAAATTGGCTGCAAGCAAATGATCAAAAATGTCATCTGCTTTTGTTAAATCGAAAGAATACTTTCTGTGAAAGTCTTTCTTTTAAACTGCTGGTCGATGGTTGTATCCTTATGAATTAATGCTTCACAGATTACGGGTTCTTTGCCCACAATCTCTGCTGCATCGATCTCATAATTGGGATCTCTATAATATGTCTTATACGAAGCATTGTTTCGATCTTGTTCTTCTTCTAGTAATGCTTCATATCGAGACACCTTATAGGTTAGTTCGACCAAATCCCTGAATTCAGTTGAATCAAACTTCTTTCGAAGCCTGAACTCTAAACCGTTTTGAGCCAATCTTACAAATTCTGGCTCTGGAAGGATGACTCTACATTTATTTCGAGCCCTTTTAAATCTGGCAATGAACTGAGTAGCCTTTTCTTCAGGCCTTTGAACTCAATCTTGCAAGTTGCCATGGACACCTCTGGCTCCGATTGGAAGAATTGGGCATGAAATGCCTCTTCATTGTTGCCAATTTTGAATGGAGAGCCAGGTGTAGGTAAGGTTGATATACCATACAAATGCTCCCCAGTTAAAGAGTTTGGAAAATTCTCAGTTTTATGTAGTCATGATTAGTGAATTCACCACATTGAGCAGCGAATCTGGCAATATGCTCTACTGTCGATTGATTTCCAGTTCCAAAATAGGGTAAAGTCTGGTATTCTGAATCCTCTTGGGTATTCATGTACCCTATCTACCCACTCTGGGTATGGTTTTCTGTATACAGGAGTCTGGCCCCCCGAGCCATCGGTCCACACATCTCCCTAACAATATCAGCAATTTGGTCCCTAGGAACATATTTTGGGCTTGCTGAACCACTACTGGAGGGACAAACACAGGGTTTGGTGGACAAACTTGTGCCTGTGGTCCTCTTGGTCCAAAAAGTGGATATTTGGGACTGGTTGCCCCTGTGGTGCAGTGGTTGCTGTTGAGGGTATGGGTAACCCTTTGAGCTGTCCTGCGAAAGGACCTGTGAAAGGTGCTGGACAGGTATTGTGTCCCTTCCATTTGTGGGAAAACCTTCCAACCCCCCGGGTATAAATTCGAATAAGGGGTTATTGTACCCCTAGTGCCAGGTATGGCTTCGAACATGGGATTTGCAACCATTCTTATGCCATTTTCTTGTACTTGGCCAGATCCACCACCTTGTGTGGCTTCACTGTTGAGTACTGAGGCATTTTGGCCTACTACAGGCCTTGAAATGGGTTCATACCAAGACTGAGGCGATGGTCTTTCATAGTTCTGAGTACTAGTTGACCATTAAATTGTCCATTAACTTGCATAGGCGGTTTTTCTCTAGCAATCTTTGCTGAGGACATTTAAAATTTCCTCTGTGTGTCTTTGTATTTGTTGGTTGGTGATTATTCATTCGATCCAAAAAGGATGTTGCCCACCTTTCCATCGTGTCATTAATTGTTGTCCCATAGCATCTACCAAGCCTTCCCATGGTTTGTTGGCTGGGTAGATGGAACGGTGGATGGTCCAATTCTTGGTTTCGTCCAATATTATGAACATATGGTTCTTGTCAGAAGTACTGGTCTGTTCGACCAAAGGTTCTGATAGCATAGGAGTCTCCATAGGATGTGTTACCACATTCTCCTCTGGATTAGGTATCTTACCTCTCATTTCTACGCCTTCTTCCGGCATTCATTTTCTCCTTGTCGTCTTCGTCTAGCCATTTTAACAAGTCCCACTGGGGCGTGCCCAAAATATATGTTGGCTTTTTGGCTTTTCGAAGGGAATTTTGTAATGCGAGCGTGCCAGCAAGGATCAATCAGTCCTTACAGAATTATAATTGCCAACCAATTATCAGACGATTGTGTTTTAGTTCTTTCAGCCTCAATGAAAAGGACTTTTACTGTGGCTTGACTTAGGAGATTTAAGAGAAATATAGTTAATATGAAGAACAATCGAAGTATTTCATTAAAATGAACACTTACAATAGTTCAAAACTCAGCCTCGAAGAGGTTTACAGCAACAGTCTACTTGAATCTACTTGAAACTACTCCTATGAATCGAAGTGCAGTGAGGTATTTAAAGGTGAGGTATTTAAAGAAACAGAAATGTAAAACTGGAAAGGAAAATGTGAAGTAAAGACTGGTTTGTATGATCTGAGTCTGGGCTTTTTCTGAGGGCTTCCCTGCTATTTATACTTGTCAAAGATGACCTTCGAACTGCACTTCAAACCGTCGAACTGCTCCTCCATGATCGTTGATCATGCTAGCCTTAGAAGTAGTCCCACTACGCCATCTCTTGCAGTTGAGCTTCCCTCCTGTATTCTGAAATTTGAATATGAGTAACCGTTAGAAGCCACGTCACTTTGTATCTCTTTACTGATCTAGTGCTACTCAGATCACGTAAGAACCAATGTTATTGCCACGTGTTCGATCAGGATCGAGGACTTGAATTATCTTCCCATAATACCCTTATTCTCCCACGTGTCAAACTATGATTTGGCTTTTACAAAATATGTAGCCAACAAATACCTGTAAGAAAAGTAATTCTAAAATAAATTAGGAAACTTAAATCAACACAAATTAGGAAACCTAAGAGAATAGGAAACTAAAATTCTAAACTATTTAAAATCTTAGTCAAAAATCTAATTCTAAAATAATAAAATTTAGGAAAACCTAATAATTCTAAACTATATATTATACTAAATTACAAGAATCCTAATAAATAATATATCAAGAATATTAAAACTAAAAATATAAAAATTCTTAAAATCTTGTTACCATCAGGACCTCTCTTTGAAAGAACTCATCATCGAGTTCATATTAGAGATCTACCATCTTCCACCCCAAATAAAAAGATACTTGGAATACTTCAGTTGTTGTCCCTCTTCCGAACATTATATGCAGAGAAGTCTACTTTCTGAAAGTTATTCTTTATATGCTTTAACTGGTGAACAAGATCAATTAGACAAGTATTGAAAATCAAATTAAATTACTCTACACCAAGAAAATCAACGAAGTGTATTTTATGTTGATGTTGGATACTTTTTGGACTCCGCTCTGTCTTAGAATCAGTTGGACATTCAATTATCAATCTTGAAATATCAATTGCATCCTCAATCAACTTCTTTGGTGCACATGTCAACTTTATTATCTCATTTTTTATTATTTTTCATTGAGTTCAACTTGATCTCCTTTTGCGATATTATAACCATCATAATAATCATGAGATGATAGTTCCGCTATTAGAAGCTCTTGACTAATTCAACGTTTTTCTCTTGTTTCACCCTCTTTATTGTCTTCTTTCAAACTTTTTGATCAAAGTAATTTCAGTGACATCTTTTCATCAATTTCAACGTTCTCGTTGTGTGTGAAATCAACTTGATTTTCTACTTTAATTGAATGTCTATTTGGGCCTTCAAATTTTGAAAACATTGAGGTACTCAAAATCTTTTCTTCTCACTGCGTGGTGGAGTGTGACAAATTTGTTGACCTACAAGACTTGATGACCCAAACTTGGCAAAGCCATAGTCATATTTCTTGAATAATCTGTATCCACAATTGCATAATAATTATTGAGTTGCGAAGTATATTGCTGAATCAGAATCACACTTGGAACAATGTTCAATTCAAACTTTCTTTGATATTGTAGACAATATTGCCCATGATTTTGATTGAAGGAATTAGAACTCATCAACTTCTTCATCTTATGCCACGTCCTAATGGGTTGTTTGTATTGTCGCCTTCGATATACTGTAATGTTCCACCATGTAGAAACATAACCTTGTAACTTATGGCTGTGAGAGGGTAATTTATATACAAATGGGCGAGCTGGGCCGTTATGGGCCTCAGTGCGAAGGGCTGAGTTAGAAGGCTATAAAGTTACTCGGGTCTTGAAGAGGCTTAAAGTTAGTCGGTCCCAAGCCTAGAAATTAGTCCGGTCCGAGTGAGCGTAATGTTGGGACCGGTCGAGGATGCTTTGTAGTTAGACCGGTTTAAAGATGCTTAGAAATTATACCGGTTACGGTGCAGTATGGTTATTCGGTCTAAAACCTCTAGAAGTTAGCTCGGTTTAAGTTTACCAGGTTTATACAGGAGAAACAGAGGTAAGGCATTGAAGAAGAACCGAAACTAACGATAGTTCGGTCTACTCTATGGCTCGACGTGGCCATGCTAACTTCGGTCATATTGGAGTCCGGCCATGGTAAAACCATCTCACTTGGTTTAAGCAGTGAGGGAGGTGTTGAACGATAAAGCATTATCTTTCAGGAGTATGAATCCTAGGAAGACTTTACATGGAGGAGTAAGAGTCCTACTTGGATTATGCCACACGAAACCTATAAAAGCTCACAAACATCACCTATGGAGAGGTAACACGCAACTTTGATTCCCGAATATACAGAGCTTTTGTCTATTTGTCTAGTTTACTGACTTAAGCATTGGAGAGGTTTCCGGCACACACCCGCCGGCTAGCTCACGTTTGTATTTTCAGGTAGTAGAACGACGTCGTACGGAGGAGCGCTGACTTGATCAACAGGATTATACGATAAGGTTTATTTCTTTCCCGTACAATTGGCGCCGTCTGTGGGAATTCAGACAAGAACAAAACCTCTTGATCAAACTTCTCCTCTTAAGAATCAATGGCGCACAACGAAGATTTGCCACAGTCCGCCATTGACGGACAAACTCCAGAAGGGGGTGCGAGGCGCGAAGGTCTACCCTTGATCCCTCCTATGGCGGACTTGAAGCCACAACGACAGAATCCCAGAAGAGATACAAGAGGGAGAAGGCGGACTAACAGCCCCCATCACTCTCGTTCGCAAAGTCCAGAGAGACAAAGGCGGAGGATTGATCCTCAAGCTTTGGAGGATCGCGTCAGGGAGCAGGACGAATTGATACGACGGATGGCGGCGGACATGGAATCTCTAAAGCGCCAGGTGAAAGGAAAAGGAGTGGCGACAGGAGAGGGGCGTACAAACAAGACGCCTCCTCGCCACTCGGAAAATCGTAATAGGAATACCACACCCTCACAAGCAGAGAGCAGAGAAGCCTCAGGACAGATGATACTCAATTCAGGTCTTCCAGAACTCGTCACTCCAGGTCTGAGAGGACGAGATCTGAAAGGTCGTACACTGAAGGAAGCCCTATTGGCCCTCGCACACGCGCCAAACAAGATCCAGACAGACGGAGTTGCCCAGATCGTCCGACTTACGAACCGTGCTCGAAGAGAAGGCACGATGGAAGGAGGACGCCAGGGCACGCGATCCACACAGAATTTCTGCCTTACAACGGTTGGCTCGTCGAACGCATGGAAGCGTCGAGGTTGGAATGCCAATACCGCGCCCTGCTTACGAACCGACGGACAAGGCATTAACAAGGCTGCAAACCTCGCCGTTCGTTCCGGCAATTGAAAACGCGCCCCTGCTATCAGGCTTCCTTCAGCCCAAATTCACTACATATGAGGGAAAGACGGACCCCTACTCACACTTGAGCCACTTTCGCCAGGTCATGGTTGTATACCGGCGAAACGAGCTTTAATGTGCATCCTCTTCCCATCTAGCCTTGGCGACCTAGGCTTGACTTGGTTCGAAAAACTTCCAGAAGGCCGCATAGCCTCCTGGCGTAATTGGCGGAGGCTTCGTAACAAAGGTTCAGAACAAACACTAAAACCCCGGTGGAGATCGACCAGTTACTCTCCATCGACATGGGCGACAAGGAGACCCTAAGATCCTACAATAGTCGCTACTAGGAGACCTTCAACCAGATTGGGGACTGTCCACCAATCTCGCCATTGCACAGATAAAAGAGGCCTTCCAGTCGGGAACAGACTAAGGACTCATCACCATGACACCGCCTCTCACCATGGAAGCCTTGATGGAAAGGGTGCATCAGCACATCAGGGTGGAGGAGGACGGCGCACGTGCCAATCAAAGTCGGGCACGACCACAAGTACCAGAGAAAAAGGCCTCAGCAAAGGTCAATGCGGTAGATCGTCCGAGCAGGAACGACGTGGCAGACGAGACAACGAAGAGGACTAGGATAAAAGATGGTTGAGGGTTCGCACTGCCATAACCACGGTATTCAAGAAACCAATATACCGAATTCTAAGTGAAATAACATATGAGTCTTCGTCAGATGGCCAGCCAAGCTAGGGGAAGCTCAGAAGGACTATGACGAAAGTCGCGATGCACTTCCATAAAGAAAAAGGGCACCGCACTGAAAATTGCATGCCATTGAGACAACACCTTGAGGAGTTGGTGGCAGCAGGTCACTTGGATAAATACATTGAAGGAGGAGCAACCAGCCCCCCAGGACCACAATAACCCCAACGGGATGCAATCGACGCCCCACCTCAAGGCGTGATCAATGTGATACATGGAGTCTTCGAACCTGAGCGTGTATGCGAGCTCAGAGGATCAATCAAAAAGGCTGAGCACTTGAGAGAGGTGCTAAGTGCCCAACCTGCCACCAAGAAGGGGAAGACAGAGGCCACGAACGTCATGTCTTTTTCGGATAAAGACTTGGCAAGGATATATTGCCCTCACAATGATGCCCTGGTCGTCACTCTTCGAGTCAAGGATTTTGACGTCAAGCGAATTTTGATCGACCAGGGTAGTTCATGTGAAATAATGTACTACTACGAAACATTTAAACAGTTGAAGTTACAAGATAAAGACTGGCACCTGCCGTATCTCCCCTAATTGGATTCAACTCCATGCCAGAATGGCCCGTCGGCAAAATAATCCTCCAGTCAAAGCAGGAAGCGTGACGAAACAAGTGGAGTTCTGGGTATTGAAAGTCCCCTCCACTTATAACATTATCTTGGGCAGAACATGGCTGCATGCCATGCGATCGGTGGCGTCATCCTACCACCAAGTAATGCGATTCCCCAACGACACTGGTGTAATTAAAGAGGTCTATGGAGATCAGATTATGTCCAAACAATGCTTTGTCACGATGAATGGCAGCCGCGCTGCCAAAGGATACGTTCATTCGGTGGAAGAACCTAAGAGCAATGAACTGTTCGCAGATGTCGGCAAAGCAGCTAATCAGAAAGCGGTGGAAGACTTGGTAGAGGTAAGAATAGTGAAAAGAACCTGGATAAGTTCTTTTTGCTCGGTTCGTCGTTGTCCAGCACTGAGAGATTAGAGGTCTGGAATTTTTGACCTCTAACATCGAAGTGTTCGCCTGGACACCATACGACATGCCAGGCATTGATCCCAACTTCATCTGTCACCAACTCAATGTCTACCCATCCGCCAGACCAATCATTCAGCGCACACGTAGATCGGCACTACCACCACCGAGATAGTGGCAGAAGAAGTAGAAACCTGCTGGATAGGAGGTAGAGCAATCAGAGAGGTGCAACTACCCGAGATGGATCTCCAACACAGTCGTAGTGCCCAAAGAAGAATGGCAAGTGGCGTGTCTGCGTCGACTACAAGATAGTTAACAAAGCATGCCCAAAAGACAGCTTTCCTCTACCACGGATAGATCAATTGATAGACCTAACGGCGGGGCACAACCGACTTAGCTTTCTGGATGCATACAGAGGCTATCACCAAATCGCCATGCATAAACCAGATCAGGAAGTCACATCCTTTACAACTCCAAGAGGATTGTACTGTTACAAGGTCATAACCCTTTGGCCTAAAGAACGCAAGGGGCGACATTCCAACGGATGGTCACAAAGATGTTTGAACCATTGTTAGGCAGAACAATGGAGGCTTACATCGACGACATGGTGGTCAAGAGCAAGGATGAGAATGACCATCTCAAGGACCTAGGTGAGATGTTTGAAATCCTGAGGAAGCACAAGTTGCGCCTCAATGCGTCCAAGTGTGCGTTCGGAGTAGGATCTGGCAAATTCCTAGGTTTCCTAGTGACCAACCGGGGTATCGAAGCAGACCCCTCCCAGATCAAAGCAATCCAGGAATTGGAGAGACCAAACTCAGTAAAAGAAGTGCAGCATCTCACCGGCATGGCAGCTGCGCTCAATCGGTTCATAAGCCGGTTATCAGATAGACTACGACCATTTTTCCATGCACTAAAGGCCAAGTTTGAGTGGGACGACGAATGCGACGCGCTCTAGAAAGCTTAAAAGAATACATGTCTTCTCCACCACTACTTGTCACCCTAGTACCTGGAGAGGAACTCTTCCTGTACCTAGCAGTCTCTCAGCCCGCAATTAGCACAGTGTTGGTCCGGGCGGAAGGAATCCAACATCTGCCCATCTTCTATGTCAGCAAGACATTATTGGGCGCTGAAACAAGGTACTTGCCACTGGAGAAACTGGCATTGGCCTTAATGATGGCCTCAAGAAGTTGTCGCACTACTTTTACGCCCACACCATAGTCGTTCTCACAGCTTTCCCATTAAAAGTTTTGTTTGAAAGGGCGAACTTTTCTGGGCGAATCTTGAAGTGGGCAGTAGAGCTGAGACAATACGACATCAAGTTCCAACCCAGGACCGCGATAAAGGCTCAAGCTTTGGCAGATTTTGTCGCAGAATTCACACCAGGAAGTCATCATATCTGCCTAGTCGACCTGACTGAAACAACCGAACTAGGGATGGAAGTTGACGCCGGAATAGCGCAACCCCTGGTGCAGGATATTCAGTCAGACCCTAAGACAGACCAAAGCAAAGCAAGGAAGGAAGAAGCAAACCATGCTACACAAGTCTAGACTCACCAACAAATAAAGACTGGGTACAATTAGATAGCGAGGGGCAGACAGCACGCACGGACCTTGAAGAAAACACCAGCAACATGGAAGATCCCAAGGCATCATCTGATCCCTCCACTTGCTGGAAATTGTTCATTGGAGAGATGTGGAAGCTTTTCGTAGATGGAGCGTCCAACCGGCATGGAGTAGGGCTTGGCATAGTCCTCATCTCTCCAGATGGCCTAGTAGTGGAGCAGGCAATCAACCTTGGCTTCCCAGCATCTAACAACGAAGCGGAGTATGAAGCGCTTCTTGCAGGCCTTAAATCAGCATTCTACATGAAAGCCACCGAGCTAATGGTTTACAGCGACTCACAATTAGTGGTAAACCAAATATCTGGCGACTACGAAGCAAAGGATGACAGGATAGCCAAATACCAAGAGTTGGTCAGAGCAGAGATCAAGAAATTTGAAGTGGTGAGGATAGAACAAATCGGCAGGGAAGAAAATAGCAGAGCAGACGAATTAGCAGGCTTTGCCTCAATGGCAAATACCTCCATCCCTCATCCATTGCTGATCGACTACCTACCTAGACCAAGCATTGAAGATCCCGAAACAGAGGAGATATGTTGCACAGAGCTGGGACCTTCTTGGATGGATCCCATCATCCTGTTCTTAAAAGAAGGCATCTTACCAGAAGAGAAGAAAGAGGCCAACAGAATAAGAGCAAAGTCGCAGCGATTTTGGTTCTCCCCATCTTTGGTGTTGTCCAAAAAGTCGTTCTCAGGACCCTACCTAAAGTGTGTTCATCCCAGCAAAGTGGAAGCATTCTTATTCGAGATACACGAGGGCATATGCAGAAGCCATCAAGGAAGAAGATCACTAGCATACAGAGCCATTTCGCAAGGATATTGGTGGCCATACATGCAAGCGGACCTCTAACTAGCCCATGGCCCTTCGCAATGTGGGGATTGGACATAGTAGGACCACTTCCAACAGCACCAGGGAACAGGAAGTTCTTTCTTGCAGCAACCGACTACTTCACAAAGTGAGTGGAAGCAGAAGCCCTGGCATCAATCAAGGAAAAAGATGTGAAAAAGTTTTGTCTGACAGAATATCATCACTCGATTTGGCATACCAAAGGCACTAATATCAGACAACGGCACTCAGTTAGACGGCAGAATCTTCAGAGGCTTTTGTGAAGAGTACAAGATAGAGTTCTACAATTTTACACCGGCATATCCCCAAGCAAATGGACAGGCAGAAGCATCAAACAAAGTAGTCTTGGATGGATTAAAGAAAAGGTTAGAGAAAGCAAAAGGCAAGTGGGCAGAAGAGCTCCCTCATGTTTTATGGGCTTACCGCACCACACCCCGGCGATCAACAGGAGAAACGCCATTCTCCTTAGCCTATGGTATGGAGGCAGTAATCCCACTGGAAGTTGGCCTCCCCATAATTCGAAGCGAGAATTTTGATCCAGACTTGAATGGCGAAGCCATCACATTAGAGCTCGACCTTGCAGAAGAACGAAGAGAAAGAGCACTGGTGCACATCGCCTCGTACCAACAAGAGTTATTGAGGAAATACAACAAAACAGTGCATCCAAGACAATTCAAGATCGGAGATTGGGTACTGCGCAAAGTGATGGGAAACACCCTGGTCCAGGAGATGGCAAGTTAGGGCCTACTTGGAAGGACCTTACAAAGTGGTTGGATTAGCAGGCAAAGGGGCATACCACTTAGAAGATGAGGACGGCAAGACAATTCCCAGGCCATGGAATACTGCCAATCTCAAGTTATTTTATTTTTAGCTTTTTTCTTATTAAAGAATATGTAATTTTTCCCTTTCTCAATAAAACAAGTAGTTTTCTTTTCAGTATAGTCGTTTTTCTCTGTAAATGTTTGTTTTTTTTTAATGAGTTAGGGGCATAAAAAACACAGTTGGCCAGAATAACCAACTGCGAACCTTCCTAAGCCCAGGATAAGGATCCAGGCTGCAGGACGTTTGGTCGGAATAACCAAGCATTTTATTCTAGGTTGGTGGGAAAAACCAACTTAGAGGTTGGCTGGATTAAACCAACACCCCCTAAGCCCAGGATAAGGATCTAGGCTGCAGGACGTTTGGTCGGTATAACCAAACATTTTATTCTAGGTGGCTGGAAAAACCAACTTAGAGGTTGGCTGGATTAAACCAACACCCCTCCTAAGCCCAGGATAAGGATCCAGGCTGCAGGACGTTTGGTCGGAATACCCAAACATTTATTCTAGGTTGGCTGGAAAAACCAATTTAGAAGTTCGCTGGATTAAACCAACTCTTAGTACTCTTCAGCCGAAGTAAGGATATCGGCTGAAGAGTGGTTGGCTGGATTAAACCAACTCTTATTACTCTTCAGCTGAAGTAAGGGTATAGGCTAAAGAGTGGTTGGCTGGATTAAACCAACTCTTAGTACTCTTCAGCCGAAGTAAGGGCATAGGCTGAAGAATGGTTGGCTGGATTAAACCAACTCTTATTACTCTTCAGCTGAAGTAAGTATATCGGCTACAGAGTGGTTGACTGGATTAAAACCAAACTCTTAGTACTCTTCAGCCGGAGTAAGTATATCGGCTAAAGAGTGGTTGGTAAGAAAGCTTAGTCAGATTGATCAGCTAAAAACCGGAAAAAAGTATCTCGGCCAAACTGCAGTTAGAAAGCAAGCTCAAACAGGAATTTAGACCGAGATAACAGTTGGAGCAAAAAGATCATTTGAAAACTCATAACAAGTACAAACATACAGATCAAAACCGGAATAGTGTTGAGCGCAAAGGAAGATTTTTCATTCATCAAGTAAAGAGCAAATACAAATGAGGGGCCGCAGCCGGTTACAAGTCCAAAACAAAAGAAAAAGAAAATTACAAAATCAATTAAAAAGGTCTTCAAGATCGGCTTCAATGTCAACTTGAACACCGGTTGCAGATGGAATATCAGTCTCGGTTGCGAGCTCAGTATCAACTGGCAGCACGGTGTCAGTCGGCGGTTCAACAGTTAAGTCTTCAACCGTTGGCTCCAACCGAGCTGATTGATCGTTGCCTTGCTCATTGACAACCGGAGTATCAGTTGGCTCATTTTCTTCATCATCATCAGACGCTTCAAGAAATTGCTTCTGAAGGTCGGCAGCATATTCCACCAGTGAGGCCGGAATGAAATACTGAGGAGCGTTGTAGACCTCGGTTTCAGGCCCACAGCCGAGCTGCTCCACAGCACCTCTCCAGCCGCACTTGAAGAATAAATCCTTTGCTGCTTTATATTGTTGAATGTAAGCAGCTTCGCCTTCTTTGAAGCCTTTAAGCTCAGCGTCATCCGCCTTCTTTTTCAGCGCCGCTATTTCGGCGTCCTTAGCGCCCTCAAGTTTTGCAAGCTCCCGTAAGTATTTGTCTTTCATTACGGTAAGAGCTCTCTGTTTGTCATCGTTAGCCGAGGTAACTAGTCCGGTTAGACGAGTTACCTCTGCCTCCAGCTCGGCCGTCTTTGCTTGTGATTGTTTGAGCTCGGCGGTCTTGGCTTCGGCTTCGGCCATGGCATGCCTTGTTGTTTTCCTGAGCTCCAACACTCGCTTGTGTGCAATGTTGTTTTTCTGTATGGCCTGCAAAAAGAATAATGACTTTTTCTTTAGCCGAGCTAAAAGTTTGAAAAATTAAAAAGATAAAAAAGAAGAGTGCTACCTACCAGGATCATGGATTTCGTTGAAGACTGGATGGCCTTCAGCTCGGCGTTCAGCTGATTATGGTGCTTCATATATTTTGGAAGACACACACTCTTGGCCAGGTTAAAAGCCAATAAGTGGTCATTCTCTGTGACCACCGAGTCACAGTCTTGGATATCTCGGTTCTGGAAGGTAAGCTTGGGTGCCCACCTGGAGGTAGCTCGGTCAGAAGGCTCCGGTTGTGGACTCGGTGGGTGGCTCGGTGGAAGGACGGTTTCGTCTTCATCTACTAGACGCTGCTCGGTTGGGGTAGTCCGGGCGCGCTTGGACGGGCGTAATGAAGAAGGCTGTTGAGAAGGAAGGGCCACGACGGTCTCTTGCGTTTGGCTTGGTGGCGGTACTTCGGGTCTATTGGTTTCGGTCAAAAGGGCCCTGACTCTGTTTCTCTTGGCCATCTCTTGTTCGGCTGTAAGAGGGACTAGGTTAATTTGGGGCAAGGTTGGGTCCGGTTCGAGGGCGTCCTCTAATAAAAAATCGGTCACTCTGGCTTTTCGGCGACCGCTGTATCTGTATGTCGGTTCAAAATTTAGCAGCCTGGCCCAACTCCGTTCTGGATACCGTAGTGCGGCGTGGAGAGTGTTTAGATTGGGGTGGCTGTAAAGTGAATGTAGATGGGCTGAATCTGCATAATGAAAACAACTGTTAGTTCGGTTCAGAAGTAGGTAACCGAAGTAAAAGAGAAACATGAAAGGAAACCGAAGATAAGTATACCATGGATTCCTTTATTTCAATTTATACTGCGGCCTGGGATCTGGGCTTGGTGGTCTTCAAAATTGCCAGATACCCAGAAAAAATCGTCATCATTTAAGTCTTTATCCGGTGTATCCTTTATTATTTTCTCTCGGCGACGGCGTATTCTTAGGTAGTAGACCCAGCCGTCTTCTTTTGATCCTATGGAGTATTGGTGGAATATTTCAGCTAGACCGAGGTTAAGACCGGCTCGGCGGTTTAGTTCGGCTATTCCCATTATTATATGGTAAGAATTGGTGGAAAGCTGGGTTGGGCATATTCTGGTTTGTCTAAGGAATTCACAGAGCAAGGGTTGAACGGTGAATCTTAGTCCGGTTTCTATTATTGATAGGAGGGTGAAAGGTACATAGCCTTCTTTTCCCCATGGTATGATATCTTTCTTGGCTAGGGTAAGGTGGACATCGTCAGGGATATTGTAATCCCTTTGGAATTCGGCTAGACCACCAGGTGTCTCTACTAAGAATCTATACTTCCCCATTTATTTTATAAGTTATGAATAAATTAGTTCGGTCGAAAAATTGTGCTCAGTAGCTCGGTTGAGCGCGCAGAGGAGTGCCTAGGCAACCTAAGTCTGCAAAGTGGAAAACAAAGGTGTTAAGCACAGATCGTTGACCGTGCTACAAAATAAAAGCAAGATAAAAGAAGTTTTACTTCGGCTATGTGGGATGCTACAGGATCTATCTCGGTTTCAACAAGATACTTGGTAGCTCGGTTTGCGTAAAGGGTTGGTTATCTCGGTTTGTACTACGGGATTTGTTACCTCGGTCGAGCTTCTAAGGGCAGATTTCTTAGTTCGGTCTAAAACTAAGAGAGCTGGTTTAGCCCCGAAGTCATAGCTCGGTCGAAATTGAGGTTTCCCAGTACACTAATTGCAGACTTAGTTCAGTTTTTTTTATCTCGGCTAAAGTGAATCAAAAGATAGTTTAACTAATTGAAACTACTGAAGTGTTAGTTCGGCTAATAAACTGACTAGACTTATACCTAGCACAAACAGTATCCTAGTTCGGTTGGACGTATTTATGGATCAAACAGTGTTCTATAGGCTACTTCATGAAGTTCATGGGGTTTTATGAAGGTTTTTCCCAGAAAAAGCAAAAACAGTGTTTTGTAAAAACAAGAAATAGTATGCTATGGATTAAGCGAGTGCCAAAAACAAAAAGAAGGATTTGAGCAGCTTACCTGATCAAAGAAGCTAGAAGATGAAAGCAAAGGCAGCAATGAAGAACACGAACACAGCAAATTCAAGCTCAAGGCTCAGGAACAAGAGAGAGAGAAGATGAACAGAGTAAAAGTGAGATTCAAAAGTGAGGAGTTTTGTTTAGTGTAAAGAAGGATAGAAGGGTGGGAACTGTTCAAATTTTGCGAAGTACAAGGGCGGCGTGACAGCTGCAAAGGGCCAATCAGAGTCTGCCACGTGTCACTAGAATGGGAAGCGATTCAGTTTCTGCGACTGAAGAGACGTTTTGACCGGATAAGGATAGCTCGGCTTAGATGTAGCTCGGCTGGAAAGGCTTAAGGGTTTTTAGCTCGGCTGGAAAGGCTAAAGGGTTTTTAGCTCGGCTGGAGAAGCTAAAACTTTAGCCCGGTTTATGGACAGGTAATTCCTATCATGCTACGCAGATGGAATTAAGGGGCAATTGAGAGGGTAATTTATATACAAATTAGGCCGAGCTGGGCCGTTATGGGCCTCAGTGCGAAGGGCTGAGTTAGAAGGCTATAAAGTTACTCCGGTCTTGAAGAGGCTTAAAGTTAGTCCGGTCTCAAGCCCAGAAATTAGTCCGGTCCGAGTGAGGCGTAATGTTGGACCGGTCGAGGGATGCTTTGTAGTTAGACCGGTTTAAAGATGCTTAGAACTTATACAGGTTACGGTGCAGTATGGTTAGTTCGGTCTAAAACCTTGCTAGAAGTTAGCTCGGTTTGAGTTTACCACGGTTTATACAGGAGAAACAGAGGTAAGGGCATTGAAGGAAGAACCGAACTAACGATAGTTCGGTCTACTCTATGGCTCGACGTGGCCATGCTAACTTCGGTCATATTGGAGTCCGGCCATGGTAAAACCATCTCACTTGGTTTAAGCAGTGAGGGGGGTGTTGAAGGATAAAGCATTATCTTTCAGGAGTATGAATCCTAGGAAGACTCTACATGGAGGAGTAAGAGTCCTACTTGGATTATGCCACACGAACCCAATAAAAGCTCACAAACATCACCTATGGAGAGGTAACACGCAACTTTGATTCTCAAATATACAGAGCTTTTGTCTATTTGTCTAGTTTACTGACTTAGGCATCGGAGAGGTTTCCGGCACACACCTGCCGGCTAGCTCACGTTTGTATTTTCAGGTAGTAGAACGACGTCGTACGGAGGAGCGCAGACTTGATCAACAGGATTATACAAGAAGGTTTATTTCTTTCCCGTACATGTGCAATATATTTGGCTTGCTTTTCTTAAGAGATTTCCATACACTCAAGGAATTTGTCAATTTTGCGAAACCAATAAATAAAATCCTCGGTATGACAAGAAGCATTAAAATAGGAAATTTTTGGTGATACTTGATAATATGAAAAGTCATGATTGATGCAATTATTGCTATTGAACACATCATTGAATTTTCGTTGTCGTCTTATCGACTCATATTCACCATAATCCTCGAATAACTCATCTTTAGAATCGTTCTCACTATTGTATTGATAACGAGAAGATCGTCTTAAGATGTTGTGGTTATTAGGCTGGCCTTGGGCAAATCCCATAGCGTGGTTCCTATTAACATTGTGACTAATAGGTTGGCCTTGGGCAAGTTCCTTGATTCGAATCCTATTAGATCTTTCTTTACGATCATCGTCAATAGAGCTTGTGCTTCCTCTTTCGATGAATGACATCGAGCCAGGAGAAACCTTGCTCTGATACCACTTGACGTAGCGGAATACACGGGGACTAAATATCGTTTTAGTAGGCGAAAGGGGCTCTCGAATCTACGAGAAAAATAGAACCTTGAATCCACAAATAAGAGAAAATATCTTAATATCATTGATTGAATGAATAAAAGTTGTCTTTGCCATGAGGCTTACATAGCTATTTATAATAAACTAAATCTAATACTTGTAGGAAAAGTAATTCTAAAATAAATTAGGAAACTTAAATCAACACAATTAAGAAACCTAAGAGAATAAGAAACTAAAATTCTAAACTATTTAAAATCTTAGTCAAAATCTAATTCTAAAATAATAAAATTTAGGAAACCTAATAATTCTAAAATATTTATACTAAATTACAGGAATCCTAATAAAATAATATATCAAGAATATTAAAACTAAAAATATAAAAATTCTTAAAATCTTGTCCTATGTAAAAAAAAAAAAAAAAAAAAAAAAAAAAAAAAAACTTACTAATTTACTTAGATTCATCACTTAAGCATTGAAAAGTCCCCAACTGACCACCTCAGCAGGACAATCTTAGATTCATTCGAGTCTTCACTCACATTGTGTTCATATTTTTAAGAGCCATCTCATTCGTAGGTAATTTTTCCCCACTCACGTAGCATTGTTGTTTTTTGACCAAATTTCAGATTTAGCTGTTAAACCTCCTAAAGCCACTCAATTGTAATCCTTAGAATTTCATGGTCACTCTTTCAATTGACAATGCAAGAGATTGATATATAGTTGATACATACATGCATATGAGTAATATATAAACAAAGGAAGCAAGAAACAACAATCTACTAATAAGCTTATAGCTCTATGTGGCTGGAGAGGCTTCACTTCTTCAATTTGGATTTTGTCTCTGCTCAAATTATTATCAAAATGAACTACAATTGTGGGTCATCTATTCTAACCACTATGCTTTGCAAATTTCAAGCCTCCACAAATTTTCTTCAAAACTTGGCCTCACTGTTAGCCTATTTACGGAGCAAAGTTGCCGATTCTAATTGTTGGAATGGACGCATCCTCTGTAGTCAAAATTTTAGGTATTGACATACCCCCAGAGATAACGATTTCTGCATCACATCAAATACGAAGACGTGTTACCCATTAGATTTATGGTTGGGAAGAATATCCCAGTATGCTTTGTAGTTTTGTAACACATACCAATACACTCGCGAACAGATAAATTGGGCCTCATAATATCATTTGAATTGACAAGGAAAATGTCTCCAAGGTAGAGGTGGTTGGATGGTACATAAACGCAGCAGAACTCCTCGTCGCCTGTATTCCTCCTAAGAATGACATTGGAAGTGATGAATCCAAATGCATATTCCCCAATTCGTGGATGCCTTATGATGGCCACTTCCTTGAAGACATTAGAGCTCTGATCTGTAATCATACTATTGAATATGAGAAAATTTGTTGATTGGAGTAGAGACAACAAAATGAACATACTTATCTATTACCTGGTGAAATTGCTGCACTTATCTGCTTTGAGGCGGCATAAATGTAGCTTACAAGTGGCATTTTCTTTATAAGCCATTCCCCAAGAGCAAGGAGAGAGGACCCCAACCACGAGGACATGAAAATGCCGACTAAGAGGATGAAAGTGATGGAGGTCATGAATCCAAGACCTGTGTGTTGCGTAATGAATCATATATATGTAACGAGAATAAAATTATTGGCTTTAACAATTATAAGTCCTTAATCATGCAAATTAATGCTATAAAGCTCAAATTCACAAGGATTTTTTAAGTCTTAGTCGCCCTCTTTGATTTTGTTTTCAAAATCTGTTTTCTGAAAAATAAAAATAACTAGTTTGATTAGAGTGATACATTTGTAAGGACCAAGATATATTTATAAATGATCATACTGAACCAAGATACTTGTTGATAAACCATTCCCTCTCTAAATCATGAAAGTAAGATCCAAGAAAAGAGAAGTTTCTTCTATAAAGCACAAACATTTCAATTGTTTGACTACTAGAACAGTTGCTTTGTGAATTGCGGTAGATAAATGAAAGTACTTACCAATGAAATTGATCCCCAGATGATGGTAGATCGGAGAGAAGAAATCCACCAAATGAATGAAACTCCAAGTGAAGTAGCATGTAATGGCTATTGGAAATAGAATGACACTGCAACCAATGTCAAAAATTTTTGTTAATCATATTTAAGAAGTTGTGACCCACCTGCTAAATGCTTCATGATAAGTGTATGTCAGAACACATTATATATAATCAAATACTTAGATATATGATTTATCCCAAAAACAACTACAATTTCATGATCCTATTAAACCATGAACCAACCAACAATTGTAACATTCAGGACAAGCACATGTGAAGAGAGGAAGTACAACTCTACAAGGCAAACTTCGCATAGACTTCCTAATGGAGGCAATGAATCATGCTGTGTAGAAGTTTTCTTCTCATTTTACTAGTTTTACCACCACAAAGATATCACCAAACACATCACACACTTGTTTTTTTTTTTTTTAGAACAAAAATAATGGGTGGTATGATCTCATTCTTTTATTTACTAGCTTCATTCTAAGTATCATGGTAAATATTTTCTGCATAATTATTATTTTTATTTTGAAAAACATAAAATCACTATAAAGGAATCAACTAAACCCAATGAATCATAAAAAAGAAGAGGATTTACCATCCTGACATAAACTTTCTCCAAGCCCAGCTGCGAATGACTTTGCAGAATGCCTATGCAAGTCACAATAAAAGGCCTTAATTAGTTACTCCAATATTGAGGATCAGATCAAATGGTGATATATACACAGCAGTCCCATGAGTTACAATCAAACAAAAGTATAAAAAAAAACACAATTGCCATCTATACCACTTAAACATTGACCTTTGATCAAAATACAGACATGTGAAGTTTATATAGTTACATGATCACATAACATGACTCTAATATAAAGGTATCCAATTTATCTACAATAAATTACGAAATGAGACACTAGATTTTAGTGTACTTGTGCCTGGGAGTCAAACATACAAAATTTGCAGTATGGGTAAATCCTACTTCTTCTTCTTCTTCTTCTTCTTCTTTTTTTTTTTTTTTTGGTATCAAGAAGTCTGCCATTTAACTTGAATACTCAATAAATGAAGTTCCTTCTTTACCCTTGGGGTCATGGTAGATGACTCAAAATTTTCTAATTCAAGTTCAATGAAAAATCAAGGAAAGTACATATTTAAATAGTTAAATTTATGATTAAATTAATTTGAATCAAGAAAGTCATGTTTAATCAGGATTATGCAACTCAAAATATTTGAAATATTTTATTGTAAAACAAATAAATGTGATTTGGAGCCAAATCAATCCCAATAACAAAATTATACATATAATACAGAAATAAAAAGAGGAATTTGGGTTGAGACCAGATTATAAATTGTCAAATTCATTTTTTTTTTTTAAGTGTATGAAAAATTCATTCATTGAGCTGGAAGGTTGTGTGAAATAAAAGGCATAACCAAAACGGAGCTGCATTTGAGTAATCACATCACAGTCTATGATCCTTTCAATGTTTCATGTTTCTTAGAATTTTTTTTTCTCAAGAACCAAACAAAAATGGGAAAGTTTGGGGGAATGAGAGAAATCAGACCTCTCTGCCGGAATGATAATGGGAAGGAGGAGCAGAGGCGGTGGTGGCCGCAGACGGTGGCTTTGATCCTCCATTTCCGGTGGAATTCGAGACCGGAATCAGAAGTTCCAGATCTCTTTCCCTCTCTCTCGTCCCCATTTTTTTTTAATAAAAATTTTCACTCAGATTTTAGTTTTCTGTTTCGAGCTCTTCGTAAGTTCGTATCGTAACGAACTATCCCATGGGGATGGTTATGGTTATGGATGGTTAATTGGACACTATGGTATTACGACATCGTGTCCTTAAAGCGGCGTCGTTTTTGTGACTCTCCGGGATGTGGTTCTGCTTTGAAGTAATTGTCAGTTCCCAAAAACTACAAAACAGAGGAAACAACGAATGACACGTGTGATGAATTTCTTCGCACCAAACTAAACCTAAGCTTAAGCCCCATAAAAAAAAAACAGTAATAATAATTTACAAATAAATCCTAAGATTTGTTTAAACATAGATTTATTCCTATAATTTAAAAAATTACAAATATTTATTTGTCATAATTTTTTAGTTAACAGAATTAACTGAAAAAATAAAACTACTAATTACTCTCCTATACAACAATAAAATTATCTTAATTATTATTTGAAATAAATTTGTGATATCCTTAAAAACTGATAATTGACTTTATAATTTATTAATAGAATGTGTCATTTATTATGAAATTCAAAACTTCAAAAAGTGGGATATAATTTTCAAAATCATAGAGGGCAAATATATTTTAAACAAATCTCCGGAAGTGTATTTGTAATTTATCCAAAAAAAATTACATTGAGATCCGAAATTTTGACATAATTATCTTAATTTTTTAAAAATTTTAATTCATATGATAATTTTTTTTAAACATTTTTTTTTATAGATTTGAATTCATATGATATTTGAATCACTTTAGTTAGTAATTTATTAGTGGCATGAAGAAAAAAATAATAATAATAATATCATATTTTTTACACTAAAATATATATATACCCTTTTTTTTTATCTTTTTATTTATATACTATGTTTGGGATACTACTTTGGGCTAAAATAACTATGTAAGATAAAATTGGCTATTTTAGTCAAATATGACAAAATGTCACATGAAATCCATAATTATTTTATTTTTTCTCTCATAAAAATAAAAAAATTTATTCCAAACAAGACTTTTTAGTCCCAGGCCAAAAAATTAAAAAGTCAATCCACATCCCCAACGAAAGCTATATATCTACATTGGTTTTGGTTATTTCAATTTTATTATAACAAACTTAGAAAATGTTTTGTAACTTGAAATATTTTGGCCCGAATAGCTCGAATTTCGGAAACGACGTCGTTTTGATTTTGATTTTTTTTTTTTATTCTTCTTTCCCTTCCACTTCTCATTTCTCTCTCAAAGGTTGAACCAAACCCAGAGAGAAAGAGAGAAATAGAGAAAGAGGAAGAGAGGAAGATGAGGAGAAATAGAAGAAGATGGTGATGGCAGAGGAGGAAGATGTTGATGGCGATGATGATGTGTTGATGGTGATGATGTTGATGAAGATGTTGCTGTTGATGAAGATGTTCGGCGATGATGATGTGCTGATGGTGATGATATTGAAGAAGATGTTGCTATTGATAAAGATGTTGTTGATTATTATTATTTCAAATTTTTTTTTTGAAAATCAGCAAAATTAAATAAAATAGATTTGATCAATTCATCATCATCTTCTTAATGGACAGAGACCACAAGTTTAAAATTATGAAGAGTAAACAGATTAGATCAGATCACATAAACATATCAGATCTGTTTTATAATTTTAATTCATAATTTTTGTTTTAACTTAATCTCACATAAATAGATCAAATCTGTTTAACATAAATTTTTTATTACAAATCAGATCTGTTCATCATCTTGTTGATGATGATGATGTGTTCATCAGATCTGTTCATCATCTTAATGTGTTCACCAACTGCTCCATCTTTTCTTTTCTTCTTCTTCTTCTTCTTCTTCTTCTTCTTCTTGTTCATCTTCCTCTTCAAAAAAACGAGGAAAAAAAAAAAAAACCAAACGACGTCGTTTTGAATTCGGACCAATTTTGAGCTCTGTAGCGGAACCAAACAAATTTATAGAGTTTGTTATATTTTTTTTCTAAACATTAGGGTAGTATGTATAATTTATCCTAAATTATATTATAGAGATACTAAATTGATTTAATCAACAATATTAATTATTGTTAGGATAACGGATTCATCCATTTTATATAATAATTTATTATTAAATAGTGCTGTTATTGTTTCAATTATATCGTGGAATTACTATTGCATTGAATAGTAACATTGCAGTACACTATTGACTCTAGTGTCTTCCTTCTAAATTATTATAAGAAGTCTAATTCGATTTGAGCACAAATAGTTCAGCTTAAATGATGCACATAATTTACAAGTGATTATACGTATTCATATTTTATTCATAAGATATACCAATTTGAATTCTCTCTTATTAGAAAAAAAAATATATATAAACAAAATTCTAGACACCAACTCAAGATTTTATTCAAAGCTTTGTTTTGGGCTTTCACGGATAATA
The DNA here is from genome assembly GCA_030407325.1 of Camellia japonica. Taxonomy (NCBI): domain Eukaryota; kingdom Viridiplantae; phylum Streptophyta; class Magnoliopsida; order Ericales; family Theaceae; genus Camellia; species Camellia japonica. The sequence continues at coordinate 183,891,228 of JAPPVO010000016.1, forward strand.
CCTTTCTTAATATTTTGTTTGGTTGGAAGATTTGAAAAAGAAAAGAGAAAAGGTGTGTGAAACTAGGTAAAATGTAAGTATATTTTATTTATATTTCATATTCCTTTTCCATTTATCTTTCAAAATTCTTTTTTAAATCCTCTAACTAAACACAGTATAAAGGTAGTATCCTAGACTTCTCAACAATGTCACCTAATGCAAAGCAATTTTTGCAATTTTTGTAATAAGCTGGATCTAGTATGTCTTTGAACCTTCTTGCTCAGAAATGAACTACTGATAATAAGTTATGTTCCTATTTGTTTACAGTTTACATGTTCTTGTGCAGTTGGATTATGAATCAATTTCAGTACAAGCATTCTGTATGAATATCATTTTCCAAATTTGAAAGCAGCTAACAACCCATCAATTAGATCTAAAGCAACTCGAAGAAGCCAAACACATAACTTCCCATATACATGAGAAATAAAAATTTATACAAGCATGCAGAAGCATAATAATCTCTTTACATATAAAAAGGAGAGGGAATCAAATGAAATTCCATCTCGACATTGAAAATTGTGGGAATCACTGAAATTCCTTCTGCGTATGGTTCACCCCCTATTAACGATCTCCTTCTTCTGTTCATAAAAAAAAGATACCTTACCCACTAACTGAAGAATAAGAACAATAACACATGCCTGCCACAATTAGTGATCTTATTCTGAAAGAAGATTGATCTGTCCTTAGGTACTTCCACCCGGGTAAATGCACCCGTTATAACCTGCAAGACAAATCCATGAAGGTGAGAAAAACATGAGAGAGATACAATAGATTGTTTGCTTGCATGATCAAAGCTAGCTCTAGGCCTGTTGGCAGACTGGATTTGGGGCGGATTTCGCATAATCTGATCTGAGTGTAAAACAATTTGAATCCAAACCTGATCCATTATGAAATCTGATCCTTTTTCCCTTTAGTTTATTTATTTATTTATTATTCTAAACCAAGAGATAAATGTAAGTGAAAAAAATAAAAAATAAAAAGAATGTTGTGATGGTGGAGGAAGGTGAGTTTGGGTATAAACAGAGAAGGTGTGAGAGAATAAAAATAAAATGAATAAGGGTAGGTGAGAAAGAATTTATTTTATTGCATGACACACACTGATAGGAAATTCATGCATTATTAAAGCAAATGTTTTAGGAGACAACCTAATAGAGTAAAAGTTCGTAAAATAAAATTTTAATAATCGGATTTCCTAATGGATTCTGGAGATTCAAATTTGGGCCACACCCAATTAGTTGATTGGACCTAGTTAGCTCCTACTCAAACTTGACTCAATAAACAAATGATAAAGTAATTGTTTGAGAAAATCACCAAGAAATATTTTTGAATAAGATGACTGTCAAGAACTGTCCTGTAATGTGCAATGTTTATTTTCGACTCTTACAATCTCCAGGTTAGGCCCATCTAATGGGATTAGAATTCTCTATAATAATTTTTGATGCAATAATCTTGTGATAGTGATTTGAGGGTGTGTGCTCCGTTGTAAGTGACCAACACAAAAAATATGAACATTGGCTATTTCACAAACTGAAATAGAGGTACACACAAGTGACTGACTAAAATTTATCTATTTCGGAACATTGAGATGGCTTGCTTGATCTGAGAAAACTTACTAGGATTGTTGGACGAGAGAGTGGCAGTCTGTGAGAAATCACAGTTCCATGGATTCCTGCCAGCAGTTTGGTAGAGAAGATTCATGGCAAAAGTAGCATGTGATGCCACAGTGTTTGGATCAAAACAAGCACCTCCTGGTTGGATTGGACTGCAATCAATCCCTTGTCCACAAGCATAATCCAAATTTGTTTGTAATTGGGCATCTGATACACCTGCCTTAGGCACACACCAAGCTGCTTTCTTTGCCTTTGGGGATGGAGTCACCGGAGTTGTTGGTGTCGATGGAGTCTTAAAACAGAACAATTCATGTGAGTCAAGTGAAATGGCAGCTTATCAACAACAAGAACATCTTAAACAATGGCAACTGTAACAATAATTATTGTACCTAGTATCATATACACAATGTTAGCTTGATTTACATTTTGTTTATCTCATTTTCTAATAACTTAAACTTTCGGGACAATTGATAACGGGCGGTCTATTTGGCTCTTCACGTGTGAGATCAGCCCACGTGAGAGAGCAGTGTTAGCTTGATAATAGATTGTTTGATCAATTTCTTAAGTTTTTAGACAATTGATTACTTAATAATGACAATAGCATTAATTATTGTAAAGCAATCACCTGGGTAGTCTTTGAAAGTCCAGCATCATAGGTCATGGTTAAATCAGGCTTGAAAAGCCCAAATGATCGCTCGGAAGTTGGTCCAGACTTCAAGTCCTCATCATACAATGCAAAGAGATACGTATCCACTGATTTCCCAGGCATCAATGGCGTCCCTACCATCGACCTTAGGTGCGCAATCAGATTGCCAGTATAAGCCTTGGCATTCTCAATGCTCGGACCCACCTCATTGCTGTCTCCTTTGTACGGCCATCCGGTCTCAGCAATCACAATCTCAACATCCTTGAAACCAGCTGAATTCAACGCAGATCGAACCGCATCCACCTACAAATCATTGTTATATTTAAGATCATACGAAAAATCGATAGAACCAAATCAATCGCTACCTGCAAATCATTGTTATATTTAAGATCATATGAAAAATCGATAGAACCAAATCAATCACTCCATACTAAATTAGTATAGCCATAACATTGATGATCAACAAAACTGTGGATTTTCGTTCAACGCTAATTTTTTCGATTACACCTTAGTTTATAATGGAGAGTCCAAAAGCACTGTATATAGATATGCATAGAGTTCTGAATTGAAATTCACTGACCTGGGCATCAAACATGTTAGTGTACTTTATCTTGGTGCCCGAGTCAACTCGTCCTGAGTTGGGCTGAAACAAACAAAACGCCAGGGTTTCAGGCCTTGGATCGCTCCGGTATGCAAAGAACGGATACGGATTGATCGGAAAAGGCGAACCAGTTGCCTTATTGAACTCTAACAGCCCTTTCATCAAATCAGCAAACCTCGGATCGAAACTTCCAGAAGACGGTGGATCAGACTGTGTCAACACATTCATGGAATGAACTGTTGAGACCTTAATCTTCCCGCCCAACGACGCCGAGTTCAGGGCGTTCTGGAGGTTATGCATCGCCGGCAAAAGCTGACTCATCAGATTCCGGTCGCCGGAGAACATGACCTCGTTGCCGACGGTGATGAGGATGATATTACTGGCTGGATAGAAAGGAATCACATTGGAGTTTATCCAATTGTTGGCGAAGTTCGGATCGGAAGCCATGGCCGGAATGTCGCCGTTGGACGCTCCGATCATGATTCCGATGCCGGAGTTCGATAGAGCTTTCATGATCTCCGGATCAGTTCCGTAGAGTCGGACCTTCTCGATTGCGGTGGATTGGAGCAGCTTCGCCGTCGAAGACGGCGGTGGGAGGTTATCGGCGACTTCGCCGTAATTGACCCCGATAAATGACTCAGACTCTGCAAATATAGAGAAGCTTGAATAGTTCCAGCAAATTCACACAGACACATATATGTATATATATTCGAACTGGACAAAGAAATCATAATAATTGGATGAAGCTTTTCTCATTTGATATTTTTCGAAACAGAGGTGAGAGAAAGAAAGAATCAAAACCGACATGAATTTTCCGGGAAAAATGAAGAGAAAGAAAATATGTGAGAAAATGTGGAGGAATTTGAAGACTTACTTGCCACGTAAGCTGAGTGTAAGAGAAAGATGATAAGGAAGAGTGAAGAGGAACGAAGAATCGCCGCCATAGTTGAAGAGCTCAGTTGTCTCTGGTTGTTGAAGAAGGCGTGTGAGGTAAGAAGATACATTGTTGAAGAAGGCGTGGACAGTTAAAAAGGAGTCAGAAAGGGCGAGGGCAAAACTGGAAAGATTGTACTACTTGTCGGTAAAACTTTACGGTACACTGTAGTTGGCGTATGCTCATGTTTTAGTGCGCGTGGGGACCACGGTAATCTTAGTCTCTGTTGTATTGATCAATGCACGTGTCAAGGGTAAAATGAAAATTTACAAGAAAACTCAAAAAAATTGAATTTTATTTAAGTTTTTTTTTTTTTGTAAAGATGGTATTCAGTTGAGAGATTTTGAAAGAAAAAGAAAGAAATATGAAAAATTATGTAAAATATAAATATATTTTATTTATCTTTTTTTTTAAATTTCTTTTCAAATTTTCTCATCAAACACAACTTTAAGGTCGCATGTCATGATTTCCTTATAATTGTGTTTCTTTTTTTTATTTTTTATGCGTTAATTTGAAAATTAATTATTTTAGGAAGTATAAAAAATATAAAAAATTATATAATAATTTTTTAATCAAAATAATTCAATGACAAATAAAGCTTTAGTGGCCTAAAATAATATATATTTTTTATTTTTAATTTTACAATTGAACTATTCTTAAGTTTTATAATTTTATCAATTCTAACATAATAATTTTTTATTTATCACAAATTTAGTTAGGCAAAATCCAACTCTTTAGTTGGCCCTGGTTGGTTGAGGTTTTTTTTTTAAGCTAAAATCTAATAATCATAAAATATAAACTAAAAGTATTACTTTCCTAGCATTTAAATAATCATATTTTTCAATTTATTTAAGTTAGTTATGCCTAATAAGTTACAAGTAAAAATTACACCAAATAGTTTGATATAAATTCTAAAACTAAAATACCAATGGGAGTTGGTCTAAGTGGAAATGGACTTTGGTCGCTTAAGCAAAGGTCTCGAGTTCGAACCTTTGTGGATGCAGCAAATCCCTTTGGGAGAGGACCCCGCATATGCGCCCAGCAGCTTCCTCGACGGATTAGTCTTGAGTCTAAAAAATCTGGGGATATCGTGAGAGACCTAAAAAAAAAAAATTCTAAAACTAAAATAAATTATAATCACCTCTTAAAATTTATACCAAATAACCCCACTACATGTAATTATAAATAAATTATGAGTAAATAACATTAATAATTAACAAATTATTACAACAAAAAACATGGATAACATAGCTTTTAAGTGGGGTAAATGCCCCTGTTGCTCAAAGCCGTTTGGTTTGGACGGTTTCAAACTTAGGTGCGGGACGTGTTCCGCACTTGTGTAGGTGACGCTTATCCAACCAGGGATTTGATAATTAATCGGATTATACAATACGACAATCACATCAGATAGTGGTAGAGAGAAGTTATTATTTGCTCTTGACTCTCGCCACGTGTTATTTTAATGATTTTGTGATCGGTAAAAAGATAAAATTTATGAATTTGTGTTAAATAGTTAAAAAATATAAAAAAATATGATAAATTATAATTGATGTGGAGTATGCGCATGTAATTCTTCAAGACCCACTAATAATTTTTCAATGGTAGAACATTTGGTCAGACTATTGATTAAATTTTTAAAATTTTATTTTAAATATTTTTTATAAATAATTTTGTGATAAAAAAAAACAGTAATTATTTTTATAGAATATATTATCATTTTTTTAACAACTCAAATTATTTTTGTGTTTATTTTTGTCAAAATAATTTTAAATTTTTAAACAAAATTTTAAAATTATTTTTTAGAAACTCAGGGTTGGTTTGGGGTGTCCTAAAAAAGTATACTTTTTATCTTTTTACGAAAAGATGTGCAAAAAAGTAGAGAGGTGATGTGATGAAAAAAGATAAAAAGATGGATTATATAGGTTATCCCAAACCAAGCCTCAACCGTTTTAAAAAATCTTATTTGTCACATTTTATTTGTTTATTTTTTGAAATTAATACTTATATTCCAATTTTTATTATTTACATTGGGGGTGTTTAGGAAGCCAAAATTTGGCTTTTTTGGCTGAAATTTACAAAAAAAGAAAAAGAAAAAAAGAAGACAAAATATGCTAAAATAATTAATAAGACAAAATGTCATATTAAACTCATAATCATTTTATTTTTTCTCTCACAAACATCACATTTAACTATAAAAAAAATTTAACTCTCTTTCCAAACACAATTATTTTAACCTACTTAAAATAGATAAAAACTAAAATAATTTACTAAAATGGTCAACTTTCTAAACAAGACCATTGTGTGTTAAGAAAGAAAAAAAACAAATTATATAATGGAAACAACAAATAGTAGAGTTTGAATAACAATTTTCGTTATATATTGGCCTCTTTTGGGTAGAGGCTTATTTTAACCTATTTTTGATCACATCATCTCTCTATTTTTTATACAGTGAAGACGACAACATTAGATTAGGAATACACAATAATAATATACACGATTTATATACTGACGAAGAACTCTCATCTTCCTCTGATAACAGAATCCAAAACAGTGGCCCATCCACCTAATATCCCTCTTCCTCAAAGGACCTTCAAGAATAGAAAAAATCGCCTGGGCTACAAGTCTCAGACAACACAACTATTTCTCCAACAAAATAAACTTCAAGAACTACGATTAAGACGCCTTCTACAACGTCATAGACAACATCAAATACTCGACAGTCCCTACCGAACTAATGAAGAATTTAGTAGATTGCCAGAGAAACTTCCATGTATTTGTTAAATTCCAACTAGATTTCACCATTAAATGAGGAATTCCTTGTATTATATTAACTAATAGGGACAGTAGTTGGTTAGATGCAATGTCCCAAAAAATGAGAGAATGGTTTGATGTAAATGTAACCACTGTTATGATTAATAAAAAAATTTATTAAATTTATTTATGTAACCACTCAAACTTGTTATTTACTTACTACATTTCACTTATTGTCAACTATTACATCTTTAGAGTCATTACAATTTTTTACACTCTTTATTACATTTCGTAAACATCAGAAAATTCTGCGGAGTCTATAACAACTGATCCTCTCCGATCAACTTCCTTTTTTCTAACACCAATCTCCGAAATCGACAAACCAGGATCAACATCACTAATACCATCACTACCTCTGCGTACATCAATCTTAGACAAACTCAAATGACCTCTGCGTTCATGAATAACTGTACCATTTTTTCTAAAACCTCTTAATAACAAATCTCTTCGCCTCTCCGGTAAACCCACAGACATAGTTCGTGTAAGAATCGAAATAGCCTTAGTTGAAGCACAATGCCAAACGTCAACATTATTATTAGTATATTTTTTAGATAATACATTAATAGATGGGGCCCTCATCTGCGAATCTTCTGACATTTCACTCGTAAAATACTTCAAATACCCCTTCATTTTACAATAAGTAATATCCCTTTTAATGTTTGAATTTTCAAGTCGATAATTCACCATCTATGACGCCTATTTGTCGTTAATGAAACAATAATCATTCCCATAATAAACTAATTTACACTGGCAGTCCACAGGGAAAATAAAGTACATCTGCAAACTGTTATTACCATCTAATCTCCTATCATACACATTTACTCTATCCAACTCACTGGCATTACGTGCGCAAATGAGGGAATATTTTATCAACCTTAATACTCTTTTGTTTATATCTCAATCTCAACTAAGAAAATAAATTAGGCAACGCAACTTCAATACAACTGAAATCACTTGCTGAAACATCTTCAACAACACTAGTTTTTATATTGTCCACCTCCATTCACCTGAACATTACAAATAAAAATATATAAAATTGTAATTCTAAATAGTTTTAAAGTACGTTTGACTCCTTAATGTAATTTTGTATTATTTTTGTAACAACCCTCGTCACTGTTTACCGATTAACTACCGAATATTGCTAAACTGAGACTGATTATGATAAGTAATGGAACTGATTGAAATACTGAACTGACTGACTGAAATCCGAAACGGATTGATTGACTGTATCTGTTTAAATGCATTTCTATCTGTTTGACTGTTTGATTATCTGTTCATATTTTTATGTTAGACTGCAAATTGAAGGCCTTATCGGCGGTCGAATCTGAAATTGATTGATGTTTTGTGTTAATTAGATTTTATATGATTTTATGGTATATTTAATTGAAAACTGATTTGGTATGACTAAATTAGATTAATAGTGATGAAACACAAGATTTGGACTTATTTACCAAACTACCCCTTAGTGGACCACTATACCAAACATTGAGAGACTCAATCTTGCAATGCACAAAACATTTCCTCAGCCATATTTGAGAGCTCAACCGACCAAGAGAGAGAGAAAGTGAGAGATTGAGTTCAACTTGTTGATTTGCTTGGAAATTGGAAGAAATTGTATGAGATTTGCCTTTTTGAGCCTCTAGACTTGTATTTGAGGACCTAGGTAAGGAATTCAACCCCTCATTGTTGTCTTTAAGTTGATTCTTGCATGATTCATGTCAAATTGTAGAGCTAAGACATAATTTAGTTCTAGCATGTTGAATTGAAGCTCATTCCATGCATGCATGTGTATATTGAAGAGTTTTGAGTTGTTTTTCATGGCAAAAGGTTGCATGCATGCTCATATTTATGTTTAAGTTCATGATTTCATCTTATTTTGAAAAGAATGAGCTCAGTAGAGCATGTATTGAAGCTTTGAATTGATTTAAAGTCTTGCATGTCACATTTGAATATTGTTCATGAAATTTGGTTTGAAGATGAGTTTAATTAAACTACCATTGGGCTTTGATTTCACAAATTGAGCTTTGAATCATGTTATTCTATGTGTCTACAAATGTTTTCCAGAAATTTGGCCCAAGAGGATCGAATTTAGTGCATTTAAACTTGGTTTTTGGCTTGGAGGTGCAATCTAGATTTTTCCAGATTTTGCACTCCCGCTCAAGCAGGGGAAAGTGGCACTCGAGCGGGGAATTCGAGCATCCAGTACTTTGCACTGATTTACAATCCGCTCGAGCGTGGTATTGTGCGCTCGAGTGGGATCATGTGTCTCACGCTCGAGTGGGCGTTGAGCGTCCGTCGAGCGGAGATTTCACCCATCCAGTACTTTTTGGTCCGCTCGAGTGGGGGAGTTGACGCTCGAGCGGAGACCTTTGTTGCATGTCCGCTCGAGCGGGGAAACCTGAGCTCGAGCGGGACTCTGTTTTTCTGAAAATTCTGAAAATATTTTCTAAGTGCATCTTTGCATCATCATTTCACCCTAGGCATTCTTAGGCCTAGTTTAAGGCCTCTTAATGAGGATATTGATGTAGAACACACCGAGGCAATTAGGGATTAAGTTATTATCTTTCCCAACTGTATAGCTTAGAGTGTGTTCGTTCTGTAAACTATGTAGGGTTGGCTTCCGAGGAGACGTTATAGCTTACTGTAGCCCAGAACTCTGTGAGTAACAACTGTGTAAAGATATGTTCAAAATGATTATCTTCTGAACAATTGAACTGTACTGCTTTCTGAACTGATACTGTTAATTGAATGAATGTATGTCCTATATTCTGAATTGTATTGTGGCATCCTTAGCAACTACTGTTACAGACTGTTACTGTTACAGAGATCTCTGTTGGTTCCCTTGTTGGAACCACTACTGTTTACTGATTGATGGCCATCACTGACTGTTCGGTCTTTTAAGACCTACTGTTTACTGTACTGTTATGCTAATGGATGTACCACATATGACTGTTTACTGTACTGAACAATTGATAAACTGATTGAAACAACTGTTTTCAATACTGAAGGACATTCATTCTAAATCCCTTTACGCTTTATGTTATTCACTGGGCTTTAGTTCACTGCTCATATATATATGTAGGTGTACAGGCACCAAACCGCGGCTAGGGGCGTCGGGGTAAACTCCAGTTTTGTCAAGCCAACTACTGTGCCTCACTGCGAGGTTCCGAACCTGCCAAGCTATGGCTTAGGGGTGTTTTTATTTCCCTCATCTGTCCCCATAACTGTTTTGTAATTTGTATAAACCGTTACTGTACTGTTTAATAGGGATTAGGTCCCTGTTCCGAGTGGTTGTAAATATTGTGTATACTGTTTTGTCACTGACTGCATATATGTATGAAAAATCTTTTTGCATACAGACTGTCACAGCTCATTGGACATTGTTAATTTACTATATTGGCTTCCGCCATGCCCCTGTACTCTGTATTACTGTCTTACTGTTAAGCAGGCCTTCGGTAATCTCGGATTACTGGCCGGTTACGATGCTAAACCCATAGGGGCGGGTTTGGGTCGTGACAATTTTCCACTAACAATAGCAGCCACTAAATATATGGCACCCTTTTGAATACTTCCAACGTTTTCTAACAGCGTATCTTTGTAGTTCGTCCAAATATCAACTGGGAAAAACCGATCCACAACTTTTATTCTATGACGAACGTACTCTCTATCCTTGCCATCAATGAGCTTGAATCTCATTTTCTTTAGCATCCAAAACCTGTCGGACTGGTCAAGATCAACAATCCAGGTCTTAGGATTACTCTTACCAACTCCAATAAATATCTTGTCAGGTGTGAAGACGGAACCTGACGGACTATTATCACTTATGACGAAAAACAAAATGTGGTAGACCACAGCTCTCTCTTTAGCCTCTTGTCCCAATTGAACATTCCTAATTATTTTTATACCCTTAACCACGATCTTGTCTAATTAACGGTCACATCTTTAAATACCCAACTCAATACCATTCAGCAATCTCGTTACGTCTTTCTTATTAAATTTAACGTCCCTTAATTGTTCATTGTACAATTGTAACTTTCTTACTCCCCTTTTACTTTTCTTAATATATCGGGGAATATTCTTTTTGTACCGTCTATGAATGTATGCCGCCTTAAAAGGCGCACGACCACGGTAACTACGCTTATATCCACTGGTCGCCGGTGTTCTTAATCTCCGGTATGCAAAGGGAGTTCGATACTGGCTGCTTACTACTCCTTCCATTTTTGATAAAACACCCCAAATCTTTTATCCTACAAATTTTACAGATTCTTTGACTTCTGCTAACCCTTCTATTCAGACACCTTAGTTTTGATATTAACCCTATCTCTTCGTCGTACACCAGAACAAACTTCGCTGACCGCCGGCTCTCTTTCCACGGTCCTATTTGCTACGTCAAAAAACGATCTAGACACATTTGAGTGAACTGTCCAGAATTGTTGGGATACTCTTATAAGGAGTATAACATTGTATACCAATACAATCAACAAAAAAGAAAGACAGAAAAATGAGGGATGAAATAATGTACCAGAAAATGACGTCACCACAATATCTTTCCCACTGCAAAAGCATATTCCTCTTTGCCATCAAATGTTTTCTGGTATCAAATAAATAGCAAAAGTGGCCCGCGTGTAAGGACAAAGATTCTCCATTCAAAATAATTCAAAAGTATAATCATTTTCCTGCCTTTGCTTTATGTCAATCATTCTAAAAATATCTTTACTTTACAACTACGCAAACTACCACAAATATAACACGTGTATAACACTATCCGAAAAAGGAATCAAAAGTACTGACACCACTCACACTTGGGCTCGGGTGTGACTTCCTTTTAACCCCATCCATACACGTGTCTACAAGTATATGAATGGACGACTCAGATCAGCGCAGAGGGGTGAACGCCGGTAATATTAATATAGTGCTTCCCCAGTCACACCAATTCAAACCAGGTTTTTTAATTAATAAGGAGCCCTTGTACGGCTGGTGTGAGTTTACTATTTATCTCTACAAAATGCCTCGCCTAGCCTCTTTTCGTTTCTATGCCAAGAATGTTTTCCTTACCTACCCACAATGCCCTTGTCCAAAAGAACAACACTTAGAACTCCTCAAATCCTTTCTCCAACTAGCTTGTCAGCCATATTACATACTTGTCGTAAGGGAGCTCCACGAAAATGAAAACCCTCACCTTCATGTCATGGTTCATTGCACAAAGAAGATCCAAACCTCTAACCAAAGATTTTTCGATCTCACTGGAACCAACGGTAGAATCTATCATCTAAATATAGAACAACTCCACTCTCCAACAATTAGTCGATAGTATATACAGAAAGGCGACAACTTCGTAGAATGAGGAGAATTTTCATCTGAGGGGAAAAGTCCCTCGAAGAATAGAGACATACTCTGGCGGAAAATACTTGCAGAAGCAAAAATGGAGGAACAATTCTTTGCATTCTGCAAAGAAAGATGTCCCACCGATTATGTAACAAAGTACCCCAAATTAAAAACATTTTCGAGTGATCACTACAAACGAGAACGACCGTCATATACTAGCCACTTTAATTCATTTTCTTTTTTAAATGAAGAAGTAAAAAATTTAGTAGAAAATAATATTTTGTTTGTAAGTCAGAATTTTGTAAAATATGAGCTATGTCAAAATTGTTGTTTTTCCGTTTACAGTGTAGATGACAACATTAAATTAGGGATACACAATAATAATATACATGATTTATATACTGACGAAGAACTCTCCTCTTCCTCTACTAGCACGATCTAGAACAGCAGCCTATCCGCCCAATATTCCTCTACCTCGAAGGACTTTCAAAAACAAGAAAAATCGCCTGGGTCAGAAGTCTCAGACGACACAACTACTTCTCCGGCAGAATAAGTTTCAAGGAGTACGATCAAGACGTCGTCTTACAATGTCATAGAAGACATCAAATAATATAGAAATGAAAAAAAAAAATTCATACTAAGTGACCTGCAGATATAGATTCTATATTGATGGTAACTAAACTATTATTGTCATGTGCATATTACATGATTCATCATATCTAGCAGAGAATCACTTTGTTTATTTTTTTTTCTCAATCGGGACTGTGACTACAATTCACCATGAAAATCAGAAAATCAAATGAAAGATAAAAAGATAATTAAGCCTCCGTTTGGGAAGTGGGTTAATCCAACCAATAATCATTACACTCCTCTCTCATAAAAAAAGTAAAAAAGTCAAAAAGTCAAAAAGCCCTTCCCAAATTAGACTTTTTAGCCCCAGGCTAAAATAGTCAAAAAATCAAAAAATCAAAAAACCAACCCACTTCCCAAACGAAGACTTAGTAAATTCGATTTACTTATGTATATATCCTAAAAGGCAGAGCTTATATCATAATTGTAGAACATTTGTTACTTTATGGAACAAGCGTGCAAAGGAGGACAATCTTTCAGGAAGTCACTGGGCAGCATAATTGGTCTTCCCAAGTCATCTTCTAAAAGTAAAGCTTCACAAGTCATCGTCAACAATGGTTTGGTCAACAATGGTTTGATAAATAAGCAGTAATGCTAGGTATCACGAAATTTTTTTTATGAAAATAATCATGAAAGTTTTGTGATCTTTGGATTACACTTAGAATAAAGCACCACACACTAATTAAGGTAATCCAAAGATCATAAATTTTTCATGATCATTTTCATGAAAAATTTTTCATGATCTCTAACTTTTCCCATAAATAAGTTACATCTCTAAGGAAAGCAAGTTTTTGACTATTCTATTTTAAATAGTCAAGAATTTGTCCAATTGGGATTCATTTGTTTTTAGACAAATTTAATTTGATCATTTAGTTATATAATTGACCGATCAACTTAATTTCTTACATAAATAAATTGCTAAAAATTCTACCAAATGAACGGCTTCAATTATTCTAACCAAATAGAATGTACGAATAGTTCAAAAAATATAACCTACAAAGATCCAACAACCCCCTCTTCAATGTAAACTCTATTATATAAAAAAATAAAATAAAATTTATATTCCGTTTGTTTGGGCGGAAAATATTTTTAAAAACATTTTATATATTTTTTGGTGTTTAGTACAATGAAAAATGAAAATCAATGAAAAACATTTTTCATGGTTAATAGAAAATAAGTAGGCAAAAAATGTTTTTCACTTTTAAAAGGTAGAAAACATTTCCCGAACTAAAATCTTACCAATGTCACTATACTATTATCGCCACTCTCACCTCCATCACCATGACCATTGCCATCATCACTGTTGCCGCGGCCCCAACATCATGCTACCACCTCCGCCCCCATTTTCATTTCATCACTACCCGACTAAACATAAAAAAAATATTTTCTAAAAAAAAAATATTCATAAAAAAAAATATTCATTGAAAATTATTTTTTACTAAATAGAGAAAAAAGTGAATGGAAACATTGATTAGGGATAATCCTCCTTTGCAACGTTACAGGAGGGCTTTTGAAGCTGCTTCTGGTACCTGGTGGTGGTCCGGGGACCAACTTATAATGTAAGCCACAAAAAGTGCCTTTAAGTCCTTGTTTGTTTGTTATATCTTAAGAGGCACTGGTGAGAATCGAACAAGCACTAAGGTGGTAGTGGCTTCTAACTAAGGCCATGTTTGATTAAGGGTTTGGGAGGGTGGATTGGATTATCAATCCGGGAGATTTACCGAATTCTTATTTGGATGCAACAAAATATCATAGGATTAGTAGTGAAGGGGGTTTAGAAATTCCCTATGTAGGGGGATTAGCTTGGGTATATTTTAAGTGGGATTAGGAAAATAGTGAAGGGATTGAGTCTATTTTATATAAAAAAAATTTAATTTTTTAATTTAATTTAATTTTTGGGGGATGCACTAATAAATCTCAAATTAATAACTTATGCACTGTTTAGTCCTAAAAGTTTTCTTATAGACTGAAAGGTCCCATTACAATGTTAATAACATCAGATACAATGTTAATAACATCAGAGTCATGTTACAAACATTAGATTTCAAACATCTAATGTTCATCAAATTTCAATAATGTTTGAAAATATAGGATGAAAAACATCTAATGTTCATTAGATTTCAATAAATTTTGAAATTATAGAATGAAACATCAGATCATTTACATCATTTACATCATACTGATGTAAAAATGGGACTAAATGGAGCATAAGAAAACTTTTAGGACTAAATGGTTCAACGTTTCAAAAACTAGGACTTATGGGTAAATTTTCCTTAATTTTTTTTACCAAGTGCACCTATTTGTTTTAGTTTTTTTTTTTAATGTAGAAATAATTTATTTATTTATTTATTTAATATAAAAATAATTTAACAATCTCATCACTAATCATCTCCTACACTATCATCAAAACAAACACACTTTTACTTAATTCCCTCACTAAAGGGTTGTTTGGGGTGTCCTAAATAAGTGCATTTTTTGACTTTCTAGACTAAAAAGTTGAGAAAAAAAAGATGATTGTTTGGGATAACTTTTTGACTTTTTATAAAAAAATATGTATTAAAAAATTGTATAAATTAGTGTATAGGAGAAGATTGGGATGTAATAAACGGTACGGTGGGATGCATTCAGGACAACGTGTGCAAAGTGTAGGCTGGGATATGATTCCCTACTTTTCGGGCATTGAATTAGAGGTATTGTTCGGCCCGTGGGGGCCCACCATAATCCCGTTTTGCTAATCAAAACCGTTTAATGTGTAGAACTCATCGAGTACTATATGCTTGTAAAAAATCACGTTGATCGGATATTGATAGCTATCTGATCATATAGTTATCGATATCCGATCAGCGTGATTTTTTACAGGCATATAGTGCACGACGAGTTCTACATATTAACGATTCAGATTATTAAAACGGGACCCATGATGGGCCCCACGAGCCAAACAACACCGTGTTATTTGGGCACCTATATAAGTGCAATTTTTCCAAAAAGTCAGCTCCGCCTGTGGGACGTCAGAGTTGTCTGAAATTTAATTATGTGTAAAATTAATTTTTTAATATTTTTTTAGTGAATAATGATAACTTTTTGAGTAATTTTTTGACTTTTTGTCTTTTTTAAAACATTTCAAACAAGGCTTAACAATCCACACATTAACAATCTTTTCACTAATAATCCTCTCACTAATAATCTCATCCAACTTAATCCGCCAAACAAACGTGACCTAAGGATTGTTTGGGAAGATGATAGAATAGTTAAAAAAATTTTAAAATTTATATAAAAAACTCAAAAGCGTCTTTCATTCTTTTTATTTATTTATTTTACATTTTTTAATTAAAAGTAAAAAAAAAAAATCTAAAGTCCTTTAATTTTTTTGACTTTATATTTTAACCAAAAAAATCATTAAACAAATTACGGTCCAAACCATCCAAAGTATACAAGCACTTTCAATACATGCAACAGGTAGTTTGTGGGATCATTGTTAATTGGAAGCACAGTATCGGATTCTTTCTCCACCAACAACATGCGCAGACGCACGTGGAGGAACACTCTTGGGCTTCATCAACTACGTCACTCGGAAGACAATGCCCAGTAACTTTTAAAACATATTATAAATTATAATTTAACAGTTCATAGATTATGATTTTAATTAAAAATTATTAATTTATTTGTTGTAATTGTTAGATTATAGATTTAAATTCTTGAGTAGTGTTTGTTGACTAAGCTATGAAATAGTCTTTTGAATTAATTTTTATTTTTTGTTATTCATTACTTGTGTATATTTCTCATAAATAATAATAATAATAATTGACATGGACAGGCCCAGATAGGCCCACAAGGACCACAGCCCACCATTTAAACCCCCATTACACAACCCGAATAGAAAAACCCAGCACCACTGGAAGCCAACTGGACAGGGAGGACCAGTGATATCCGGACACGTGGCAGATTCAGAAAAGGCCACGTCAGCAGACAAAGATCTGCAAAGTTATTGCCACAGCACATCACCATTAATGCAAGCCATCACAGCATTATTGCGACAACACCCCTCAGCCGGAATGGCATCCCCTCACCCTGAACAAGACGAATGACGGCACAAGCTTTCGGCAGGAAACGAAATGATGACAGAAGGATATAAGCAAAGATTGGTAGACAAGGAGAAGGTTAAGCTTTTCTAACCCCTATCTCTCTCACTCTCTCTCTATAGTCCAAACACTAACTTGTTCGTCGGAGGGTTCACTGGGGGACTGCCCCGTTCCCCGTTGAACTTATTTGCAGGTAACCCATTGGATCTGAGGAGCTTGGATCGGTCCAGCCCATTCACCTAGATCAACCGTCTCATCAGTTGGCGCCGTCTGTGGGAACTTGGTTCTTATCCGCGCGCCAGTTGTGTTCATTGTCGCCGGAGACCCTCGTTCCAACGATCCTTTACCTTTACCCATCAAGGTGTATGGTCACGACTAGATCCATGGCTTCTCACCACAATGCCGCTGACCACCAGACCGACCCTCCCAACCCAAACCAGCCGCCACAATATTTCATCGAGCTCACCAATAGCATCAACCGCATGGCTGAGCAAAA